>SJYV01010406.1:0-223364 GCA_006410875.1 Neotragus pygmaeus | reverse complement strand
CTTAGCATATATTTTTAGATGCTGTGTTGATATTAGTAGCTATTCATAGGTAATGAATGAATCATGAGATGAAAGATTTTTGTTTTAGTGATATTTTCTTCCTGCACGCTTAGATAAAAATGAGTGATTTCTTAGGGTAATACACTTTACCCAAGTTGATAACAAGTAGAGACAGAAAATGTCAACCATGATACCAAGAATGCCTACTTCCTTGGCTTTCATAGGATGGGTCCAATAGTACTTCTCTGATGAAACTTTCCTTTAGGAAAAATGAATGGCAACATAATCTGTCCCAACATTTTGTCCATTCTATTATGTAACTTATACATTATTGGATATTTAATTTGATAATAAATTAAAATTATAATGGAGTAATCATGGATCAAGCATACAAAAACGGAGTTGGTGGCCGACGAGGACCAGGTCTCAGAGAAGTCTCTGCACCACTGAGAACCTGAACTTTCTTTGAGCTATGCCAGACTCAAGAACACCACCAGCTGTATTCAAAATAACACCTGTCAGCTGCAACCTTATGGTCTCAAGTTCTCCCCTTGTAACTATGCAACCATTTGGGACCCCAATCAATCCTCACTTAATAAGCACCCTTACTTCTTGCCAGCTCCAATTAAAATTCTTGATAACCACTCAAGTAACTTTAAGCATTTGGTTTTTGCCTTTATAAGCCTCCCTCATTTTGTAGTCCAGCAAAACAATTCAGGTAGTTCTTGAGTCAGTGTCTCCAACCCCAGATAAATGCCTTTTTATCTTAGTTGGGTCTCTTTCTAGAATGGTGGTCAACAGATTATATGCCTGTTTTTCTAAATATATTAGCTATTTGAAAGCAGAGCTCATATAGTTGTCATCTTTGCATTATCAGTATTTTCATAGTTTAGCAGACAGAAGGTAAATATTCAATAAACGTCTGATAAGCCTCTCAGTAAAAGGAACATGGAAACACTAGCTTTTCATTCTGAATTCCTATTAAAATAACAAAATAGATAAATAGGTACTCCCTCAAACAACATTCTAAACTAAGAATAAATATTAAGCATATATCTGAATCTTGGAGTTTTAAAAAATCTTTACATCAATGGATCAGATTAAGGGCTCATTTAGCTCAGATTCCTTGTTCCTAAAGTTTAAGCTTTCAGCTTCTTCACTGCAAACTTTGAGTGGATCCTTCAGGAATTCTTTTCTAACAAGTCAAATTTGTTACCNTTCAGGAAATACACTTGCATACTGAGGTTTAGCTAGAATTGCTATGACAACTATAACTTTTGCATTTCCTTTTTTTTTGTTTGAATTTGCAACTTAAATGTCACATTACCATAGGTTTTGGCTTTCTCTTTTCTATGTAGTTCAAAAAGAAAAATTACACACCATTGCTCCTGTTAAATCCTCTCTTAATGAAGTATACCTCTTGAACATATCACACTTGTTCAGGGATCAAACGTTTGGGTGGGTATGATTACAGTTTAAAAAAATGGGGAAAGGAAAGACTACAGTGAAGTCTTAGAGTAGAATTTTCAAAAGATTTATAACATGTATAATATTCAAACAACGTACCACATTTTCCTATTACAGATTTCATTCTTCTTGGTTATTCACTGGAAGTAGAAAGATATAAGAAAAAGGGGACATGATTTGACTCTTAAGACATGAAATCTATCTATATATGAAACATGCATACAATTTATTTCTAGATTATTTGGAAAAAGCATGTAAAGGAGAATCTTTCATAATAATTGTCATTTTGCTTAATCATATGCCACATTAGCTTTGTAAGGTCTGAGTCACCCTGTGCTTTTATTTAAAATTTTTTAAGGTCTGAGTCACCCTGTGCTTTTATTTTAATTTATAGTATTTAGCTGCATTCCCTTGGAACTCAACTATGTGGCATAAAAGTCTACAAACTGTCCCTTCTATCTCTTTATCAGGATTCATCATTATTTCTGATTCTTCCATAGCTATTTTGAAAATTGACAAATACTAGTTTAGAATTGTAAAAGATATTTAAAGAGACGTTAGATGTAGTCCTCAATCTTAGGGGTCAAACAATCTTATAGGGGAATTAAATAAGTATATATATTTACATTCACTTATTAATTTAACAAGCACTTACTGGGTACCTATTCTATGCCAGGTCTGTCTGTCTCTCTCTCTCTCTGTCTTTCTCTGTTTCTCTCTCATACACACAAGATAAGCTGGAGATAGTGCATGTATATCTAGACTTTGTTAAAATATGAGGGGAACATCTGGAAAGGGGCAGTTGGGATACTAGACATTGAGTCCCTCCCTACTCAGTTCACCTAGACATTGGCGTGTGTGAACAATCTGGAGCTTGCAGGGAAACCCAAGAAGTTGAGCACATGCTGTTGCTGAAGAGACACTGAGAAGGGGGCGCATCATCACGTCTGTATGGAGCATCTGGGGCCGTTCTGTTCGGCAGCCTGCCCAGCATGGGCAGGAAATGACTGCATGTGGAGCAAAGTAGACTGGAGACAGGCTAGGACTGCTGGGCTTCACTGCATCCTTCCAAAACAGTTTCTGATGTGAAAAAACGTATTGAGAATAATAACTGCTGCCTCAATTTGCCTCCCAATTCTCATCCAGGTTCCTGCTTTGACCAACTCTAACCAGCTACCAAGACAGAAGAGATCTAGATTCTCACCTAACCAAGTGGACAATAGCACTGTCCAGCACAACGGGCAACACAGAAACAGTTGCTATTTCTCAAAAGTTTAAGGACTTACAGCACATACATACAATGAGGTTACAAGAGAAAAAGGTGAAGAAGTGAGTCTAAGTGAAAGGACAGAGGTGCATAGAATTAAGAGGGAAAGATGGAGAGACTCATGGATCTGTAGTAAAAATAAAAAGGGAATAAGAGATGAAGAATATAATAATTCATGTAAAATATATGTTGTATCAAACACTGAAGTTACGTAAATTAGATGACTTTATTCCTATTTCTATTAAGAGAATCAAGAGCAAGAAAGTAAAGTAACTTGCCTAAGATCATATAGCCATCAAACACCAGAGCCAGAGTTTTAACTCAGTTTTCCTGATCAAAATTTCTCTGCCCTTTCTCCTGTACTGCTGCATTCTGAGTGGCCTCTTGATTAAAAACCTTCCTTATTCAATAAGCACTTTTTAAAAGGTTACTCTGAACAACCTGGTAGTCAGTTCTGTGAATGGAAAAAAACAACATTCTCTACCCTGGGGAACACAGAACCTTGAGGAGGAGATACACACTGAATTAACATGTAAAAATCGTCCTTAAATGCCATGCTAGCAGGACAAAGATGGTTCAGCAGGAGCTTAGGGAAGGAAGAGAGCAATTCTGAGTACTGGCAAGACAGGGCTGTGCAAGGGCATGGTGGAGTAGCACTTGACAGCAGGATTATCAGAATAAGCCTACTTGGGTCCAAACCTCAGTGCCACCACTTCTTAATAGCTGTTTCTTCTTGAACGACTTATTTACTTTCTTTGCCTCTGTTACTGCAGTTATAAAATGATAGTGATAATAATAGACTCTATCCCTCAGTAGTAATAAATATTAGCTAAATCACAATTTTTAAAGTGCTTAAGTAGTGCTTCAGTTCAGTTCAGTTGCTCAGTCGTGTCCGACTCTTTGCGACCCCATGAATCGCAGCACGTCAGGCCTGCCGGTCCATCACCAACTCCCGGAGTTCACTCAGACTCGCGTCCATCCAGTCAGTGATGCCATCCAGCCATCTCATCCTCGGTCGTCCCCTTCTTCTCCTGCCCCCAATCCCTCCCAGCATCAGAGTCTTTTCCAGTGAGTCAACTCTTCGCATGAGGTGGCCAAAGTACTGGAGTTTCAGCTTTAGCATCATTCCTTCCAAAGAAATCCCAGGGCTGATCTCCCTCAGAATGGACTGGTTGGATCTCCTTGCAGTGCAAGGGATTCTCAAGAGTCTTCTCCAACACCACAGTTCAAAAGCATCAATTCTTCAGCTCTCAGCCTTCTTCACAGTCCAACTATCATATCCATACATGACTACTGGAAAAACCATAGCCTTGACTAGACGGAAGTTAGTCAGCAAAGCAATGTCTCTGCTTTTGTATATGCCATCTAGGTTGGTCATAACTTTTCTTCCAAGAAGTAAGCGTCTTTTAATTTCATGGCTGCAATCATCATCTGCAGTGATTTTGGAGCCCCCCCAAAATAAAGTCTGACACTGTTTCCACTGTTTCTCCATCTGTTTCCCATGGAGTGATGGGACTGGATGCCATGATCTTCATATATCCTAATAGTAAGAACTAGAATTTTTTTTAAAGTTAACATAATAGCATTTACTATATGATGCAGGGAGACCAAATCTGGTGCTCCAGAGGGTTGGGATGGGGTGCGAGGGTGGAGGGAGGGGACATACGCATCCCTATGGCTGATTCATGTTACTGTATGGCAGAAACCAACACAATATTGTAAAGTAATTATCCTCCAATTAAAAATAAAATTAAAAAATATTATAGCATTTAGTTTCCATTTACAATAAAGAAATAGAAATGAAGGCAAAGAATAAGAGAATAAAGGATTGTGGGTATGGAGATCCACAAGGAACAAAGTGTGGAAACCTAGGATCAAGGCTAAAGATGGAAACACAGAAAGCATGTGGCCAGTGAGCAGCCATGGAAAATCAGCTAAACTGAAAAGTATATGTGTGTGGAGGGATAAATCGGAGGTAGAGAAGTGGGGAGGCAAAGAGGTGAGTGGGCACTTCAAACAATCTATGAAACTAGCCTGGTGGGTTAGGTTGAGCTAATTAGGACCCAAGGCAGGGAGCCATGATAGGAGAATGGACAAAATTACAACTGGATGAAAAACTTTCAAAACATAAAATGATTGGAGGTACAACCCATTAAGGTTGAAACTCATCAGGATTAAGCCCAAGGATTTTTAGGCGGGGCTCTGACCTGTCACCTTTGACTGTGATGGAGATACTGGCCAGTGGAGGAAAGTTCAGAGACTGCATGAGGACCTCAAGACATTTGGTTACAGAGGCTCTCAAGAATGAGATGGGGATTGGAGAAGCCAGAAGTAGAGTGGTGTGTTAATTTCATCCAGTCAATGAGTGACAGAAAAAGCCAAGGAAAGCAGCACTGAAGTGCATGCATGCGTGCTGAGTTGCTTCAGTCATGTCCAACTGTTTGTGACCCCATGGACAGTAGCTACCAGGCTCCTCGATCCATAGCATTCTCCAAGCAAGAATACTGGAGTCCATTGCCATCCTCTTCTCTAGGGATCTGCCCAACCCAGGGATTGAATCCATGTCTCTTACATCTCCTGCACTGGCAGGAGGGTTTTTTATCACTAGCATGATCTGGGAAGCCCTGAGGGAGAAGACCAGAGATCTTTAAGGACAAAGGAAATTAACTGCCTACAAGGTTATCCTTGATGAGTGATTAGAAAGATAGCTTTCTTTGAATGCAAAAGATTTTCAGGGCAAATAAACTTTAAACACCTTTTGTGATGAGAAAATTTTTAAATGTATCACAATGGAAGATAAAAAAATTATCAAAAGTGAGCAATATGAAAATAACATTTACAAACAATTTGAAGGATATTACAGCAGAACTTAAAAATAAATTTATAGTCTTAAAAGCATACATTAGAAAATGAGAAAGGCTGAAAATTAATGAGCCAAGTATTCAACTTATGAAATAACAAGAAAGCTAACACCAAAAAAGTAGAATAAAGAAGATAATAAATATAAGGGCATAAATTAATGAAGTAAAGAAGACAGACTAAAAAAGATCAGCACAGCTAATAGATATTTTAAAAGAATAGATATTTTGGAAAAGTACAGTAAGGGTGACTAACATCTAATAAGAATAATCAAGAAAAAAAAGGGAATACAAAACAATAATAAGAAGAAGAATGAAAAGGATCACAACCTCATATGAATAAACAGAAGAGAGAGAAAAAGAAATAAAATGTATAAGGACTGGAAAAGAAAAATGAATTTAAGGCTAGATGGCATAATATTTTACTGAGAAAACAAAAAAAGACTGATTAGTAGACTCAATAAGGGAGTTTAGCAAAGTTAATAGATAAAAAATCAGTGTGTAAAAATCAATGACATTCTTAACTTTTACCGGAGTTAGAATGTGGACTAAAAAAGGTACAACTTGGAAAAAGAATAGAAACACAAAATGTTTATGAAGAAAAAATACAAATATTTCCAAATGCAGACAATTAAAATTTTAAACTTTACTAAATTATATTTTTAATATGTAAGTTGAGAAACATATTCGTATGAAGGAAGATTCAATTATCCCAGACTTTAATATAAAGTTCAGTTCAGTTCAGTCACTCAGTCGTGTCCGACTCTTTGTGACCCCATGAATCGCAGCATGCCAGGNATTTTATTTTTTTACTTTATTTTACTTTACAATACTCTATTGGCTTTGCCATACATCGACATGACTGAACTGAACTGACCTGAACTGATGGTTAACATATAAGTTAAATAAGCAGGGTGACAATATACAGCCTTGACGTACTCCTTTTCCTATTTGGAACCATCTGTTGCTCCATGTCCATTTCTAACTGTTGTGTGCTTTTCATCAGCTACATTTAGTCACCTAAGTGCTGATTTAATCAGGGCAGTATTTTGTCTTATTAGTAAAATATGGCATAGCAGTGAGGATAAGCTTCTTGGAAGAATACAGGACTAAAAACAGAATACTGGCTATTGAAATTTTCACTGGTGTCTGTGCTGCCCACAATGGTAGCCACTAGCACATGTGGTTATTTAAATTAATTAAAATTAAATGAAAGTAAAACTTCAGTCCCTCAGTTGCACTAGTCACATTTCAAATGCTTAATAGCACTTGTACCTAATGATTACCATATGAGCTAAGGCAGAGATAGAACATTTACCAGAATAGTCTATTGGTTTGATTTACACAGATATTGATATCAATATCAGCAATGATCATGACAAGATGAATTTTGGAAAAAGTGACAGTGAGCCAGCTTGCAACATCTTCAGGGCATGAGTACTAATGAGGATATCTCCCCTGACTCTAGTGGCCCTGACAGGTGGTAAAGAGAAAACAGTTATTTTGGGGACAGATGACAGGAAACAATGGGCAGAGGAGAGAATCAGGTCTCAGACTAAAAAGATACAAGAATCATTCAGAAAAGAGCTGAATATATTGGGACTGGCAGACAGTGCAAGGGTTTGTGAAGGAGAATAGGAGATTGGATCAGAGCGAGGAATTTACATGTGGAGATGAGGGTCAAGGTAAAGAAAGATGACCTCGAAGTGTTGAGCTACTGTTCAAAGTGACTCAGGTAGAAAATGGGGCTTAATAAGGTGATTTCTTACAGTCTCTTAGGCAGGTCATTTTCCTGAGGTTGTCTGTACTGGCAGGGAGGGCCAAGTAGGGTTCTAGTCAATGGTGGTATCAGGGCGGGCAGAAGGGAGGCTTCCTAGGAGCCCCTGATATGTATGTGTTTGTATATATGTTAGTTTTAAGATCTAGATAATATTTGTGAAGTTAGTTCTATACATTATATATCTTTTCATAATTATCTTCTGTTTCCCCATTTCATTTTAAAACAGCTTTAAAATACTATTGAAATATTTTAAATATGAATATTGCTCAGCCCTTTTATGATTTTCCAAGTCCTGGAGTACTTAGTACTGCTTCCTCTCAGTTCCTTAAAGTAAGACATATATTTTTCCAAGATGGGGATGTGGACAGCCTATTTCCTGGGATTCTTAATACCTGAGAATGTCTTTCTATTACCTTTGTATAAGGATGGCATTTTGAAATTATATAATTATTGGGCCATAGTATTTCTCCTAGAACTCCAAGTGTTG
Organism: Neotragus pygmaeus; assembly: GCA_006410875.1. Classification (NCBI taxonomy): domain Eukaryota; kingdom Metazoa; phylum Chordata; class Mammalia; order Artiodactyla; family Bovidae; genus Neotragus; species Neotragus pygmaeus. The sequence goes on along the minus strand of SJYV01010406.1, from coordinate 215,505 downwards.
TTCCATGATTTGTGTGGAATGTAATGTTACAGAAAAGAATTCCGTGGTAAATTGATTACTGCTTCTTTGTTAGAAATGTTTTTTTTTTTTAATTTGGTCTGAGTACCAGTAAGATACTGTGTCTCTTTTCCTGTCTATATCTAGAAGTAGGTCTCTTAGTTAGTTTTGCCTAGAGTGAGCTTGTTCAATATATAGTTGCTCCCTCAATACAAGAGAGTATTTTCTGCTAGTACCTTCATTCCAGGCTCTAAGCTCTTCATTTTTCTACAGTAGCCCTTCCTTCCCCCTCAGTTTCACTTTCTGCGGTTTCAGTTACCTGTGGCCAAGAGCAGTCTGAAAATATTAAATGGAAAATTCCAGATATACACAATTTATCACTTTTAACTTGTGCATCATTTTCAGTATCATGATGACACCTCATGCCATCCCGCTTCATCCTGCCGAAGACATGGAATTATCACTTTGCTCTGCCTCTCTGGTGTGTTAGTCACTTAGTGGCTGACTTGGCTATCAGATCAACTATCTCAGCATCTCAGTGCTTGTGTCCAAGTCACCCTTATTTTACTTAATAACAGTCCCAAAGTGCAAGAATGGTGATGCTGGTCATTCAAACATGCCAAACAGAAGCCACAAAGTGGCTTCAGTGGAGGTTAGCCTGATCTTGAATTCTGAGTTTATTATTCTTCTGATTTTTTAACTAAACATTTTAGAACAGTTTTATATTTACAGAAAAAATGTGAAGATAGTACAGAGAGTTCCCACATAGCCCTGTGCTATTTTCTTTAACATGCAGCAATTTGGATTCTCTTTACCTAGTTTAGTTTTTCTTTTAATAGAGTTTATATCTATTAGTATTTTACAAAGGATGCTAGACAATTTACCAAAATTTTCATCTGTGTCTTTCAGGAAATTTTTTTTAGAGTATGTTTTTCTTCTGAGCCCTCTGGATGATGACATTTTCTTTTAAATATGGTAATGGCAAGAGTAGACTTTTCTTTTTGAAACTTGCTTTTTAGAGTTTATACTTTGCATTTTAATATTGTTAGTAATTTGAGATCTAAGATATTTTTCTTCTAAACAGCTATCAATTGGGAAAATGAATTAGCACTATTAATGTCTTGTAATAAATGATCACAAACTGGGTGACTTAAAACAGCACAAATTAATTATCTCACAGTTCTGAAGGCCAGGCGTCTGAAATCAGGACCACTGGGCTGGGAGCAAGGTGCTGGCAGGATTGTGCTCCCTTTGGAGGCTCTGGGAGAGGACAGTCCTTGCCTCATCCAACCCATTCTTTGCCTTGTGGTGGCGTCTTGCCAGTTCTCTGCTTCTGTCCTCGCATCTCTTTTTCCTGTGTGTGTGTGTGTGATGTCTCCTTCTGCCTCCCTTTTGTAAGGAAATGTGTCATTACATTTAAGATCTGCAGGATAACCCCCCTCCCATCTCAAGATACTTAACAATCATATCAGCAGAGATCCTTTTTCTTCTAACGTAAAATTCAGAGGTTCCAGGATGCAGGACCTGATATCTTTGGTGGGGGGGCTTTATTCTACTTATCACAGGCACAATCTTCTATGACTCAGCAATTCTGCATACACATACACACACACTCATTTTTTTTTTCTACCAGATGACATGTTTTAAAAAAAGTTCATAGTAGCATGACGTGTAATGGTCAGAAACTAGAACAACCCAAATATCTATCAATGGTAGAGTGGATGGATAGGCAGTGATACAGTCATCCAATGGAATACTTTACATCAGTGAGAATGAAATCTCATAAACTACATGCAACAACACAATGACTCTTGCACATATAATGGGGCTGAAAGAAAGCAAATAGAAAAGAGTAAGCCCTAGAAGAGTCTACTTATGCAATGCTAAAAATGCGCAAGACTGTACTTTCCTAGTGGTCCAGTGGTGAAGAATCTACCTGCCAATGTAGGCGGCACAGGCTCAAGCCCTGGTCCAGGAAGATTCCAGATGCCATGGGGGTAATTAAGCCCATGCACAGCTACTGAAGCCTGCACGTGAGTCTAAGCTCTGCAACAAGAGAAGCCCCCACCAAGAGAAGCCCCCAGACTGTAACTAGAGAGTAACCTCTACTCACTGCACCTAGAGAAAGCCTTTACATAGCAGTGCAGACCCGGTGCTGCAAAAAATAAAATAAAGTTTTTAAAATATGGGCAAAATTAATCTTTGAGTTAGAAATTAGTATAGTAGTTTTCTTGAAGGGGGTGATGATTATAACAAGGTGAAAGAGAGCTTTGGGGATGTTAGCAGGATTTTCTGATCTGAATTCTGAGCGAGAATCCATTGGGCTGTCTACTTATGATTTGTGAACATTACCAGAAAAGGATAATTCAGTGAAAAGCAAGTGAACAATTTTCTCAGGGCCATGCAGAATCTCCAGAAGACAGAAGAGGAAGGGGTCCGGACTTCAGGTCAAAGTCAAGGTTTCAAAGTTTGAGATGATAAGAACTTACAGACTGGTAGGTGAGGTAGATGATATTAAGAGGAATGTCAGCTCCCTCACGTTCTCACATAAATGAATATTGTATAAATGAATCAGCTGATAGAGAGATGAGACAGATGTATTAATAGCTAAAGTAGACATCTGGTCTGAATTCAAGGCATTGGGTCCATTAAGCCGTCATTTACTATCAAAAACTACACTGTTCAGTATGTGCCTATCAATCATTTGAAACATTTCTGGTCCAAACTGAGACATTTTGTACATCATATTTCAGACATGGTACCAAAAATAATATCATTTCTTAATGAACTGATCATACTTTGAAATGATAACCTCTGAACTATTGGGTTAAATAAAATTTATTATTAAATTCCATCTGTTTCTTCTTAAAATGTGGCTACTAGAAAATTTTAAATTATATTATGGGACTAGCATTTGTGACTTTCATTATATTTTTATTGGACAGTAGTGATCTAGATCTGGAGAAGGCAATGGCACCCCACTCCAGTACTCTTGCCTGGAAAATCCCATGGACAGAGGAGCCTGGTAGGCTGCAGTCCATGGAGTCACTAAGAGTCAGACACGACTGAGAGGCTTCACTTTCACTTTTCACTTTCATGCACTGGAGAAGGAAATGGCGACCCACTCTAGTGTTCTTGCCTGGAGAATCCCAGGGATGGGGGAGTCTGGTGGGCTGCCATCTCTGGGATCGCACAGAGTCGGACACGACTGAAGCGACTTAGCAGTAGCAGCAGCAGCAATCTAGATCATGATAAATCTGATAGGCAGTTACTGGGCATGCAGGCTATCAGTTACTCACTTTTCTTGCACATGTAGGACTTGGACAGGGGCTGATTAAGTTTGGCCTCATGATGGAAGGGCTGAAATTATAACTGAACTATCAGAATTGAACTACTATTTCTGAGTTTTCTTATCTATGGGAAACCTAACTGTTCTAAACAACGAGTTCAAAACTAAGGCACCACTGCTCATCTGGTGGTTATATAATCTCTTAACAGACCCAGTGTCTAGTACCATGTAAGCAGTTTTTTTGGGAGATGGTGATATGACAGATGCCAATAGAGGTCTAGTCAAGGATATGGTTTTTCCAGTAGTCATGTATGGATGTGACAGTTGGACTATAAAGAAAGCTGAGCACCAAAGAATTGATGCTTTTGAACTGTGGCGTTGGAGAAGACTCTTGAGAGTCCCTTGGACTGCAAGGAGATACAACCAGTTCATCCTAAAGATCAGTCCTGAGTGTTCATTGGAAGGACGGATGTTGAAACTAAACTCCAACGCTCTGGCCACCTGATATGAAGAGCTGACTCATTTGAAAAGACCCTGATGATGGGAAAGATTGAAAGTGGGAGGAGAAGGGGATGATAGAGGATGAGATGGTTGGATGGCCTCACTGACTCAATGGATGTGAGTTTGAGTGTACTCCATGAGTTGGTGATGGACCGGGAGGCCTGCTGCAGTCCATGGGGTTGCAAAGAGTCGGACATGACTGAGTGACTGAACTGAACTGATATGATAGAATGGGCAGAGAATAGTCATTGGAGCCCGACATTCCTGAACTCAAGAAGGAAGTCTGTGACTTACAGGCTGGGTGGCTTCAGTCCAATGACATAACTTCTCTGGACCTCAAGTCTCACAGTTATATAGAGGGCTTATTCACCAGGGCAAAATTCACCTGGTAGGGCAAGTGTTAGAGCTGAAATAATGCATAAAGCATACAGGGTATAAATGACTCAAAATGTGGTAGCTGCTGTTGGTGTTATTCTTGAGTTCATTAAAAAGTATGAGGAAAATGCAATAAACATAAGCTTTGATAAGAAAAATTCTAAAGGCATTTCGCAGATTCTTGGGATACTTCAGACCAAGCTCGGGCCATTTCAAACGTTTGGTTTCTCTAGCAAATAATGAGGATAGGCTCATACACATAGAAAGCCAATCCACAGGGAATCACTTCTTTCTCATTGTGTACGCTGAGCTTCGAGGATGTAACGCCAGGATCACAAAGCATTACTCTGCATTCAAAACACTCAGTGATGGCAACCTGCTCCTTCTAGTCCCAGATGCTAGCGGCCACCCCATCAATCACTCTCGCAGGCACCTATAAGCGTGTCATCGCCATGTCAGAGATCTGTTTTGACAGGCTCGCTGCAAGGTACACGTAATCAGCAGAGACGCCACACTTAACTGTGATTGATGCCCATCTTCTGACAATTTCTCCTGCCAGACTCCTCCATCATTCCATGGTAATGTTTTCCTGAGTGCTAAATAATTTCTCTGAATTATCACAGACGCTTTATAGATTGACTTGCAGAGATGTCTTTTTGTCACAGTCACATTTGGAAGGATTTTTATCTTGTATGTCCTCCCCCAAACTTCTTTTAAACTGATGATTCGTCCCACGTTTCTATCACTTTCTTCATTCATCACAGTAGGACATTTTTTGGAGGTAAATAAAAGGATATTATGATCAGTCTAGTCGGACAGATGTCTGAAATCCATTTCAAATTCTTCATTTGGCTGGCAGCATGACCTTGAAAATCTAATGATTACTATGACTTTGTTTAAACTATGCTTTTGATATTGTGATGTCTCTTTTTTTAGAGGTTATGATTCTTAAGAATATGAGAGGTCAGACGAATCCAAATAAGTGTCCTGCATCCCCGTTTATAATCTGCTATTTGATGTTAGCCAGAGAGGAGTTCCATATTGGCACCTGGGTGAGGTGACCTCATTGCTCCCTGTCCTCCTTCTTCCATCAAGCCCTAGTTATAACCCAGATGCATAAATGTCATGAAATCACTAGTAGATGACAGATTCAGGTGGCCCAAGAATCTCCTCTCTTACAAGACACCTGTAACTGAAAGTTAAGGATATGCCAAATGAAACGTTTACTTGATCCTGTTTAGTGAAAATGAACAGCACTTTCATTTGATGATATCCAATGATTCACTGCAGAAAAATATATTTAAAATTCCAAATGTAATGTACGAGTATAAAATTTTGAGGCAGGTCCTATCTCCAAATGCAGCCACACTGAAGGTTAAGGATTTAGTGTATGAATTGTGGGGAACACAATCGAGTCCTTCACAACAATCCTCCCAAAATTATGTTCTTGAATAGTATAAAAGATAAATCTGTTTTCCTTCCAGAATTGGAGCCATGAAGGGCTGATGAGCCTGGAGGCTGCAGGGTACTCAGAACCTCCATAGCACAGTAAACAGAAGTAAGTAAAAGTTAAGTGAGGTCATGAGAGTGGGTCTTTATGAAGAGGAAGAGACAGCAGGGATGTTCATGCACGGAGGAAAGGCCACGTGAGGACACAGAAAGAATGTAGTCCTCGACAAGCCACGGAGACCCCAGGAGAAACCAACCTTGCTGATACCCTGACCTTGGACTTTCAGACTCCAGAAATGTGGGAAAATATGCTTTTGTTGCTTAAGTCACCAGTCGGCAGCATTTTGTTATAGAAGCCCAAGAATACCTTGGCAGGTAGTATTGCTTCCTCATTTTCTGTCCATACTACCATGCCACACCCCACAGTGGCCTTTGCACTGCTCTGGGAATTGTTAGCAGTCCTACTGGTAAGGAAGTGACACCATCGCGGAGTAAGAATGTACTCCTTCCATGAAGCAACTATCAAACTTTAAACTCCGTTATCCTGTGTGTCCTTTTCCTTATCTTCAAGGTGGCGTATGTATGTGGGGTGGGTGGGGAGCAGTGGTTGTTGAGAATTCTTGCACATCTTGTGGGAAGAGGAAGAGAGGAGATACTGTGCTTTCTCCCAAAGCTGTTTTACCTCCCCAGCCATTCTGCATACTGACTGGGGTGCTGACTGTGGTTGTGGTGGGAGTGCTCTTTCTGGCAAAACGACATCTGATAAAACCTGTGAAATGATCTCTCATTGCCCAAACTTGAGGAATCATCTCGAATTATCATGAGGCATTCAGTCCTCTGTGTTTTCAGCTATAGGACTGAGTCATTTTCTAAAACAATAGGGATGTTCTTTCTCATCTACGACCATATCACCCTACTTTACAAAATTCCTAGCATTTTCCTAGAAACATAGTAATAAATCTATCAAACTTATTGAGGGTGGTTTTAGTATAAAACACATATGATAGAAATTATCTCTGTTGTCCGGTTAATCATTAATCAAAGCAACAAGGCAGAGTCCTTTGATAGCCAGATAAAACATCTCAGGTAATATAATTCAGTGACTAAACTGAGCTGTGCAAATCTCTCTCTTGACCATTTGGTAAAGATTTCTTGTCATCTGATTAGGAAACAGGTTGTTTTCATAGCACTGACTGGTTCCATATCACTGTTCACTCCTCGGCCCTGGACCAATTATTTTGCTCCCAGTCACATCAGGAATTTTCAAGATGTCAATTTTTCCTTGAACAGAAGCCACAATAATGGTTTCAGGAAAGATGGAGTTAAGAAATGGAAGTGAGGGTAAGAAAACCGCTTTTGTCTTCATCAACATGCTAAGCACGGACACAGCTAGTTCCATTCTATGCTGCCCAAACCAGGCCAAAACCTTTAGCAAACTTGACTGAAAACTGGGGCATAGCCAGAGAGAATTACATTTCATAGATGCTCAAGCTCAAATACTAGATATACCTGATCTCATAGCCACAAGGGCCCAACTCCTTACCTTATGATCCCCTGGATGTGTTACGGTCTAGCTCTGAGCCTGCTTCTACATGGAGAAAGTCTGCCATACTCCCTGGAACAGAGCGGGTGGGGGTGGAGAGAGGGAGAGAGAAAAGAGAACATGAGCCATGCCTGCTCCCTGTGGTGTCACAGGCCACAGACACCGGCTTCAGCTCTGCTTCCCAGAGTCTTCACTTTGTATCCCACATCCCTCACCTTCTGAGATGATTGGCTTTTGCAATGCTCGATACTTTCATTGAAAAAAAAAAAAAAAAAGCATTTCCTATCATTGGCAGTTACTCTTGGCTTTGCCCTACAACCTTGTTCAGGATTTTATGTCAGTCACAAATAACTACTAAGAGTATTTTCATCAGTATCTAGGAAATTCAGTCCATGGCTGCAACCAACACCCTTAACGTGGTTCTTGTTTGGTGTCAGCAATCAAATCTTCCATCAGCATGAGATGAGATCATGTCCAGAACTCTTTCTATCATTTTCTGGTTTCTAATTCTATTTGTGTGTGGATAACTGCTTGAATGAGAAAATCATATACATACACGCATTTTTAAAAGCAATTTTTTAGAGGCAGTGAAATCTACAATTTTGGAAAAAATAATCCTAAAAGAAGTGCTATCTAGAGATCAAACTTACCACAAATAAGATAAATTTGATATTTTAATGGATTTGATTCTTTGCTTTTTTTCTTTGCTTTCCTTTTTTACCACCAAAAGTCAATAGAAATAGACTTTTCGGAAAAAACTATTTGTCCTCAAGAGCACATCCAAGCCCCTAACTTCTGGAAAATTTGAGATTACATTTTTTTTCTATTAAGGTTTCAAAACTCCAATTCATAAAAGTACAATTTAAAAAATGCCCTTATCTTTAGAAGTCTCTACAAGAAGAAAGCTTCCCAAATGTAAGAACACAGTCCTAAGATGCAGACAGTAGATCAGCCTCCACTTCCACAGCAAACCCCTAGGGGAGAGAGTCCTCCAGTGGTAGCCTCGATAGAAGCAACATCCCTATAGCTAGAGATGGATTCTTCTGCCACCTTCAATCTTCAAACCTAAGAGAAGTGGCCAGCATAGAACGATCCAGCCCCTTCCTTCTAAATGTAATAAAACTATAATTGCTAACCCTGTAAACCAGTCTTGCACAGAGAAATACAATCTAGTACACGAAATATTACTCTAACTACAACACCATCACTTTAAAAAATAACTTAAACTCCAAAGACTGAGATGTGCTAATGAAATGAGGCGAGGCAAGCCTTTTTTTCCAAGACCATTCAGCCCAGCATCAAGCTCCGAGTCTGACAGTACTGAGCTACATGACTCTCCAGGGACCTCAATGCCAGACTGAGCCTCCCACTGGGCCTTACCAACTCCCAAGGCTCAGGCCCCAGGTATGAGAGACCCATTACTCCAAATCTGCATAATCACATTTTTTTTCTCTTAAACCCTTGGCCTCAGGGGACTACCTTGCAAAAGGAAATGCCAATTTACCATTAAACATTTAATAAAGAAAAGACAACAAAGAAAATCCTCTTTTAATCACACTACATGTTTGAGACAGCTTTCATGATGAGAATTGCTAAACCGAAACCACAGAGAATTTTCCTTTGTGGAAAATTTCTTAAAATTTTTCTTTCTGGAAACAAGGGATTTGTCCACTTCTCCCCAGGAAGTGTAAATGTGCACTCTTCACCAGGCACTGGGCAAGGCTCTGGGGCTACAGTTACGGAAGAGCCTTTCTCTCTGCAAGCAATGTACATTCCTCTGGAGAAAACACACTGGAGCTTCCACCAGAATAAAACGTACATCAAATATAAACCATAGGCAAAATACTATGGGCACTCAGAAGCAATGATGATAACAAAGATGCTACAGGTGATGATAAAATATCAATAATAGAACACTTCCATTTTTAAAGGACAGGTACTCTGCTAAGCAATTTATATATACTGTAGTAGAGTCTTCATGATACTTCTATGTGATGGGCTCTATTATTACCTCCATTTCACAAATATGGAAACTGAGGCATGCAGAGGAAGGAATGCCTCGGTGGGTTTCAAGCAGACCATTGAGGATGTTAGTGAAGTCAGCCTCGGAGGATGAATGGGATTTAAATAGATGGAGTAGGAAGAGGGGAAAGATAGGGGAGAGACAGAAGGATGTTCAGACCAAGGGAAGAAAGTACAAGAGATAAAGAACCAAGCTGAGCAAATTAAAGGGACAGTTGTGTTGAACACGGAAGGAGAGCAGTGTTAAAAATGAGATAGAGCGTTTAAAACAGTTGCAACAGTACCACACACCTAACAGACCCTCAACAAATTTGATGTGAAGTGAGGTAATGACTATTTCTCAGCACCAACCTCACTTTCACTTCTACTGGGCCATATTAATTGATATTTGCTTCTTGCTCATGCTTCAGACACTTTTATTATTTTTTTTTATTCTTTAACCTGTATTATAACTCCTTTCTCCTATAAACTGAAGGGCAATGCAATCACAGCTGAGCAATGGGCTGGGATACCAAACAAAAGTTTTAAATGTGAAATAGGAAAAAAAAACCCTATTTTGTCAACACATCAGCAAAATTGAATGAAAGTTGCCCCTTGATAACAGGGAAAGAATGTGGAGGGTAAATGAAAGACATAAACTATTGCTCCAATGCCAGAAGAAATAAAGCAGGTGTTCTCTGGTAAACACCTACTTCACGCCAGTACTTTCTCTATGTTATCTCTCCAAACTCTACCAGCAAGGCACTATTATCCATATTTTACAGATGAGAATACTGATACTTACAGATGTGAAATCTTGCCTGAAATCATTGCAGTTAGCAATGGCAGATTCCACTTTCAAAACCTTGTCTATCAGACTCTCAATCCTGTGTTCTTTCCACTATGATGTATTGTATCCACGAGAACTAAGAGTCAATCAGGGTATTATTTTTATCTCAATCTTTCTCTCCCCTGCCCCAACCTATATGTTATATAATATGACATATTTGATAAATGTTTTTTTACTTACTCAGTACCATGAATAGATATTGAGTCTCTCAAGCTTTAGGATCTCAGAGCAAGTTTTCATGCATAAGAACTTGAGAAACAATCATGAGTAAAACAAAGCTATAAGAATGGCTCTATTCATCAATGTGTTGGTATATTAAATAAAAAATATGAAAACAATGGTAAACACTACTCAAATAATTAAATAATTTTAGTATTTTAAAAGATTGTCTTTAAGTTAAAATGGTTAATCTTCCAAAAAACTGGAAAAGCTGTTTGAGAGAGTTGAGAAAAGAACCATATCGAAGCTATGAAAAACAGAATTTCCTGACTGCATGCAAGCCTGTCTCTGACCATCTTCTAAACACTGCCTTTATGAGCTGTTGCTCCTTCTGCAGATTTCAGTGATTAGCCAAAATGTTATTTTTCATAAGATAGAGAAAATTGAGACTTGATCTAAATAGAAAGCTTTGCCACTGTCTGATTTAAAATTTCACTCAAAATCACCTAGAATTGGTTTAACTTTGTAACTGGAAAAGAAGCAAAACTGTGATGCTATTGATTAAACCATACACATAGAAATGATAAATTTGCACCCTTCATCTGATACTAATCAAGCCTATGTCAGTGTAGGGCTGTGTAAATTTCAAAGCAGTTGTATATATTTATCTTGGCATTGAATTTGGTCAACATTCCTCTGGAGTAAATAGCATAGGAAAAAGAATCCGCATTTTATGTTAGGAAAACTGGAGGCCTGGAGACATTAAATAGCTTTCTTACAGTCTCAGAGTTTGGGAAAAGTTAGTGAGGACTGGACTTCTTGTCTCAGTAACTCCTAGCCTGATGTTTGTTCTACTGCTCTAGCATCTTATGACACAAGCAAAGGCACTACAGATATCGCGTCCCTTGTTGGGCTCCCAGGTGGCGCTAGTGGTAAAGAACCTGTTTGCCAAAGCAGGAGGGACATAAGACATGCAGGTTCGATCCCTGGGTCAGGAGGATCCCCTGGAGGAGGGCATGGCAATCCACTCTCCAGTATCTTTGTCTGGAGAATCCCATGGACAAGGGAGCCTGGTGAACTACAGCCTATAGGGTCACAGAGTTGGACAGGACTGAGCGACTTTCACTTTCACTGTGAGGATTCTATAGCAACAGAGATGGGATCTGAGACTCTGATGCCTTAAAAAGTGCCAGGGCATTCCTGATTAGAAAATCTGGGCAACTATCCATTTGGTAAAAATCCCAGCTGAGAGCAGTATACTGCAAAATACTTTTCTTTGGAAATTCAAGCTCATAATAATTGTAGTTAAAATTTCTTTAATATTCCTAGAGATAATTTTAACAACTGAATCAAAATATGAGTTACTTCAGTTCATGGTTCATTAAAATGTTGTTTATGAATAATGTTTTTAAAAACAACACAGTGTGATCATAACTGCAATAGGTATAGAAACAAAACAAGTATTATTTTGGGTGAATGGATTAATATTTTATGTAAAGTGATTATGCATATAATTAAAAATAGTTACCTTTAAATACCATCAAGAATGAGAAAAAGTAAAAAGAAAAGATAACTACAGAACTGTAAATTCTTCTAGAACTACACTTAGAAACTCAGTTTCCATCCTAGGCACCTCTTGACTTGATTCTATTGTTGACTGCCTAGATGCTTATTTGATAATGATGGAAGTAGGAGAGTCATGAACTGTGTATAAAGCCTTCCCACAATTCATTTACTCATTCATTCAACAAATATTTGTTGAACTCTGATCACATAGTAGGTACTGTGCTAGAAGCTATTTTTACAAGGTGATGCAAACTCAGGATCATTTCTCCCAGGATTTATAATCTATTGGGAGTTGAAGAAGAGTAAAGTGATAACTATAAATAAAGGAGCTATGAATACACGGGAAAGGAAATTAATCAAATCTGAGTGTCAGATTTCAACTACCATTTAAACTGAGAAGCAAAGATGAATAGAAGTTGGTCAGGTGAAGAGTGGTGGGGGAATGCTCCAGATAGAGGAGATATTTGTGCAATATCCTATAAGTGAAACAGAGCCTGAATCACTCATGGAACTGAAAGAAATTTAGTGTACAAACAGCAGGTTGTCAGGGGGAGAGTGGGATGAAAAGAGCCTTAAAAGATAAGCAATGCCAGATCATCAGAATTCTGGACATTAAAGTATTATACTCAGTATAGAGAGATATGATTAAGTTTGTGTGTTTGAGATGCATCATACTGGCTATAATATGAAGAATGATTGAAAGAAGGAATGTCTAGAGTTTTATTAGAAAGCTTTTTTCATAGTTGAAATGAGATATGGACTAGACTAGAACAGTAGCAGGTAGGGATGGAGAGAGGTAGGTTTATTCAATAGAAACACCTGACTCGGTGAGTGATTACACATAGGAGTAAGGGGAAAGGAAGCTCCAAGGAAAATGTTAAAGTTTCGGACTTGAGGAACTGAGTAAGTGATTATTGCATTCCCTATTTTTTTGAGTAGGAAACATAGAAGAAAAGCATATTTTAGGAAGTTGAAGTGATTTTGAGGGGCTCAAGTTATATCCAAGTAGAATATTCAACAGGTGGCTTTATATATGTATGTATATATATATACATGTAGATATCTGAGTCTCTGAGCTGGGACCATACATTTAACAGGCATCACCAGAATTCTATGCTGCAACTAATAAGAGATGTTTCATCTTTTTAAAAAACTGCAGAATCAAATGAAAGGTGGGGTAGTAGCAACATAGTTTTTACATCTAAAAACAGGCCATCCCAGTCTCAGATTTAACTCATCATCTAGAAAGGGGAAGTTTCATTTGAATAGCTAGACTTAATCACAAGGCCCATGCTGATGGAACAAGAGCTGGTCCTGAGTATATTGTTTGGATCTCTCCTGGTCCCATTTACCAGGGCACTCTGGGTGTGTCTCTAGGGAAAGAGCTGCATAGGAGTTTGAAATGGCATTATTGGTTATTAATAGCTGAAAAATGAAACAGGCCTATATGTGCATTAGGCTCCTGAGACTAAGTATAATGTTAGGAAAAGTAAAGACAATCATCAAATTACAAGAGAAGAGAAAAAAAATAAAAGAACTATAAAACAACCAGAAAACAGTTAACAAAATGGCAATAGGTACATCAGTTCAGATCAGTCGCTCAGTCATGTCCGACTCTTTGCAACCCCCTGAACCGCAGAATACCAGGCCTCCCTGTCCATCACCAACTCCCAGAGTTTACCCAAACTCATATCCACTGAGTCAGTAATGCCATCCAACCATCTCATCCTGTCATCCCCTTCTCCTCCCACCTTCAATCTTTCCCAGCATCAGGGTCTTTTCAAATGAGTCAGCTCTTCACATCAGGTGGCCAAAGTACTGGAGTTTCAGCTTCAACATCAGTCCTTCCAATAAACACTCAGGACTGATCTCCTTTAGGATGGACTGGTTGGATCTCCTTGCAGTCCAAGGGACTCTCAAGAGTCTTTTTCAACAACACAGTTCAAAAGCATCAATTCTTTGGCGCTCAGCTTTCTTTATAGTCCAACTCTCTCATCCATACATGACTACTGGAAAATAGGTACATACTCATCAGTAATTCAGAGAAGGCAATGGCAACCCACTCCAGTACTCTTGACTGGACAACCCCATGGACAGAGGAGCCTGGTAGGCTGCAGTCCATGGGGTCGCTAAGAGTCAGACACGACTGAGTGACTTCACTTTCACTTTTCACTTTCATGCATTGGAGAAGGAAATGGCAACCCACTCCAGTGTTCTTGCCTGGAGAATCCCAGGGACGGGGGAGCCTGGTGGGCTGCCATCTCTGGGGTTGCACAGAGTCGGACATGACTGAAGCGACTTAGCAGCAGCAGCATCAGTAATTATATTAAGTGAAAAAGGACTAAATGCTTCAACTCAAAAGACATAGAATGGCTGAATGGATTTAAAAATGTATATATGATGCCACAAGAGATTCACTTCACATCTAAAGTTAAGAAGTTGACAATGAAAAATGGAAAAATATACTCCATTCAAGTGGGAAAAAAGGAAAGCTGTGAAAGCAATACTTAGACAAAACAGACTAAAACAATAACTGTAACAAGATACAAAAACAGGCATTATATAATGATGAAAGAATTGATCCAACAAAAAGTGCAATTGTACAAATATATGCACCCAACATAGGAGCATCTAAATACATAAAGCAAATGTTAACAAGCATAAAGGGAGAAACTGACAGTAGTACAATATTAGTAGGAGATTTTAGCATCCCACTTACATCAATGAATGCTTCATCCAGACTGAAAACCAATAACAAAATGCTGGTCTTAAATGACACATTAAAGCAGATGAACTTTCTCTCTCTCTCTCTCTCTCTCTCTCTCTGTTTATATGTAAGTGGGGGGAGATGGAGACAGAGAAAATATTCCACTCTAAAACAGCAGAATATGCATTCTTTTCAAGTGCACATGGAATATTCTCCAAGATAGATCATATACTACATCACAAAATAAACCTTGGTAAAATTCAATTAAAATCATGTCAAGCATCTTTTCTGACCACAATGCTATGAGACTACAAATCAACTACAAGGAAAAAAAAAAAAACCCCCAAAAAAACACAAACATGTGGAGTCTAGATAGTATGCTACTAAACAACCAATGAGTCACTGAAGAAAGCAAAGAAATAATCAAAAAATACTTGGAAGACAAATGAAAATGAAAACACAACAATCCGAAATCTATGGGACACAGCAAATACTATTATAAGAGGGAATTTTATAGCAGTACAAGTCCACCTCAGGGAATTTTAAAAAGTGCAAATAAATAACCAAATATAGAGCTTCCTTGGTGGCTCAGTGGTAAAGAATCTGGCTGTTAATGCAAGAGATGCAGGTTCGATTCATGGGCCAGGAAGATTCCCTGGAGAATGAAACAGCAACCCACTCCAGTATTCTTGCCTGGAAAATCCCAGAGGAGCCTGGTNTGGGACACAGCAAATACTATTATAAGAGGGAATTTTATAGCAGTACAAGTCCACCTCAGGGAATTTTAAAACGTGCAAATAAATAACCAAATATAGAGCTTCCTTGGTGGCTCAGTGGTAAAGAATCTGGCTGTTAATGCAGGAGATGCAGGTTCGATTCATGGGCCAGGAAGATTCCCTGGAGAATGAAACAGCAACCCACTCCAGTATCTTGCCTGGAAAATCCCAGAGGAGCCTGGCAGGCTGTAGTCCATGGGGTGGCAAAAAGAGTCAGACAGAACTTAGCAACTAAACAACAACAAACCAAACTGACGCCTATCAGAACTTGTAAAAGAAGAGCACACAAAACCCCAAACTGGTAGAAGGAAAGACATGATAAAGATCAGAGCAAAAATAAACACGACAGAGACTAAGAAAACAATATGAAAGATCAATAAAACTAAGAACTAGCTCTTTGAAAACGAAAGTAATAAACTTTTTGCTAGGGCCATCAAAAAAAAAAAAGAGAGAGAGAGAGAGAGAGGGCCTAAAACCATAAAACCAAAAATGAAAGAGATGTTATAACTGACATCACAAAAAAAAACCCACAAAGGATCATAACAGATTACTACAAATAATTAAACACCAATAAATTTGACAGTCTAGCAGAGATCCATAAATTTCTATACGCATACAATCTCCCAAGACTGAATCAGGAAGAAATACAAAATATGAAAGGATCAATTGAATCAGCCATTGAAAAATTCTTAATCAACAAAATTCCAGACCAAAGCCTTCACAAGTGAATTCTACCAAACTTTTATAGAAGAATTATCACCTATTCTTCTCAAACTATTTCAAAAAATTAAAGAAGGAATGCTTCCAAACTTATTCTACAAGGCCAGCATCATTCTGATACCAAAGCCAAACAAGGACACCTTAAAAAAGAATACTACAGGTCAGTTTCATTGATGAACATAGGCATACACATCCTCAACATAATATTAGCAAATCAAATTCAACAATACTTTAAAAGGATCACACACTGTAATCAAGTGGAATTTATTCTAGTGCCACAGGAATGGTTCAACATCCACAAAGAAATCAATGTGATACGCCACATTAACACACTGAAGAATAAAAACCATCATTATGATCCTGCACCGTCTGTATCTTGGCTTCAGTGTCTACTTTCAGGTGAACCCAAACTGGGCAGAACCCGGGAAGTCTTTAGCATGTACTCGAATTTTATATTTTTCTTTATGAAAATAAAGGCATCCATTCTGTGGTGCCAATAAGAAATATAAAAATAATGGCTAGTATTTGTAAGAAGCACTGTATACCAAGCACTCAGTCAGATGCCTTGCACAGATTTGATCCCAAGACAAACCATATGAGATAAGAGCTATCATTACCTCTGTTTTACTACTCCTTTACTTCTCGGAATAAAGAAGGAGGAAAGGAACCATCCTAGATTTTTCTTCATTCATTTTTCTTTATTCATTTTTATTCATTCCAGGCAAATTTTACCCTGTATCTTAGGAAAATGTGTAAGATTAGCACCCACTTAAGAAAGTAAAGAAGTCTAGGGGAGCCTGGGAATAGTCAGGTAGGAAGCAAACCCCTTGCTTGACAGTTGGTTGAATGAGTGGCCAAGCCTGCACAGAAGGAAGGAATACCAGGTTATGGTTGGCTATCCTGGATATCCTCCCAGGGAGTCTGTGTTTAACATATAAATAAGTAATCCAAATGTAAATTGCAATCCCTACAGTGTCTTCGTCCTTTTTTTTCCATTTGAGATATAAAAAGCATCTACAAACATATGCTCCTGCCGGATTTTTCTTTGTGGCCTGCTCCAAAAAGACACTTCAAAAACAACTGCCCACGGTCTTTTTCAGAGCCTGCATCTCTGGTGTGTCACTTGCAAAGGACAGAAATATTCCATGCGTGGTTAAAGGCGGTGCCAAGAGAAAGCATGGAAGATTTATTTTTTAGCCGATTAGGTTACAAATTAAAGAGGGACTGCAGTTCAAAAAAGGAGCTCACAGCTCTTCACATTAGAGCTGTCCCCTTTTGCTCAGTGTTGAATTAAACTGAACTGTAGCCACAAGGGAGGAGTGTAACAGGTCACTTTTAACAAGAGTGTCCTGAAGAGGGACCACTGTGCTTCCCCCCACACCACCTCCTGGCTCTTGGGCCATAGCCATTATAATTAATGTTAATTATAATGCTGTGGCACTTTAAATGTCAATTTCAGTCTGTGACTTGAAAAGCAAAATGATAAAACCGGATATTAAAGCAGTCAGAACAACTTTTAATTTGGTTAAGGAGCAAGCCCTCTCTTTGAAGTTCTAAATCTCTGCAATTGCTACTACAGCAGGAAACAAGCAAACGAATGAATAAAAATCTAGGATGGTTCCTTTCCTCCTTGGAAATCTTTATACCAAGAAGTAAGGAGTAGCATTTTGGATACAGTTGAGGTACTGGGTTAAAAAATGAATCCTTTTGGGGGGCTTTTTTGTGAATCCAATATCAAAATCTAAACAGACAGCAATATTATGATCTGAATATTATAAAAGAGTTTATGCCAGTTAGAGCTGCAGCATAGGGTTTCTGAATGTGTGAATGACATTCCAGCAGCTTCCTGCCTCTCAAGTCTGAATACGAACCCTTAAAGCCTAGGAAGAATTTCCCAGATAACTAAACCATGTTTGCATATTTGAGAAGGAAAATGCTAGTAATTGAACAACTGAATTGAGAGTTAAATATTAAGTCTAACTGGTAGCAGTAAATGATTATTTTACAATGTTTTTCAAAGATTAATGTATGACTTCACAACTTTTTTTGTAGTGGACTCAAATAACCTTTAAAAATATGGTAATCACAGTTCTCTTCCTGAAGACACCTGCATTCCTGAGAAGAAAACGGTTCCTTCCCCATTTTTTTCTGTTGTGATCAGTAAGGCACTCAATGAAAAAAAAGGAAAAAAGGTGCCTGGATTTATGGGGGACAAAATTTAAAATTCACTCAGATATACTTTGTTGTTTCCTTATCATCTTTATTGAGAATTGGAAACAGATGTTGGACTTCCCGTGGTCCAGTGGCTGGGAGTTTGCCTGCCAATACAGGGGGCATGGATTTGATCACTGGTCTGGGAAGATTCCACATGCTGTGGAGCAACTAAGCCTGTGTGCAGCAACTACTGAGCCTGTACTCCAGAGCCCATGATCCGCAACAAGAGGAGCCTCTGCAATGAGAAGCCTGAACACGCAACTAGAGAGTAGCCCCCTCTTGCCACAACTATAGAAAGGCCACATGCAGCAGTGCAGAATCAGTGCAGCCAACATAAATGAATTAACTGAAAAAAAGAAACAGATGTTGTCAGGGTTGGCCAGGGCCAGTGCTGTGTGAGATGAGTAAGAAGTTGATAGGGTGCAAAATTTAAGGAGGTTCCCCCTTTCAGAATCATGCAGTGCTTGACACAACCACAGGGACCAGCTTTCGCTCTGGCCTGTGACCACTAGCACACTGTACTGCACTTCATCTTTCATCTATTTACCCACTCAATAAATATTTATGCAGCAGGTACTACTCTTGGTGTTCGATAAACAAAATCAACAAAATTTCCTGCACTCACATTCCCAGAAAGGAACACAAACAACAAAAAACAAACATAATAAATAAGACAAAGAATGTCAAAACGGGCTAAGTACTCTGGCTAAATAAAAAGAGAATGGATAAAGGAAACCAGGAGTGCCAGAAAGGGCTACAGTTTTAGATGGAGGTTTCTATGTTTATGAGGATCAGTGGGCATGGGTCTCCCAGGTGGCTCAGTGGTAAATAATCCACCTATCAGTGCAAGAGACCTGGGTGTGAACCCTGGGTTGGGAAGATCCCCTGGAGAAGCAAACGGCAACCCACTCCAGTATTCTTGCCTGGGAAATCCCATGGACAGAGGAGCCTGGCGGATCACAAAGGATCAGACATGATTGCGCGACTAAACAACAATTGGACATCAGTGAGAACACATTTAAGCCGTTACTTGAGTACATGTGGAGTAAGCCAGGCAGATATGGGGTGGGAAGGCATTCTGAACACCAGGAACAGTCTGTGCAAAGGCCCTGAACAAGAATGTGCCTAATGTGTTTAAAAAACAGCAAATAGGTAAGGAAATGTCGTCAGAGAGGTGAGAGAGTACAAGGGGACTTACTGTACATTGTAAGGACCATGGATTAAATCCTGAAAGAAATAAGGAGTCACCTTGAAATTTCGAAATAATCTGTGCCAAGTCCAGCAGGACCACTCTGGCTGTCTTGTTGAGAGCAACCACAGCAAGGAGCAAATGTGAAAGCAGGGAGACAAGTTAGGCTGCCATAATACACTAAGCCAAAGATGATGGGACGGGCTCACCCCGGTGATGCAAAGTGGTTGTATTCGTGAATCTATTTTAAAGGTAGCCACCAGAATTTCTGATGATTTGGATACAGGGTGAGATAGAGGGGAGTCAGATGTAACTTTAAGACATTTGGTCTGAGTGAATGGAAAGAGGGCATTTCCATTTTCTGAGATGAGAAAGAATACAGATGTGGACAATTTTAGGATAAGGGCCCCAATTTTGATTTTGGATAAATGTGAGATGGTGTAAGACTTCTAATTGGAGATCCTGAGGGCTTCCCTCGTGGCTCATCTGGTAAAGAATCTGCCTGCAATGAGGGAGACCTGGGTTTGATCCCTGGGTTGGGAAGATCCCCTGAAGGGAAAGGCTACCCACTCCAGTATTCTGGCCTGGAGAATTCCATGGACTATATAGTCCATGGGGTCATAAAGAGTCAGACATGGCTGAGCAACTTTCACTTTCACTTTCAGAAGGTGACTAAATATATGAGTCTAGAGGCAGGGGAGAATCCAGGTTGAATAAACATATTTGGACATCAACATAAAGAAGTTATATGAAATTATTATAGATAAGATCACCAAAAGGAGAGAGAAGAGATCTAAGGATTAAAGCTTGGAGCATTCCAATAGTAACAGATGAAGAAGAGTAGGAACCCACACAAAGAAAACCAAGGAAATGTGCTATGAAACAGTCAAGTAAGAGTTTCCAGGAGTGATCAGACACCAAATGCTTCTAATGATCAAATTAGATAAAGACTGAGAGTCCCTTAGACAGCGGTCCCCAATCTTTTTGGCACCAGTGACTGGTTTTGTAGAAGATAGTTTTCCCACAAATCAGGGAGGTGGTGGTTTTAGGATGATTCAGAGTTTGAGGACCCCTGCCTTTGGACATTAAATGATGTGGAGACCATCAGTGACTTTTGGTAAGAACGGTTTGAGTGGAGTCAGGTGAGAGGTAAAAGCCAGATGGGAGTGGAATTAAGAAAGAAACAAGAATGGGAAATAACAATTGACAAAATTTTAAAGGAGATTTGAATGAAAGGAAAGTTATAGAAATGGTACTATGGCTTTTAGCCAAAACAACATCACAAACATAGTTTAAAATAAGATCAGAGAAGTAAAGCCTGGAAAAAAATTGTAGTGTGTTTCTGTGCTGATGGGAACTGGCTCTTGCCAATGGGCTTACTGTGCATTGGCACTCTGCTATTAACATCCTGTCTTACCAGGAATAAGCTTATCTACACAGCGAATAGTTTAATGCTTTATATAGAATAAAAGAATTTGGGATTATTTAATAGTAAAAGAGGGTTTCTCAGGTGGCTCAGTGGGTAAAGAATATGCCTGCAATGCAGGAGCCACAGGGATTAAGGGTTCAGTCCCTGGGAGAAATGGCAATCCACTCCAGTATTCTTGCCGGGGAATCCCATGGACCACAGTCCACAGAGTCGGACACAAGTGAGGAGACTGAGCACGCACACTAGTAAAAGAACCTGGTGGACACAATCCAAGTTTCTAGTTAAAAAGCAACCCCCTTGGACGGGGAAAGTTGGGTGGATATAGGTCAACAATTCAAAGAACTCTGAAGAAGTAGATGAGATAAAGTTATCAGCCAACAAAGCAGTAATTGTATGTTAATCATACAGAAGTAATAAATATCCATGTTAGAAATTCATCACCGTAGGGATTATACCATAAAGGTCCCACATTCAGTTATTGCTTCAATATTTAGGAGACATATTTGCTAAAGTAATCATGTGTTTCAAAAGAAGTTCCAAACACAAGCAAACACAGTAGGCTTAAACTCATGACTACCACAACTGTACACAAAATATATCTCAAGTTTCTAATCTTGTAAGTGTGGTGAGAAATTCCATTTCAGGCATTCCTAGGCTCCCAGTCCCATTCAGGTTGGGCTAAATTCCCTGGGTGGGGGCTTACATAGTCCAGATCTTTCAGGGAGACCCTATTAGCTTTAGATTCATGGTGAAAGTGTTAGTTAGTCGTGTCTGACTCTTTGTGGCCCCGTGGACCACCAGGCTCCTCTGTCCATGGAATTATCCAGGCAAGAATACTGGAGTAGGTAGTCATTCCCTTCTCTAGAGGATCTTCCCAACCCAGGGATCAAACCTGGATCTCCTGCGCTGGAGGCAGATCCTTTACGTCTGAGTCACCAGGGAAGCACCTAAATTTATGGTGGTCCTTATGATGTGCTCACGTGGGAAAGTCCACATGGTTGAACCCTTTAAGATGTGTATTCAAGAGCATTTTTGAAGAGGCTAGAAGCTCATATAACTAACATTTATTCCCACTTACATGCATTAAGCTGTTTGTTTTTCTCAGATCAGTCCTCTATTCTAGGCAGAAAAGTAGCATGGTAGGGAAAGTAGGTGTGGGGCCCTGGAAACATACTCTTTTCTGGAGTTGGACAACTTCTCCCTCCCCCAGACTGACAATTTCTGCCTCTGCTACCCAAACGAAAACACTTCTCTGTCTCCCTTGTATCCGTTTATGTAAGTTATACTGCAGAAATAAACTCTTAAGGGACTTATATAAAGGTTTATTTAAACCTTACACAAAGGTTTATTTCTGCTTATATTCATGTCAGCTGCAAACTGGAGATGACTCTAATTCATGACTTCTTCATTAGTGGATTCAGGTTGTCGGAGCTGCCCTTAACTGCTCTCATGGGAAGAAAGCAAGACCATATTATGAAATGATCCTTAGGTTTCTCTTTGGGAGTGGCATATATCAACTCTGCTCAAAATATATCATCCAAAACACATCACATGGCCAAGCTGATGGGCAGGGAAGTAAACTACTCACTGGGAGAAACATGGAAGAACTGGGAACAATAACACAAACTACCAAACTCTAGATCCTGGGGCATTTTAGAGAAACAAAATGTCAAGTTTCTTCCCTGGAGGTAAAGCAGCAATGAGAAAATCAAACCAGTTAGCATTTTATTTATTAACTCAGTTTGCTGTGTTGGCAAGCACATTGTGGTTACACAGAGTTGCTAGAGGAAATTTGGGATAGCGGGGTCTATCAATTCTGTAATATTATCAATCAGGCTGTGACCAAGCATTTAATACATATTAATTCATCTAACCCTTAGAAGAAACTCATGAGGCAGATACTATTTTTTACTTTCTCTCCTCATTTGTACAGATAAAGGAATTTAGGCATAAAAATACAGTCACTTAAGAAAAAACAAGTGATAAATTGTGGCTAGAGGATTAGGTGTTTCACTCCAGGATCTGAGCTCTTAACTATGTCCTAAAAATATATTGAGAATTAGAGCCAGTCACAGTACTTAGGGTGCCCTAGGAAGAGAATCAGTGGCAATTATCCAGTTTCATTTTATATAATATCCTTCTATAAAAGTCTGGAAAAGGATTTTTTTCCTCTGTGTTTCTTTTGAAACATAAACTCTTGCTGTGCCATTTTCAGATTAAAGACCAATTAAGGGGGAAAAAAAATACTTAAGCTTTTGCTCTTTCAGTAGGGAAGTTAGAGTGATAATCATGTACTCTTGGGAACCAGTTATCTTTCCAGATGTTCAGCTGTGACCTTTCATTCATCTACAGGGATTCCAAATCCACAGTCCAGGCCCTGACAGGTCTTTCTGTGTGCCAAGAATTACTCACAAAATTTTAAGGCTGTACACGCAAATCTCATCACAGAAGTTTCTGCCATTTCCCCACTTCCTTCCTGCTTCCCTTCTTTTTCCTACACCTGATAAGAGTTAAGAGAGGGGCCTGGCTAAACACAGGCAAACATGCAAATCCCAACACAAGCACACAAAAACACGTAATGCATACAGGTATGTATAAGCATTCCCCCTGACCTCATGTTTTCTAGAAGTTTCACTTGCTGAATGTTAAGGGCCAAGTTGCTGGACATACTGCTAGGTAGGACTACCTCAAGAAATAGTATTCAAAACACATGGAGATGACTGACAAATCTATAATCCCATTTCTTCCTTCTTAAGGAATTTAAAGTTGGAATACTTAAGCAAAATTGGCCAGTTTTAATTTTCTTTAGAAAATACTTAGCATTTTAGAAAATACTTAAAAAAATGCTTTCTCCATTCCTCCACACCACAAATCCTAGCAACTTCTACATAGAGACCATCAGGATCTTCTCTTTTTGTTAAGCACTCCAAATTCTATCATTAGGAAATTCAGTATTCTGTAATTAAAATATCCTCCAACAAAAGGATTGTAGAATTGTTTCAGCTCCATATGGAAAAAAAAAAACAAAACCCAAACTGAATACCCAACTAAGTCAATTGTAAATGTTCAAAACTTAAATGTGAGTGGCAAAACTTTAAGCTTTTAGGAAGAAAAACAAAAGTATATCCCAATGACCTGAGAGGTAGATAATCTAACTGCTTCAGAAACAAAAACACAAATTATCTAGGAAAAGACTGCTCAACTTGACTTATTAAAATTAAGAACATTCCTCACTGAATGATTCTATTAACGAAGCCAAAAGATAAGTCCCAAATTGGGGAACATATTTGCAATATCCAGATCTGAAAAAAGATTAACATACAAAGTAAACGAAGACGAGAACTTACTTTGATAAATTCACCGTGGGAGCCCTCTGTGCACCAGTGACACGAGGGCCTAAGTCACAGGATGAAAAAGAAGTGAAGGGTGGAAAAGCATTCTAGCAAGAAGAGAGAATTCAAAGAGCACTGTGGCTGGAAAACACAGGAGAGAGGCTGGAAGAGGTAGGCCAAGATTAGAACCAGCAGGACTGCAGAAAAAAGATGCCAATTGAGGGTTTAATTGAGCGCACCTGGCGGCTAGGTGAAACGCGCATGCGTGGCCGAGATGGCAGTGGTGGGGATTGGGCCAGGCCTGTAGGCTGGTGGAGGAGCTCTCATGGGCTCTCAGAGAGGCAGCTACAGGGTCTTGGTTAGAAGCGTGAACTCTGGAGCCAGATCACCTGGGTTCCTTTCCTAGAACTGTGCCTTATAAACTCTGATCTGGAGCAAATTGCTTGGTTGTCTTTGTCTCAGTCTCCCAGTATACGAAATGGGTAATAGTGCCTGTCGGGTGCTCTGGGCTCAGTCGTGTCCAACTCTTTGTGACCCCACTGGCCAAAGCCTACCTGGCTCCTCTGTCCATGGGATTCTCCAAGCAAGAACACTGGAGTGGTTTGCCACTTCCTCCTCCACGGAATCTTCCCCACTCAAGGACTGAACCTGCCTCTCTGGCATCTCCTGCATTGGCAGGCAAATTCTTTACCACTAGCACCACCTGGGAAGTCCAATAGTGCCCTTTAGGTGTTCTTAATCTTTTCTATGCTTTGAACCCCTAGCAGTCTGATTAAGCCTATGGATCCCTTCTCAAAAAAAAAAAAAATAAAATTATTTTTTAACACATAAAATACAACAGGATTCCAAAAGATGTGATATATTTTTCAATAGTTATATTTAAAAAGATATAGTTGTTATATGTATTTGTATATATATTATTAGATAATAAGAACTATTAAATGGTGTGCTGTGCTGTGCTTAGTCACTCAGTCGTGTCCGACTCTTGCGACCCCATAGACTGTAGCCTGCCAGGCTCCTCTGTCCATGGGATTCTCCAGGCAAGAATACTGGAGTGAGTTGCCATTTCCTTCTCCATTAAGTGGTGTAATAACTATCATAATTTTGAAGTTGTGGTGAGTGTAAATATTTCAAGATATCCATAACAATTATTATAATGTGACAAAAAAAATAATTTTTACAGGTCATAAAATGACAGATATTGCCAATTCTACTGTGTGGTTTGTTACTTACACTCTCAATTGAAGGATGCAGTAAATTTCAGTTAAAGGTTACTGAAATTAAAATATATATACATCTTTGATCCAGAGGGACGGTGTGGGGTGGGAGTTGGGAGGGGGATTCAGGATTGAGAGCTCGTATACACCTGTGGTGGATTCATGTCTATGTATGGCAAAACCAATACAGTATTGTAAAGTAGAATAAAGTAAAATATAAAATAAAATTAATTTAAAAAATAAAGACTATATATATATATATATATATATATATACACACATCTTTAGATATCTATCTATATCTGTGTCTTTCTAGATCTATCTATCGATGGCCAAGTTGAATTCTCTGAATTCTAACCACTAACTCTTTTGGTCCCTCCATGATTTCTAGGATAAAAAGTCCTTGTCTTACTCTGTCCTGGCTGTCTAACAGAATTCCTTATACTGGGTCCTTATAAACAACAGAAATATATTTTTTTAAAGAGTTTCAAGTTTTCCAAAAGTGGAATGAAGGATAATAAGCTCTCTGCTAGGATAAAATGTATTTCTTGATTTGCTTATAGTTCTTTATTTCATAAATATGAAAAAGTTCCTCTGCTGCTGCTGCTGCTAAGTCGCTTCAGTCGTATCTGACTCTGTGTGACCCCATAAACGGCAGCCCACCAGGCTCCCCCATCCCTGGGATTCTCCAGGCAAGAACACTGGAGTGGATTGCCATTTCCTTCTCCAAAAGTTCCTCTAATCTGTGATAAAAGCAAATAATGACACTGATGGTAACTGAATGCATCAAAGCTTCTCTTCTCAAAGTCTGTTCCTTTCAGAAACACTGGATTCTTTCAGGCTGTCAACTGGTGTTTTGGGTTGGTTTCTTAGGGGCACCAGTAAGGGGTGGGGATGGAGAAGGAATTCTAGTATGGCCTATACTAGAATTTTTGTGTTTTGAGGGGACATGGGCAGGGCATCAATAATGTCACTGCAATTAGTGAAACATTATAAATAGACATCTGGTTAAATCATTTTGAAGTATATAAAAATGACAGCTAGGTTGCTTAGCTGCACATCTTTTCATGTCCTTTTAAGTATTTATATAGTAAATCTAAAAAAAGATTCAACTAGTCCAATAGACTTTACTCAAGAATTATTATTTTCACAAGTAAGGACTTTTCCCTGTTGTCACTATCTGTTCTTTATACCTAAACATAAAACATGATTTAAAGTGAAAAGAAAGCCACACTCATATATTTGGAGATTGAAATTCTCACCTCTCAAAAGAAGAAATCATAATGGAAATTTGAAATTTTAGAAGTAACAATGAAAACACTGCATATTAATATTTATGGAATGTAGCAACATGTAGGAAATTTACAGCATATAATAAACATATGTTTACTTGAAAACAGAAATTTTGAAAACCGAAAAATAAGGCTCCAACTCAAAAATAATTTGAAAAAATAATGAAATGATTATTTTTCTTCCTCATATTGTACATGAATTATGAAATAGTCACATCCCAGGAAAACCAATGTGATAATTCTGATGATTAGTGTATCCTAGCTGCTGCCCACATGGTCTTTGCCCTTAGGCCATGTTCAACTGAAGGTATTAAGCATTACTCACTATAGTAATATTTGCTTAGTATTTGGCTGGTTTATGGTTTCCATCCTTTTGTTTTTTTCTTTTTGTCATCTTACATTTTTAGATGTCTCCTCTAAATAGAATAAAGCAGTACTTGTTTAACAAGCAAGCTGAGACTCCGTCTTTGAATTGGTGAGTTTAGCCCATTTATTGTGATTAATGGTATACTTGAATTTATTTCTTCCATATTACTTTGTATTTTCTTTGAATGATGTTTTTTCTTAGGTTTCTTTATCTGTTTTCTCTTGGTTTGAGTTTTCCTCCCTTCCATTTATACCTGCTCATTGAGGGGTGAGAAAGCTTGTAAATGTTTATGAATTTTGTTAGTTTTTCTCGGAAATGCGTGGTCTTTCTGGGAAAACACTAGCTAGACTGTGTCCACAAAGCTTTACCAAAGACAACCTTCTTTTGATCTGTCACTGCTATGATGGCAGTTCTGCATGGATGAAAGTAGGAAACAATTTAAAGATACAGACGTCAACCACAGAAGGTTATGAAACTATAAAAGTAATATTTAGAAACAATGAGAATAATATCTGATGATTAGTTATTTTGAGTAGAGGTCAACAGACTTGTTGAAAAAACATTTTATTAATGACTTTTTCTTGGATTTCTGCACTTTTTATTTATTGCCTTACAATAGATAACTCTACAGTTGATTTGAATATTGGCATAGAAGACAGGCTGTCAAAACTTTGGCCAAATAAATTCTTTGAGACTTGCGTGCATTCCACCTGAAAAGATGCATCTTTTGCTTGTTCTACAAATGGTATCGATCATTAAATATTATATTATATTGAACATTTCCAAAAACCATTTTCTTTTCTTTCCTTCTGAACTCCTATTAGATAATGTTTAATCTTCTCACCATATCCTCAGTGGCACTTAGACTCTCCTTTTTTTTGTCTCATTTCTTCAGATCTCTGAGCTACTGTCTGGAAAATTGCTCAGATTTCTCTTTAATCATACTAGTTCTCTCTGCCACCAGGTCTGATCTGCTAATTAGCTTATAGATTGAGGTTTTAATTTAAATTGCTATATTTTTCATTTTTATAAATTCAAGTTTTATTTTTCTTTTCTTGACATCTGCCTATTATTTTTTTCAGTGTCATGTTATTTTCCAATGGGTATTATTTCGGATATGTTTCTTATACATATATGCATGTATATGGGGCTTCCCAGGTGGCTCAGTGGTAAAGAATCCACCTGACAATACAGGAGACACATGTTTGATCCCTGAGTTGGCAAGATCCCCTGGAGAAGGAAATGGCAGCCCACTCCGGTATTCTTGGCTAGGAAATCCTATGGACAGAGGAGCTGGGCAGGCTACAGTCCATGAGATCACAAAGAGTTGGACCCAAATTAGCAACTAAACAACAACAACAACATGTGTGTGTGTGTGTGTGTGTGCGTGTAAAATATTGTTTGATTATCCCATTTGGGGAGCCATTAAACTACTATTTATTGTGCTTGATAACTGACACAAGTGGAGTTTTTCAAATATGTTTTGTAATTTTGAATGAGAATTAAATTTCAACAAGGTTCCTTTTCCAAATACAAATCCTTCATCTTTGTTTGTACCTATATGTTTCTTATGTGTGTGTATGTGTGTGTGATATGTGTGTGCATAAGCATACGTGTGTATATATGATTTCCTGCTAAGTGCCTCAAGGATATCACTTTGAAAATAATTCATCCAGCTCTCCAAGTAGTTGTTACCTGAGAGTTTCTGAGTTTCTGAATAGTTTGCCAAGTTACCAGAATTAGAAGTCAAATTAGACTATCGTCTGCATTTTTCAGTTCAACCCCCTTAGTATCAACAGTCTGTATTTCATGACAGGCATCACTTGGAGCCCTTCAATTCTTTTTCTTGGCCAGTAAAAATACTTGCTTATAGCACAGTGGTTTTAAAAAAACAAGCTGAGGAGTTAGATTGTCCCAAGTTGGACTTCTCATTCTTTTATTCAATAGCTTGATAATTTTGGCTGGGTTACTTAATCTCCCTGATCCTTGGCCTCTTTGTGTGAAGCAAAAAGAAGGACAAAAGATATACCTGTTTGAACAGTAAAAATAATATGTATGTAAAGCACTTAGCATAAAGCTTGGCACATAGTATAAATTAAAGAAGTGTTAGCTCTCCTTCTCAACCAGAGATGACTTTGTGACTATCTTCAGCATTTGTAAAGTGATAAGTCATCTTTGTTGCATTATGAGCTAGAGTATATTCCAATTCAATTAAATTTCAGCTAAAACTGGTTGAGTAGCTATTCTATATCATATATTATGCAAAGTTCCAATTCAGGGTTTTCTACTGACTGGCAGGTTATGCCACCTCCTATGGCCAGAATTTCCTTAAAGATGATCCTTCAGGCATCATTTGAATCATTTTCTGATTCAATGTATTATCACAAAAGTGTAATATTCCCATTCTACTTAGAATGGTCACAGCTATTTCATAAATAGATTTAGGAAGACATAAAAAGCCATGCCTTTTCTTTTTGGGTGAGTTCCAAAGACTCAGCTTTGGGCAGAATCGGCATTGGGAAAACAGAGGAAGGCTGGGGAGCAACTATGCAACTGAGCAATAGCAGAGTGTCCAGTGCAATCTGACAGGGACATTTCACAAATCCATTCAATGATTCTCATCCATCCTTTATCTCCAGGGAGGTGTACTTCTTGTCTGTTTTTGCTTTTCAAGAAGGTATTGCTCAGATTCTTATAAAAAGAACAAGATACATTTGAATTGTCATGACTGAAAGTGCTTGGATCAACTGGCACTTCACTGTAACGGGAATTAATTCAAAATAGACATTCATCACCTTTATCACTTTGCTCAAGAGAACTGCAAAGCTACAAAACATGTTGGCAAAATCCTGACCCAAAGAAACAACTGTTGTGCATCCACTGAATTATTTGCTGATGTTTTATGTGTGGAACACAGACATATAATTCTACTTTCAATATCTCCTGGACTGAAATATGTATTATTTGATTTTAATGTAGCAAACTTAATCTATAGGCTTCTGACAAGAGGACAACCCTCCCCGCCCCACACTGGGAAGAGTTGTCTTTGGTTTCTTTGAACCATTTGTGTTACTTTTACACTTGTATGTCTGCACAGCAGACTAATATTTGCTTTCATTCTACCCCCCCCAATTTTAATTGTTTTTTTTTAGTCTTTCAAGGGAGGAAGTAACAATAATACAGATAATCAAAACATGAAACGAAGTTCAATTTCACTATCATTCTTCAAGACTGTTCCCTATGTAATGTGTACCAAGAGGGACTAATTCAGTAGGTAAACTCAGCAACTATATTGTGTATTAGACACATCAAAACATTAGTTTGCAAATCATTCCTGAACCTTAATACAGAACACAGACCTTTCAGTGACTTCTTAGAAGAGTATGATTTTTGTCTATTCAGATTAAAATATTTCCCTAGTTAGTTGTCAGAGAGAATTAATTTATAATGAGTATTATATAAAAAAAGGTAAATACTTCCTTAGAGAAGACTATTTCATGTATTTGTAACCAGAGCTCAACCATTCAAGGTCTTTGCTAGTGCATCAGATTTATAATAAAAGGCAAGTGACAGTCTTCAGGTTCCTAGTATTTTTCAGCTATGATTGGAAACATATTTCTGTGCAGGACTCTTTTAACTCTGCTAGCACTTGTCAGTTCAGTTGAGTTGCTCAGTCGTATCCGACCCTTTGCGACCCCATGAATCATAGCACGTCAGGCCTCCCTGTCCATCACCAACTCCCGGAGTTCACTCAGACTCACGTCCATCGAGTCAGTGATGCCATCCAGCCATCTCATCCTCTGTTGTCCCCTTCTCCTCCTGCCCCCAATCCCTCCCAGCATCAGAGTCTTTTCCAATGAGTCAACTCTTTTCATGAGGTGGCCAAAGTACTGGAGTTTCAGCTTTAGCATCATTCCTTCCCAAGAAAGCCCAGGGCTGATCTCCTTCAGAATGGACTGGTTGGATCTCCTTGCAGTCCAAGGGACTCTCAAGAGTCTTCTCCAACACCACACTTCAAAAGCATCAATTCTTCAGCACTGAGCCTTCTTCACAGTCCAACTATCACATCCATACATGATTACTAGAAAAACCATAGCCTTGACTAGACGACCTTAGTTGGCAAAGTAATGTCTCTGCTTTTGAATATGCTATCTAGGTTGATCATAGCTTTCCTTCCAAGGAGTAAGTGTCTTTTAATTTCATGGCTGCAGTCACCATCTGCAGTGATTTTGGAGCCCCCCAAAATAAAATCTGACACTGTTTCCACTGTTTCCTCATCTATTTCCCATGAAGTGATGGGACCGAATGCCATGATCTTTGTTCCTTTCTAAATCAGGGCTACACACAAATTGCATTTTTCTGTGTGAGGTTTCTGTATTGTATTTAGCAGTGACCAAACTAAACTAGTACAAATCCTTAGTCAGCTACATGAATGAATCAAAATAGGCAGGTTTACCATCAACCCTAGGGTCACATGGTCCCATTCCAAATTTCTATTCACCTAAGGGTGTGTATATGTGTTGGGGTGGGAAGACAAGAGATGGAAGTATTTCAGGCAGATATAATGACAAATACAAAGTTTTGGATGCAAAGGAACTAATGGTGTATTTTAAAAATTGAAAGACTTTTAACTAGAGTAAGGCAAAACACAATTTGTTAAAGGGGTAAAGCAATTCTGGGGAGAAATAAATTTGTGCTAGTCTCTGGAGAGGTTATGTATCTCTAATTTTAGCAAATGGCTATTTACTTCTGCTGAGAATTGAAGGATATCTATTCTCAGTTACCTTTTTGTGATCATTTCCTCTGGAAATTATGGAGTATTCATTTTCCAGAAAAGCTGATGAGAACCTGTAATGTTTCCTCTATCTTATCTGCTGCTCCAGTGTACCCTGGTTGGGGCTTCCCTCCATCTGAAAGCCAGCAGCATCACTCCATCCATGATGAACAGTGCAGAGACATCCATTTTCCATGGATTCCAAAATGTAGGCCTTAGGGCCTAGCATCCCAGAATGTATGTATATCTGAGGTCCTGCTATCTACTATGGCCAAAAATATAAGCAGAGTCCTGGTCTCACCACTCATGATTTTCCAAGAAGAGTGCTGGAGTGGGGTGCCATTGGCTTCTCCCATGAAACCCACAACTCGCCGTATTCCTGGTTTCACAGGAGCAAAGAATTGGTTCTCCCCCTAGGACTGGGTCACATGACTTTCCTTATCAAATTATCTTTTTCTATCCTTCTTAGGCCTTCTAAACAAATGCATTCATTAGTGATACTATGGAAAAACAAAGGAATTCTTAATCCTCACTATTCCACTGGGGCTTCCCCAATGCCTCAGCAGGTAAAGAATTCACCTGCAGTGGAGAAGACACAGGAGATGCAGGTTTGATCCTTGGATCAGGAAGATCCCCTGGAAGAGGGAAAGGGCCACCAACCCATTCCAGTATTCTTCCTGAAAAATCTCATGGACAGAGGAGTCTGGAAGGCTACAGTCTAAAGGCTCACAAAGAGTCAGACATGACAGAGAGGCTAAGCACAAGCACATTACTAGGGCAAGGAGTCCAAGAGACCGAGGCTTGGTTGTCCTTCCAGGGTACAAGTGGAAAGAATGTTTAGTTTTTCATTCTTTGAGCCTCCTACAGGAGACTTAACATAAGACAATAAAGTGATATCTAAATGAATTTTTGTGCCTCATAAACCATGTTAAAGGGTTTGAACTTTATCTCTAAGGCT
The DNA here is from genome assembly GCA_006410875.1 of Neotragus pygmaeus. Classification (NCBI taxonomy): domain Eukaryota; kingdom Metazoa; phylum Chordata; class Mammalia; order Artiodactyla; family Bovidae; genus Neotragus; species Neotragus pygmaeus. The sequence goes on along the minus strand of SJYV01010406.1, from coordinate 182,800 downwards.
ATTCTCAATAGTTTACTGTCAAATGAAATGAGAGGAAGGAGCAAAAATCTTGACACTAGACCATCCTTTCCAGGGTCATATATAAGGGCTTGCAGAAAACTCCGTTTGGAAGGTAAATGATGGTCCAGAGAAATGACAAATGGAAACCAGAGCAAGAAGCCTACATCAGGACCCAAAGGAGAAGCAGGATCCAATAGAGGAGGATGGAGCACAGAAAGAAGGGATATGAGGAAAGGCAACAAAGAGGCATGCAGACAAGAAGTAGGGAAGAACAAGGAGAGTTCCAACCCTTTAAACTGTTGAAGATGCTAGACAAGTTATTTGGGAATAGGCAGGCATTACCTTTTTAACCCGGGTTAGGAAAGACAGAATCATACCACTTTAGTGCTCCACCCCAAGGTGGGCAAGCTGGCAGCTCTTCCTGTACTTTCTGCTTCAATCCAAGGATGTTTCTCAGCTCCAGGAGAGATGCTGAACCTGCCTATGTCAAGTGGGGATAGTAAGCTTACACCATACAGTATTCATTAAAAATAAGAAATAAGGCATGAAAGCAATCTAAATGTCCACTGACTGGTGAATGGATAAAGAAGATGTGGTACATAAATACAATGGAATATTACTCAGTTACCAAAAAGAACGAAATAATGCCATTTGCAGTAACATGGATGGATCTAGAGATTATCATGCTGCTGTTGCTAAGTCACTTCAGTCGTGTCCGACTCTGTGTGACCCCAGAGATGGCAGCCCACCAGGCTCCCCTGTCCCTGGGATTCTCCAGACAAAAACACTGGAGTGGGTTGCCATTTCCTTCTCCAATGCATGAAAGTGAAAAGTGAAAGGGAAGTCACTCAGTCGTGTCCGACTCTTAGCTACCTCTTGGACTGCAGCCTACCAGGCTCCTCCGTCCGTGGGATTTTCCAGGCAGGAGTGCTGGAGTGGGGTGCCATTGCCTTCTCCAGAGGTTATCATACTAAGTGATAAAAGGCAGAAAGAGAAAGACAAATACCATATGACATCACTTATGTGTGGAATCTAAAATATGATACAAATGAACTTATATACAAAACAAAAACAACTAGCAAACATAGAAAACAAACAGTTATCAAAGGGGAAAAGGGGCAGGAGATAAATTGGGAGTTTGGGATTAGCATATACACACTACTCTACATAAAACAGGTAACAACAAGGTCTTACTGTAGAGCACAGGGAACTACATTCAGTGTTTTATAATAAACTATAATGGAAAAGAATATGAAAGAGAATATATAGATGTATAACTGAATCAGAAACTGACACAACATTGTAAATCAACTATACTTCAACAAAAAAGAGAGACTGTCTAAAATGCCTAGTAGGCATTTAATAAACGATAGATACTCTTATTTTGCTATCTCAGCAACTCTCAAAACCCTGAATACATATATACACAACCACTCCAATTGCCACATAAAGCACAATTGCCTTTTTCTTGTTTTCTTTATTGTTTTACTAATATGCTTTTCACTTATATAGATTGGTCCGTAATACATTTCTTCATGTTAAATACACCTTCTACCATCTTCCACTATGAAGGGTAGGTATTTCCATACTCCAAGGTAAGATGTAAGAAAAATTTACATCCAGCTAAAGCTAGAGCATCCAGCTCCACATTCCGCACTGGTATAATAAATGGGATTTTAAACTTTTCCATGAATGAGTCATTAGTATACTTAAAACGCGAGTGAACTGAATTTACTTCCTTGACACTCAATTCAGCGATCTTCTGTGTGCTTTCTTTTGACCATTTGTATTTTTCAGGGAATAAGAGTTTTCTTCTTTGAGATAATCCCAGTGGAATTAACCAATGAAGCATAGAACCAAATTAGGGGAGGGGTGTGTTTCCAATACCTGCCTATTTGTGGGTGTCACATGATCTCAATGTGTGCGTGGGCACAAAGTGGTGTCCCAGTGAGCTTCCAGGGGCTCTGGACTCTGGCACTTTTAAAAGGCGACTGACCTTTTCTTGCCTTTGTCAATTGCATATTGAGAAAGAAGGATTTACTTGGAAGTCCTTCATGCAATCAGTAAATGAATGTTAGTTATAGACCCAGAAGTCCTGACAGGAACAATCAGTGACGCCTCCCCTGACCAGCCTTCTGTAGGTACACATGGACATTTTTACCTCTTTCTCAGCACTCTCAAAGTTGCAACTTTTTTTAATTAAAAAAATTTTGTTTTCATTTTCTTTCTGTGAAACATACCATATAAAAAGAATACATGATAAAAATACATTTGAAAGGCTAATAATAAGGTGAACATCCATGAAGTTCTGGATGAAGCAAAAGAGCATCGTCATGAACACTAGAGTCTCCTGTCTGTCCCCTTCTGAATGGATTTTCCTCCCTATCCCTAACAGATGTGACCGTTATCTTCAATTTGTTATTAATTATCCTTGCTTTATTCTTTCAAACTGTTGTATAAGGTTCTATAGGAATAAGAAACAATTTAAATTTTAAACAATTTTTTAAAATTTTAAGAATTAAAAAAAATTTTATTTATTTTTGACTGCACTGGGTCTTTGTTTTTGTGTGCAGGCTTTTCTCTAATTGTGACAAGCAGGGGTTACTCTCTAGTTTAAGATGTGTGGGCTTCTCATTGCCGTGGCTTCTCTTGTTGTAATGCATAGGCTCTAGGATGAGCAGGCTTTAGCAGTTGTGACACATGGGCTCAGTGGTTGCAGCTCCTGGGCTCTGAGCACAGGCTCAGTAATTGTGGCGCATGGGCTCAGTTGCTCCACAGCATGTAGGATCTTTCTAGATCAGGGATGGAATCTGTGTCTCCTCCATTGGTAGACAGATTCCTCACCACTGAGCCACTAGGGAAGCCCAGGAAAATTATTTATTATAACAAAATGGCTCATGTGATTATGGACACTGGCAAGTCACAAGATCCACAGGCTGAGTCGGCAACCTGGAGACCCAGGAGAGGCTTGGTGGAGTTCTAGTCCAAGGCTGAAGGCCAGTGGTATTATTCCTGCCTGAAGGCCAGTAGGTTTGAGACCCAATGTTCCAGCTTGAGTCTAAAGGCAGGAAAAAAGCAAATATCCCAGTTCAGACATCATCACACAGATAGAATTTCCTCTTACTAGAGAGAAAGTTGGAGCTTCCTAGGTGGCGCTAGTGGTAAAGAACCCACCTGCTAAAGCCAGAGAGAAGCAGGTTCAATCCCTGGGTTGGGAAGATCCCCTGGAGGAGGGTAATGCAATCCACTCCAGTATTCTTGCCTGGAGGATCCCATGGACAGATAAGCCTGGAACACTACAGTTCATAGGGTTGCAAAGAGCTGGACACAACTAAAGTGACTTGGCATGCATGCTGCAGGAGAGTTAGTCTTTTTTGTTCTACTCAGGCCTTCAACTGATTAGATGAGGTCCACATACATTAGGAAGAGAAATCTGCTTTACTGATTCAAAGTTTAATCTCATCCAAGAACACCCTCACTGAAACACCCAGAATAATAATTTGAACAAAAATCTGAGCATCCTGTGGCCCAGTCATATTGACACATAAAATCAGCCACCATAATGAATATGAACTTCCGTCGTGGCTCAGACGGTAAAGCATCTGCCTACAATGCAGTAGACCCAGCTTCAAGCCCTGGGTCAGGAAGATCGACTGGAGAAGGAATGGCAACCCACTCCAGTATTCTTGCCTGGAAAATCCCATGGATGGAAGAGCCTGGCAGGCTACAGTCTATGGGGTTGCAGAGTGGAATATACCACCTATGAATGTATGCCTAAACAATAAGTCTCTAATTTTGTATCATTTAAAACTTTACATAAGTGGAATTCTGCCTGCATTTTTCTGTGATTTTATTTCATTAAACATTATGCTTGTGATGGTTGACTCATGCTTATTCCTGTTTTTTTTCCCTCCACTATTTTATATTCTACTGTCTGACAAATAACATTTGTCCTTTCTGTTCTTGATGGATATTTGAATTCTTTCAGTTTTTTTTTTTTAAACAATTCTAAAATTACCTTCTAGGACTATGCTTATGCATGTTTCTTTTTGCTTTTTTGGTTGTGCTTTCAAATCTACTCTGTCCCTCTAGCAGTTAAGCTATATGCCAGTGGTTAAGATACATTAATAGCACAGGCCTAACAAGTCTGTGACTTAAGGGAAAAGTATATTTTTCTCCCAAAGCAGTCTGAGCATAAGCAATTCTGGGCTGTTATGATAATTATTATGCCTATCCACCATGCCAATGTATATTTCTCACTACACATAATGCAACCTTTCCTCCCTAGATAACAATCTGTCCCTGTAATCCCCTGCAGAAGTGCAGAATTGCTGGGAGAGGCCCTAGTCACTCCATCACTGCCTCTGTAGGACCCAGCCAGTTACAATGAAGGCTGTTTATATGCTCGCCTTTGTCTGCCTCCTACACAGTTGTGGAGTATGAATAGAATATTGGCAATAAAAACTCCTCACTGAAAAAAGGGGACTTTAGCAACACCCAGGAATCATTCCTTCACAGGAAAATTTCAATGCTACTGGCATGTGAAGATTTGCTGTCCTGACAATGGGGGCAAATTCTTGCTGAGCCCATGTTGCAGTGTCATTTCAAATCTGGCAGGAATCCCTTTGTCCTCTGGATTTGCCATTAGAAGGAGTTTTCCTACCCCTTACTTGTCCTGGGTGGCACATTGAAGAGGCTGTGAGAAGGTGCACCTCTTTTGTGAGGCAATAGTATTAACATTACAGGCATTTCCAGCCTTTACAGACTTGGGGGCTTGAGAACTACTTTAAGAGATCAACAAGGACAGATCTTTTAAGTTAGGCTTGGAACTTCCTTAGGCTTCTTAGGCTTGCTTCTGGTCAGTTCCACGTTGGAGTGGCCATAGCCTAAGACCGCACGTAAAACAGAACTCTTCAAGCAGTGCACTGGGCATACTATGTAGCCACAAATAGGTCACAAATACATCCAGGATATTGTTCCCTTTGGGCTCTACTTCGGATGACCAGAGCATGCAGCTTGGTCACCACTGGCTATAAGTAGCTTCACTGATGTACCCCTATGGTCTACATAAATATTAAAGTATATTTTGAGTGCTTGAGTGAACAAGGTTGAAAAGCACTAATCTCAGCAGTTTTTCACTTCTGGAGTTTTATTAATGATCTCCATGCTCTGCCAATCCTATTCTGCTTCAACTTATTGGCAGCTACCTTGCAGTCATTCAAAATAAAGGAGTTGATAAGGAAGGCTGTGTCAGCATGTGAAAGACCTGCCAAAGAATCAGAGGAGACAGATTTGCCAGGTGATTTGTGAAGGCCTCCACATTTCCAGCTTGCCCTGTCTGCATGCTCAGAGCCTGTAGGGTGTCTTCCAAGCAAACATCACCCAAATTCTATTCCTGTAGCTCTATCTCCAGGGACTAAATTTGTATTTGTTGTGATGTAGCTATTGAATCAAAGACCCACAAAAATTGTGCTTAAGATAGAGAGGGGTCTACTTCCCTCCTACACGGCCGTTATGATATAAGCCGTGCAAGCATTTACAGTGTCCAGGCCCTAAACTCCTTTTGCTCTGTTGCTCTTCCCCTCAACACATGACCTCCACCTCCTGGTCCATCTCTAGCTCTTGCCTTAATATTTCCAGTCTAGCCAATTTCTTTAAAAACACATGATCCAAACAGTGCACTTGTCAATTTCATATTTTTTCCTTTAGCGAGAACTTGGTCACAGAACTATACCTGGGTGTCAGGGAAGTTGGGAAATATAGTCTTTGGATGTGAAGTACATTTTTTTAGAAAAGGGAAATAACCCCAGATATTAGAGGAAAGTAACTCTCTGCTATAATCATTATGATTTTTCTCTCCTTGACTAGCAATTATAAATCTTAAAAATCTCCTATTAAGTGAGTGGATTTGTCAATATCTTCTTGGGTTGTGTTAAGTTTTGCTTTATATATAGATAGAGTGCCTGATGAACTGTGGAATGAGGTTCGTGACATTGTACAGGAGACAGGGATCAAGATCATCCCCATGGAAAAGAAATGCAAAAAAGCAAAATGGCTGTCTGGAGAGGCCTTACAAATAGCTGTGAAAAGAAGAGGAGTGAAAAGCAAATGAGAAAGGAAAGCTACAAGCATCTGAATGCAGAGTTCCAAAGAATAGCAAGAAGAGATAAGAAAGCCTTCCTCAGTGATCAATGCAAAGAAATAGAGGAAAAGACAGAATGGGAAAGACTAGAAATCTCTTCAAGAAAATTAGAGATACCAAGGGAACATTTCATGCAAAGATGGGCTTGATAAAAGACAGAAATGGTCTGTACCTAACAGAAGCAGAAGATATTAAGAAGAGGTGGCAAGAATACACAGAACTATACAAAAAAGATCTTCACAATCCAGATAATCACGATGGTGTGATCACTCACTCACCTAGAGCCGACATCCTGGAATGTGAAGTCAAGTGGGCCTTAGAAAGCATCACTACGAACAAAGCTAGTGGAGGTGATGGAATTCCAGTTGAGCTCTTTCAAATCCTGAAAGATGATGCTGTGAAAGTGCTGCACTCAATATGCCAGCAAATTTGGAAAACTCAGCAGTGGCCACAGGACTGGAAAAGGTCAGTTTCCATTTCAATCCCAAAGAAAGGCAATGCAAAAGAATGCTCAAACTATTCCACAATTGCACTCATCTCACAGGCTAGTAAAGAAATGCGCAAAATTCTCCAAGCCAGACTTCAGCAAATACATGGACCGTGGACTTCCTGATGTTCAAGCTGGTTTTAGAAAAGGCAGAGGAATCAGAGATCAAATTGCCAACATCTGTTGGATCATGGAAAAAGCAAGAGAGTTCCAGAAAAACATCTCTTTCTGCTTGATTGACTATGCCAAAGCCCTTGACTGTGTGGATCACAATAAACTGTGGAAAATTCTGAAAGAGATGGGAATACCGGACCACCTGACCTGCCTCTTGAGAAACCTATATGCAGGTCAGGAAGCAACAGTTAGAACTGGACATGGAACAACAGACTGATTCCAAATAGGATAAAGAGTACGTCAAGACTGTATATTGTATTCCTGCTTAGTACATCATGAGAAACATGGGGCTGGAGAAAGCACTAGCTGGAATCAAGATTGCCAGGAGAAATATCAATAACCTCAGATATGCAGATGACATCACCTTCATGGCAGAAAGTGAAGAGGAACTAAAGAGCCTCTTGATGAAAGTGAAAGAGGAGAGTGAAAAATTTGGCTTAAAGCTCAACATTCAGAAAACGAAGATCATGGCATCTGGTCCCATCACTTCATGGGAAATAGACGGGGAAACAGTAGAAACAGTGTCAGACTTCATTTTTCTGGCCTCCAAAATCACTGCAGATGGTGACTGCAGCCATGAAATTAAAAGACGCTTGCTCCTTGGAAGGAAAGTTATGACCAACCTAGATAGCATATTCAAAAGCAGAGACATTACTTTGCCAACAAATGTCCATCTAGTCAAGGCTATGGTTTTTCCAGTAATCATGTATGGATGTGAGAGGTGGACTGTGAAGAAAGCTGAGCACCGAAGAATTGATGCTTTTGAAGTGTGGTGTTGGAGAAGACTCTTGAGAGTCCCTTGGACTGCAAGGAGATCCAAACAGTCCATTCTGAAGGAGATCAGCTCTGGGATTTCTTTGGAGGGAATGATGCTGAAGCTGAAACTCCATACTTTGGCCACCTCATGTGAAGAATTGACTCATTGGAAAAGACTCCGATGCTGGGAGAGATTGGGGGCAGGAGGAGAAGGGGACAACAGAGGATGAGATGGCTGGATGGCATCACTGACTCGATGGACGTGAGTCTGAGTGAACTCTTGGAGTTGGTGATGGACAGGGAGGCCTGGTATGCTGTGATTCATGGGGTCGTAAAGAGTCAGACTGAGCGACTGAACTGAACTGAACCGAACTGAAGCTATAGTACAGGTGTAGACAAAGTGAGAAATATATCTTTCTGATGAAATTACCACTTACTAATATGCTTTGATCTTCTTTCTCTCTTATAATAACTTGTCAAATTCTATTTTGTCTAAAGTAAACTTTCCCCCCCTCCCCACTTCTTGTGGCTTACATTTGCTTTATACGTATATTTTTCTGTCATTTTACTTTCAATCATTTTAAGTTCCTTTATTTCTGAAATATGTCTCACAAACAGTATACAACAGAGTATTTTATTGATAATCAACTTCTTAGTTTATTACAGTAATTTATTCATCTCCTGCTCTATGAGCATTTGCATTGTTTTGAGCTTTTTGCTGTTACAAATAGAGCTGCAATTTTTAGCCACTTGCTGATATCCAGTTGTGATTTTTTGGCAGATAGTTGGGACAGATCCTTAGGAACAGGAGCCACGTGTACAAGGGTGGATATATATGTGATTTGTCTAGACTCCTGCATGGAAGTAGGAGCATTTTGTAAGACTCGTCAGTAGTTAATGAGAATGTCTTCCTCTGCAACCTCCCAGCAATAGAAAACAAGACGCTTTGGTATTTTTTACCAATTTGGTAGCTGCAAAGTATTATCTCAGTGTATTTTTATTATGACTGAAGTTTATCACCTTGCTCTATGTTAAATAGTCACTTGCATTAATTTTCCCTATGAACTATCAAGAACACCTTAAATTACAATTTTGGCCTTAAGCTTTTTGGTCTTCACATTTAAATTCAAGCCTCAATATCAGGTGAATGAAGGCTGTAGTAATGGAGTCTCAGAGGAGCTTGTTTTCCTTTTGTTTCATTCTGCTCTACCCAGAGATGAGAGTGAGACTGAAATGAACTCGTCTGTGGGATGGAGTTTGGCTACCTCACTGCCGTATCATTACTCCCTAGGATGGCCCTCAGTAGGGTTTCTGACCTGATCTCTCTTCTGTAGCTCCTGGTTTGCTTCCTCTCACTCGTAGTCCTTATAAGGACTTTGATGTCCATTTTAGGTTATTTTGAAGTAATTACTATTTTTATATCAAACCAATCGCTTCTTCCCCTCTATATCTGCTACTCAGCTATGGTTTTCTAAAGACTGTTTAAAAAACAAATTTATCCATCATTTTCATAGCTCCTGAGTTGTATTTCCACAAATAAGAATATTTGATTGACATATGTTCCCTCCATTAGGTGATCAAGTTCGCCAAGACTGGTGCCGTGGCGTCTCTGTTCACCACTGCTCTCCCAGAGTCCAACACAGGGCTAGACTAGTAGATGCTGGCCAACAGTTTCTGAATGAATATGAGCATCATAAAAACCTTGGAGATGAATGGAACAGTGGAGACACTAGGGGTGGTGTCTAGAGTGAATTCAAATGCTGGAAACAGCTCAGGTCGGCAGCTCAGGAGTGGGGTGTTTGTGTCAGGAATCAATACTAAACTGAAGCAGTGGCTGATGCAGCAATTTGCAAGCAACAGAGATTGATTGAAAAAGTGAGTTAGCCATGGTTATTGACTAGAAATAAAATAATAAACTTATTCCCATTGCCTATTTACTTACAAAATAGAGACAATGTGACAAGGAAGGAAATCTGAATCAGGCATTGTTAAGGGACTAAAGAAGAAGACATTGAAAGAGCCACCTCACCAGTGACTGAACAAGAGGAAATCAGAGAGACCAGTGGCTTGCTTCCTGCCAAGGCGGTACAGTGAGGAATGGACTTGTATTCCCCCAAAACATATTCTTAAAGAAACACGGAACCAGAAAATAAATGATAAAAATTTTTTTTCAGGCAGTTGACAACAAACAATACAGGGCAATGGCCTTTGAGAGAGGAGACACAATAAGAAGAGGTCTGCTCTCACCCCACTTACTGCTTGCAGAGTGTTCTAGGCCACATCATGGGAAAGGGAAACCCAGGCAAGTCCTCTAGGTCTCCCTGAGTTTGGAGATGGGAGCTTTTGAAGGCCCAGGCAGCTAGAGCAGAGAGAAAAGTACACAGAGCAGGAGCTCCAAAGATCTGCACACTAACCATCTCTCAAACGTGTGGAGAAACTAGCCGAGGCCAGGGAGTGACCTATCAGAAAAGGAGCAGGTGGAGACAGCACCAGGGCTCACACAGGCCTGGGATAGTTCCTATTCCTGCCCACAAGCCGGCTAACCCTGAAGCCCATGCGAGCTGGGCCAAGGATGCAACAGGCTGTCAGTTTCATCTTGGGGCAAAGTTAACACTACAATAAGGCCCCTCTAATCTCACTTTACAAAGTAAAAAGAAGGCCTTAAAAAGATCCTAGAATTTCCAAATAACCTACCTGTATCCCAGCACGAAGTTCACTGAAAGAGTACCCCACACCAAACAAGGAAAAATTTAAGGCATCTGGCATCCAATCAAAAATTATCAGACATAAAAGAAGCAGAAAAATATGATGCACAATGAATAGAAAAATCAACTTATTAAAAATGACCCCTAAGTAACAAAGACAATGGAATTAGGACCAACTATATTAAAATAGTTATTATGACTGTCACTTATATGTTGAAGACAGTAGAGAAAAACATAAGCACAGTAAGGAGAGTTTTGGGAGATATTTTTAAAAAGACCCAGATTGAACTTCTAGGTATGAAGAACACGAATCTGAGATGAAAAATATACAGGATGAAATTAAAATACACTAGGTACTGAAGAAGAAAATATCAGTGATTTTAAAGATATAGGAATAGAAGCTGTCCAAAATGAAACACAGAGAAGAAAATGTCTGAAAAATAATAAACACCACTCATAGGACAACTTTATGTATACCCAATATATGTGTAATTTTGACAGAACTTCTCTATATCTTGATTTTGGTTGTGGTTATATGATTTTATGTGTTCTCAAAACTTTCCAACTGTACACTAAAATTTGGGTGACTTTATGAAATGTAAATGATAATTTTTAAAAAACGGGCAGGGAGAAGTGACCAGTAGCAAGGAAGTGGACCCAGCTGAACTGGGAACGTAATCTAGGGAGAGTTTGCAGTTGGTATGTCCTCATCTGTTTCAGTGTTTACCTTTCACTACCTCAAGAGCAGAAAGACCAAAGTTCCCTATACTGGCTCTGCCTGTTTTTACAGTACAAACTTAGATACATCACTTAACCTCTTTCAGTTCAGATCAGTTGCTCAGTCATGTCTGACTTTTTGTGACCCCATGGACTGCAGGATGCCAGGCCTCCCTGTCCATCACCAATTCCCAAAGTTTATCCAAACTCACATCCATTGAGTCAATGATACCATACAACCATCTCATCCTCTGTCGTCCCATTCTCCTCCTGCCCTCAATCTTTCCCAGCATCAGGGTCTTTCCAAACGAGTCAGCTTTTTGCATCAGGTGGCCAAAATAGTGGAGTTTCAGCTTCAGCATCAGTCCTTCCAATCAACACTGAGGACTGGTCTCCTTTAGGATGGACTGGTTGGATCTCCTTGCAGTCCAAGGGACTCTCAAGAGTCTTCTCTAACACCACAGTTCAAAAGCATCAATTCTTTGGTGCTCAACTTTCTTAATAGTCCAACTCTCATATTCATATACGACCACTGGAAAAACCATAGCCTTGAGTAGGTGGACCTTTGTTGGCAAAGTAATGTCTCTGCTTTTGAATATGCTGTCTAGGCTGGTCATAACTTTCCTTCCAAGGAGGAAGGGTCTTTTAATTTCATGGCTGCAATCACCATCTGCAGTGATTTTGGAGCCCCCCAAAATAAAGTCTGCCGCTGTTTCCACTGATTCCCCATCTATTTGCCATGAAATGATGGGGCCAGATGCCATGATCTTCGTTTTCTGAATGTTGAGCTTTAAGCCAGCTTTTTCACTCTCCTCTTTCACTTTCATCAAGAGGCTCTTTAGTTCTTCTCCATTTTCTGCCATAAGGGTGGTGTCATCTGCATATCTCAGGTTATTGATATTTCTCCCAGATATCTTGATTCCAGCTAGTGCTTCCTCCAGCCCAGTGTTTGTCATGATGTACTCTGCATATAAGCTAAATAAACAAGGTGACAATATACAGCCTTGATGTACTCCTTTTCCAGTTTGGAACCTGTCTGTTGTTCCGTGTCCAGTTCTAACTGTTGCTTCCTGACCTGCATACAGATTTCTCAGGAGGCAGGTCAGGTGGTCTGGTATTCCCATATCTTTCAGAATTTTCTACAGTTTATTAACCTCTTTGGGACTCATTTTACTCATTACTGATTCACTCACTTGTGCATTTAGTCCTGCACTGAACAATACTTATTGAGTGCTGACCACATGCCAGCCACTGTGCACTGGACAAAAGGAATACAATGTTTGCCTTCAAGATGCTTCATCACAAAAATCACAGAATAAATGAGAACAACAGAAATACTCAGAAGTCATCTGGTCTCATGTTAGGAAACTGATGTACAGAAAATAACTTACTGGAGGGCTTTGAGTTCAGTGGTAGCAGAGTGTGAATACAACCCAGGTCTCCTTATGTAAAAATGCAGACCTATTGTTAAAAATATGGCTGAGGATTTCCTCATCTCTTTTCCCCCTAAAAAAGGGTATTTCCTCTTTAATCTTGTGGTGGAAACTTTAAATCAGTGGATACTTGCAGAAACCAGGCTTCTTCAATCATGATGATGATGATGATAACAATGATTTTACTTGAATTGGGTTTTCAAAACAATTTAACCAGTCATCTACATCTTTTAAAAGTAGGAATTTACATTAAAGTTGGGATATTTTGTTTTCCTTAAAGAATTTTACAATATCTGGCTGTATTGTTACTGAAATTTGCCTTCTAAGGGAGCAACGGTCACTGAAGTATCTCCTTCTTCTAGTAGCAGAGGCCTCACTCTTGAGTGGTTGCAGCCCTTGCCCAGCTAACCTCTTTTGTTTATATTACCTTCTTGGCCTGTAGGAAATTATATATATAGGCTTCCCAAGTGGTAAGCCCACCTGGTAAAGAACCCACCTGCCAATGCAGAAGATGTAAGTAGATGTGGGTTTGATCCCTGGGTCAGAAAGATCCCCTGGAGTAAGAAATGCCAACCCATTCCAGTATTCTTGCCTGGAGATCCCATGGACAGAGGAATCTGGTGAGCTACAGCCCATAGGGTCACAAAGAGTCAGACATGATTGAAGTAACTTTGCATGCATGTACATGTATATATATCTTAAATTTTATAAAATTACTTCCTAATGACTGGTTTCAGTTATCACCCAACACAGATTATACTGGGCATCTCAATCTTCCAGCAGTTTTGCAAGGCAGCCATAGACACAGAGTATCAATAATTCAGGCCCCAAGCCAGGCCTTAATAATAGTCAGTGGTCAAGGAGTCTCACAGCAGCTAGAGGCCTCTCTGACCACAGTCCATAGATACAGGATGTGAATCTTTATATATATTAATAAATAAATGCTAAGGGTATTGTTCTATTTTTTCAATTTTTAAACTAATTTTCAAAACTTGGATTTTACTTGTACTTCCCAATTCAGGAGCTCATATTGCAAGAGGTAATTTCTTGTGCCCTTTGCTAAAAGGCCTCCTCTTTGTGGCTTTGACTTGGAGTTCATTCTAGTTCCATAAATCTACATTACAAGGCAGCCCATAAACACAGAAAGATACCAATAAGTCAAAGTGACTCTCAAGAACTAAGCTCTGCCTTTATTGGCACTAGAGAAATGTTTAAACATTGTAAAAAAATATCTGTCCCTGTTCTCTGAAGTGTTTTGTGAAAGGATCAACTGGATTGTGCATTCGAGTTGATGTGCCTTGTCTGGATAGCTAGCTACACTCAGTGAGCTTTAAACCCCATCATTGCAACCAAATCAAATTGTCCCCATGCCAAAACATGTCCCCACAGCCTATGGGGTGAATTTCTTTCTGGAAAAGGGACAGCTGAAGTGTCAGAGCAAGCTGAATGCCCAAGGCTGCATTTTCACAGCTGCAACCCACAGAGGTGGGATGCATATCTAAGTCCAGGGTCTAGCCCTGGCCACAGACTCGACTGGCAGTCTTGGGCTGGCGTGATGCCTTGGGTGAAGTGCAGAGGAAGTGCTTGCTGCACTGCCTTCAATTGTGTACTGGCTTGAATAGTGCCCTCCCAAATTCACAGCCACCTGGAAACCTGGATGTGATGAATAAAGTTAAAATGAAGTCATACTGGATTTACGTGTGTGCATGTGTGCATGTTCAGTTGTTCAGTCATGTCTGACTCTTTGCAATCCCATAGACTATAGCCCAGAAGGCTTCTCTGTCCATGGAATTCCACAGACAAGGATATTGGAGTGGGTTGCCATTTCCTTCTCTGAGAATCTTCCTGGCCCAGGGATCTAACCTGAGTCTCCTGCATCTCCTCATTGGCAGGCGAATTCTTTACTACCTTGCTACTTGGAAAGCTCATACTGGATTGTGGTGGACGCTAAATCCAATGACGGTTAATGAACAACACAGGTTTGAACTATGTGAGTTCCCGTATACATGGATTTCTTTCACTAAACACATACTACAATACTACACAATCTGTTGTAAGTTGAATCAATGCAGAATCATGGATATAGAGGGTTGACTGTAAAGTTATATGTGGGTTTTCACCGGCACAGGTCTGTGCTCCTAGCCCCCACATTGTTCAAGGGTCAACTGTAGTGGTGTCCTTATAAAAGGAGAGACACAGACATACAAAGGAGACACAACAGAGGAGAGAAGGCCCTGTGTAGGTGGAGGCATGGAGTGACACAGCCACAAGCCAGGGAACACCAAGGATTGCAGGCACCGACCAGAAGCTGGGAAGAGGTAGGAAGGTTTCTTCCCCAAAGCCTTCAGAGGGACCACGGCCCTGCTAGCACCTTGATTTTAGATTTCTAGCTTCCAGAACTTTGGAAGACAAAGTTTCTATTGTTGAAATCATCCAGTTTTTAATGACTTTTAAAGCCAACCTAGGAAATGAATACAAATAGAAATGAAGGCTGCAGTCTAAAAGAGAAGAGTTGCAATACTGGGCTGGAGACAAGTTCAGGACAAAATCAGGCCCTTAGAGCTTATGGGCTCATGACAGAGAGAATGAGGTAGGATCAAGAAAGATTAAGCAACACTCATTAGGACTGTGGGATCCCCAGGTGGTACAGTGAGAAAGAATCTGCCTGCCGATGCAGGAGACGCAAGAGATGTGGGTTCAATCTCTGGGTTAGGAAGATCCCCTGGAGTGGGAAATGGCAACCCACTCCAGTACTCTTGCCTGGAAAATTCCACAGATAGAGAAGCCAGGCAGGGTATAATCCATGGGGTCACAAAAAGTTGGACATGACTGAGCAACTGAGCACATTAGGACTGTAACATACATAAATGACATATAATATTATTCAAAAGCCAAAAACTGAAGATCAAATACCTGAGATCATGATTTTCTTTTTATCACCATGGTGGTCTAAATTTGTGGGTAAGATAATATCTCAGTTCTTAAAGCCCATAAATCTATAAACCCACTTTATACAGCTGATAAGGAGAGAGAAAGAAGGGGAGAGGTTAGGAGGAGAAAGAATGGAGAAAGGAGAGAGTGGCAGGGACATGTTTTCAGGGAATGATTTGAATGATATTTAATGTGAGTCACATGCTTCAGTCCCAGAGAAAAGTCACAGTTAAAAGAACATGGTCCTTGTAATCAGAAGCAATTTAAAAATAAGTCGTCTATTATGCATCTCTTGAACACCAACAGATACACATATATAACACCTGTGCTGCTAAGTTGCTTCAGTCGTGTCCGACTCTGTGTGACCCCATAGATGGCAGCCCATCAGGCTCCCCCGTCCCTGGGATTCTCCAGGCAAGAACACTGGAGTGGGTTGCCATTTCCTTCTCCAGTGCATGAAAGTGAAAAGTGAAAGGGAAGTTGCTCAGTCGTGTCTGACCCTCAGTGACTCCATGGACTGCAGCCTACCAGGCTCCTCCGTCCATGGGATTTTCCAGGCAAGAGTACTGGCGTGGGGTGCTGTTGCCTTCTCTGATAACACCTGTAATACTTGTTTAAAGCTCCTATGTTTTTTTTCCCCCGCTCTGAACACTGCCCTCACAGGCCACAGTTGCTTTCCTCACTTGAGATTCCTCCCAAGCCCTTCCTATTCTTCCATTTCTATGCCTCTTACCATGCTCCTTTTTTCTCCTTTCTCCAGATTCTCAACTAGGACAATTTCAGAATCAGTTGATCACATCAGGACCTTCGCTGGGGTAGGAGGTTGAGGGTGCTGTGGGGAAGTGAACAGATTGAGAAGGTCAAGCCATCATCCTCTTGAGTAAGCAATGCCTTGAGGTAAGACTGGGATATCCAAAAATGAATAATTTTTACCATTCAATACAGGGTTGTGGGGGGAGGTGGCAGGCAGATTATGTTTTGAAATTTTAACCTATACTTTTTGCTGCCATATTCTGCTACCCTAATTCTTTTTTCCCCACATCCCCCAGTTCGGGGTAGAGTTGTTTTAGCAGAAATACAAGGAGAAATAAATATAAAATTCTCAGCTTTTGAGCTTCAAAATATAGGTTATAAATTGTGATAGAGACATTAGCTTAAAAGAAAAGGTTTTAATCTTTGCCACTAGAAAAGTAGATATTCAAATGCATGACATAATAGTGTGTCTAATCCTGTCTCCAAGGTGATAAAGGTCTGGACTTGATGGGATGGGGGTGGGAGAGTCAAAAGCAAAGCAAAGGAGTAGGACACTGGGGACTGTGTCTCAGTGCTCCTCCAACTAGGACTTGTCCTGTGTAGCCTTGGGGCCTGGGGTCAGGACCCTGCAGCTAACCTTTGCCTGCAGGAGCTGTTCTAGCGAGCGGGCACAGGCTCATCTTACAGTGGTGGCATCCTGTGACAAATGACAAGCTTCCTCTGCTAGTCTTCCCACTTTCTGCCTCAAGGCTATATGCAGTGATGTAAGAGAACCGGAATTATAGGGAAATTAAACCTCCAGGGTTAACGTTCGCCTACTTAGGTGGGAATGTGGCAGGGGCGAAGAGGCAGAACCAGAGAAGGGACCCCGAGGGTTTCTCTTTCAATTTTGCACCTTAAGCATCTCACTTGCTCCAGCCTCATTCTGGCCATACTTAGCTCTGTCTCTAGATCCCCATCTTTTTATATCTAGCAGTAGTAAAGGTACTCGAGTGTCATCAGCTTCAAGGCATCATGCTTTCTCTCATTTCCCTGACATTCTGCCCACTCCTATGGAAATAAGTCATCTTCAGTATTATTTTGGTGGGACAATCTGCCCCCATGAGTGGCCCTGTGTCCTATCATTTTTTAAAAGTGCTATTCAAATGATTACCTTTCCCAGCATCTTGTCTTGATCAACTGAGATGCACTACTTCTGTCCTTCATAAAAGGCTGGTGCTTGTATTGTCTCTAAGTTCTATCTTGAAGAATTCATATCTTATTGTAGGACAGACAATCATAAAAATGACTAAGCACAGCATCAGTTCAGCAAATTAAGGAATGTTCAATCTTCCCAAATAAAGGTNTCAATCTTTCCCAGCATCAGGGTCTTTCCAAACGAGTCAGCTTTTTGCATCAGGTGGCCAAAATAGTGGAGTTTCAGCTTCAGCATCAGTCCTTCCAATCAACACTGAGGACTGGTCTCCTTTAGGATGGACTGGTTGGATCTCCTTGCAGTCCAAGGGACTCTCAAGAGTCTTCTCTAACACCACAGTTCAAAAGCATCAATTCTTTGGTGCTCAACTTTCTTAATAGTCCAACTCTCATATTCATATACGACCACTGGAAAAACCATAGCCTTGAGTAGGTGGACCTTTGTTGGCAAAGTAATGTCTCTGCTTTTGAATATGCTGTCTAGGCTGGTCATAACTTTCCTTCCAAGGAGGAAGGGTCTTTTAATTTCATGGCTGCAATCACCATCTGCAGTGATTTTGGAGCCCCCCAAAATAAAGTCTGCCGCTGTTTCCACTGATTCCCCATCTATTTGCCATGAAATGATGGGGCCAGATGCCATGATCTTCGTTTTCTGAATGTTGAGCTTTAAGCCAGCTTTTTCACTCTCCTCTTTCACTTTCATCAAGAGGCTCTTTAGTTCTTCTCCATTTTCTGCCATAAGGGTGGTGTCATCTGCATATCTCAGGTTATTGATATTTCTCCCAGATATCTTGATTCCAGCTAGTGCTTCCTCCAGCCCAGTGTTTGTCATGATGTACTCTGCATATAAGCTAAATAAACAAGGTGACAATATACAGCCTTGATGTACTCCTTTTCCAGTTTGGAACCTGTCTGTTGTTCCGTGTCCAGTTCTAACTGTTGCTTCCTGACCTGCATACAGATTTCTCAGGAGGCAGGTCAGGTGGTCTGGTATTCCCATATCTTTCAGAATTTTCTACAGTTTATTAACCTCTTTGGGACTCATTTTACTCATTACTGATTCACTCACTTGTGCATTTAGTCCTGCACTGAACAATACTTATTGAGTGCTGACCACATGCCAGCCACTGTGCACTGGACAAAAGGAATACAATGTTTGCCTTCAAGATGCTTCATCACAAAAATCACAGAATAAATGAGAACAACAGAAATACTCAGAAGTCATCTGGTCTCATGTTAGGAAACTGATGTACAGAAAATAACTTACTGGAGGGCTTTGAGTTCAGTGGTAGCAGAGTGTGAATACAACCCAGGTCTCCTTATGTAAAAATGCAGACCTATTGTTAAAAATATGGCTGAGGATTTCCTCATCTCTTTTCCCCCTAAAAAAGGGTATTTCCTCTTTAATCTTGTGGTGGAAACTTTAAATCAGTGGATACTTGCAGAAACCAGGCTTCTTCAATCATGATGATGATGATGATAACAATGATTTTACTTGAATTGGGTTTTCAAAACAATTTAACCAGTCATCTACATCTTTTAAAAGTAGGAATTTACATTAAAGTTGGGATATTTTGTTTTCCTTAAAGAATTTTACAATATCTGGCTGTATTGTTACTGAAATTTGCCTTCTAAGGGAGCAACGGTCACTGAAGTATCTCCTTCTTCTAGTAGCAGAGGCCTCACTCTTGAGTGGTTGCAGCCCTTGCCCAGCTAACCTCTTTTGTTTATATTACCTTCTTGGCCTGTAGGAAATTATATATATAGGCTTCCCAAGTGGTAAGCCCACCTGGTAAAGAACCCACCTGCCAATGCAGAAGATGTAAGTAGATGTGGGTTTGATCCCTGGGTCAGAAAGATCCCCTGGAGTAAGAAATGCCAACCCATTCCAGTATTCTTGCCTGGAGATCCCATGGACAGAGGAATCTGGTGAGCTACAGCCCATAGGGTCACAAAGAGTCAGACATGATTGAAGTAACTTTGCATGCATGTACATGTATATATATCTTAAATTTTATAAAATTACTTCCTAATGACTGGTTTCAGTTATCACCCAACACAGATTATACTGGGCATCTCAATCTTCCAGCAGTTTTGCAAGGCAGCCATAGACACAGAGTATCAATAATTCAGGCCCCAAGCCAGGCCTTAATAATAGTCAGTGGTCAAGGAGTCTCACAGCAGCTAGAGGCCTCTCTGACCACAGTCCATAGATACAGGATGTGAATCTTTATATATATTAATAAATAAATGCTAAGGGTATTGTTCTATTTTTTCAATTTTTAAACTAATTTTCAAAACTTGGATTTTACTTGTACTTCCCAATTCAGGAGCTCATATTGCAAGAGGTAATTTCTTGTGCCCTTTGCTAAAAGGCCTCCTCTTTGTGGCTTTGACTTGGAGTTCATTCTAGTTCCATAAATCTACATTACAAGGCAGCCCATAAACACAGAAAGATACCAATAAGTCAAAGTGACTCTCAAGAACTAAGCTCTGCCTTTATTGGCACTAGAGAAATGTTTAAACATTGTAAAAAAATATCTGTCCCTGTTCTCTGAAGTGTTTTGTGAAAGGATCAACTGGATTGTGCATTCGAGTTGATGTGCCTTGTCTGGATAGCTAGCTACACTCAGTGAGCTTTAAACCCCATCATTGCAACCAAATCAAATTGTCCCCATGCCAAAACATGTCCCCACAGCCTATGGGGTGAATTTCTTTCTGGAAAAGGGACAGCTGAAGTGTCAGAGCAAGCTGAATGCCCAAGGCTGCATTTTCACAGCTGCAACCCACAGAGGTGGGATGCATATCTAAGTCCAGGGTCTAGCCCTGGCCACAGACTCGACTGGCAGTCTTGGGCTGGCGTGATGCCTTGGGTGAAGTGCAGAGGAAGTGCTTGCTGCACTGCCTTCAATTGTGTACTGGCTTGAATAGTGCCCTCCCAAATTCACAGCCACCTGGAAACCTGGATGTGATGAATAAAGTTAAAATGAAGTCATACTGGATTTACGTGTGTGCATGTGTGCATGTTCAGTTGTTCAGTCATGTCTGACTCTTTGCAATCCCATAGACTATAGCCCAGAAGGCTTCTCTGTCCATGGAATTCCACAGACAAGGATATTGGAGTGGGTTGCCATTTCCTTCTCTGAGAATCTTCCTGGCCCAGGGATCTAACCTGAGTCTCCTGCATCTCCTCATTGGCAGGCGAATTCTTTACTACCTTGCTACTTGGAAAGCTCATACTGGATTGTGGTGGACGCTAAATCCAATGACGGTTAATGAACAACACAGGTTTGAACTATGTGAGTTCCCGTATACATGGATTTCTTTCACTAAACACATACTACAATACTACACAATCTGTTGTAAGTTGAATCAATGCAGAATCATGGATATAGAGGGTTGACTGTAAAGTTATATGTGGGTTTTCACCGGCACAGGTCTGTGCTCCTAGCCCCCACATTGTTCAAGGGTCAACTGTAGTGGTGTCCTTATAAAAGGAGAGACACAGACATACAAAGGAGACACAACAGAGGAGAGAAGGCCCTGTGTAGGTGGAGGCATGGAGTGACACAGCCACAAGCCAGGGAACACCAAGGATTGCAGGCACCGACCAGAAGCTGGGAAGAGGTAGGAAGGTTTCTTCCCCAAAGCCTTCAGAGGGACCACGGCCCTGCTAGCACCTTGATTTTAGATTTCTAGCTTCCAGAACTTTGGAAGACAAAGTTTCTATTGTTGAAATCATCCAGTTTTTAATGACTTTTAAAGCCAACCTAGGAAATGAATACAAATAGAAATGAAGGCTGCAGTCTAAAAGAGAAGAGTTGCAATACTGGGCTGGAGACAAGTTCAGGACAAAATCAGGCCCTTAGAGCTTATGGGCTCATGACAGAGAGAATGAGGTAGGATCAAGAAAGATTAAGCAACACTCATTAGGACTGTGGGATCCCCAGGTGGTACAGTGAGAAAGAATCTGCCTGCCGATGCAGGAGACGCAAGAGATGTGGGTTCAATCTCTGGGTTAGGAAGATCCCCTGGAGTGGGAAATGGCAACCCACTCCAGTACTCTTGCCTGGAAAATTCCACAGATAGAGAAGCCAGGCAGGGTATAATCCATGGGGTCACAAAAAGTTGGACATGACTGAGCAACTGAGCACATTAGGACTGTAACATACATAAATGACATATAATATTATTCAAAAGCCAAAAACTGAAGATCAAATACCTGAGATCATGATTTTCTTTTTATCACCATGGTGGTCTAAATTTGTGGGTAAGATAATATCTCAGTTCTTAAAGCCCATAAATCTATAAACCCACTTTATACAGCTGATAAGGAGAGAGAAAGAAGGGGAGAGGTTAGGAGGAGAAAGAATGGAGAAAGGAGAGAGTGGCAGGGACATGTTTTCAGGGAATGATTTGAATGATATTTAATGTGAGTCACATGCTTCAGTCCCAGAGAAAAGTCACAGTTAAAAGAACATGGTCCTTGTAATCAGAAGCAATTTAAAAATAAGTCGTCTATTATGCATCTCTTGAACACCAACAGATACACATATATAACACCTGTGCTGCTAAGTTGCTTCAGTCGTGTCCGACTCTGTGTGACCCCATAGATGGCAGCCCATCAGGCTCCCCCGTCCCTGGGATTCTCCAGGCAAGAACACTGGAGTGGGTTGCCATTTCCTTCTCCAGTGCATGAAAGTGAAAAGTGAAAGGGAAGTTGCTCAGTCGTGTCTGACCCTCAGTGACTCCATGGACTGCAGCCTACCAGGCTCCTCCGTCCATGGGATTTTCCAGGCAAGAGTACTGGCGTGGGGTGCTGTTGCCTTCTCTGATAACACCTGTAATACTTGTTTAAAGCTCCTATGTTTTTTTTCCCCCGCTCTGAACACTGCCCTCACAGGCCACAGTTGCTTTCCTCACTTGAGATTCCTCCCAAGCCCTTCCTATTCTTCCATTTCTATGCCTCTTACCATGCTCCTTTTTTCTCCTTTCTCCAGATTCTCAACTAGGACAATTTCAGAATCAGTTGATCACATCAGGACCTTCGCTGGGGTAGGAGGTTGAGGGTGCTGTGGGGAAGTGAACAGATTGAGAAGGTCAAGCCATCATCCTCTTGAGTAAGCAATGCCTTGAGGTAAGACTGGGATATCCAAAAATGAATAATTTTTACCATTCAATACAGGGTTGTGGGGGGAGGTGGCAGGCAGATTATGTTTTGAAATTTTAACCTATACTTTTTGCTGCCATATTCTGCTACCCTAATTCTTTTTTCCCCACATCCCCCAGTTCGGGGTAGAGTTGTTTTAGCAGAAATACAAGGAGAAATAAATATAAAATTCTCAGCTTTTGAGCTTCAAAATATAGGTTATAAATTGTGATAGAGACATTAGCTTAAAAGAAAAGGTTTTAATCTTTGCCACTAGAAAAGTAGATATTCAAATGCATGACATAATAGTGTGTCTAATCCTGTCTCCAAGGTGATAAAGGTCTGGACTTGATGGGATGGGGGTGGGAGAGTCAAAAGCAAAGCAAAGGAGTAGGACACTGGGGACTGTGTCTCAGTGCTCCTCCAACTAGGACTTGTCCTGTGTAGCCTTGGGGCCTGGGGTCAGGACCCTGCAGCTAACCTTTGCCTGCAGGAGCTGTTCTAGCGAGCGGGCACAGGCTCATCTTACAGTGGTGGCATCCTGTGACAAATGACAAGCTTCCTCTGCTAGTCTTCCCACTTTCTGCCTCAAGGCTATATGCAGTGATGTAAGAGAACCGGAATTATAGGGAAATTAAACCTCCAGGGTTAACGTTCGCCTACTTAGGTGGGAATGTGGCAGGGGCGAAGAGGCAGAACCAGAGAAGGGACCCCGAGGGTTTCTCTTTCAATTTTGCACCTTAAGCATCTCACTTGCTCCAGCCTCATTCTGGCCATACTTAGCTCTGTCTCTAGATCCCCATCTTTTTATATCTAGCAGTAGTAAAGGTACTCGAGTGTCATCAGCTTCAAGGCATCATGCTTTCTCTCATTTCCCTGACATTCTGCCCACTCCTATGGAAATAAGTCATCTTCAGTATTATTTTGGTGGGACAATCTGCCCCCATGAGTGGCCCTGTGTCCTATCATTTTTTAAAAGTGCTATTCAAATGATTACCTTTCCCAGCATCTTGTCTTGATCAACTGAGATGCACTACTTCTGTCCTTCATAAAAGGCTGGTGCTTGTATTGTCTCTAAGTTCTATCTTGAAGAATTCATATCTTATTGTAGGACAGACAATCATAAAAATGACTAAGCACAGCATCAGTTCAGCAAATTAAGGAATGTTCAATCTTCCCAAATAAAGGTTGTTGTTTTTTTTTTCTCTACCCCAGAGTATAAACTTCTGTCTTAATCTTAGGCAAATACTTTTAAAAGCAAGCAATATTTGATTAGGGGGAGAAAAAGGAAGAAAAAATTAACATTAGCCACTGTGGGATCCATTTTCTGTACTTGCTCTTATTAGTAAGCAGTCCAAGTAATTCCTTCCAAGGATGATTGATTTTAATTTTATTCATAAAGTTTGGGCTTTTATTATGATTCCTTATGAGGCTTTTTTTAATGGAGAAATAGCACTGTAAAGTTCATAGTCCCTAAATGAGACATCACTCCAAATATGAAACAAGATTAAACTTGACAAGCTTCTCCCCCAAAGTGGTTTGTTCTTGTTTTCATACAGATGTAAAAATTATGTTTTGGGAATCGCACACAAACATCAATAGTGCAAGATCCATGATGTGATGATTAGAATAAAGTTAAGAATTCTTTTCGCTTTCAATCTTAAATATACTGTAAGCAATTTAGAAGCACCAGATTAGCTTATATGCATTTTGACTCTCACTGGAAAAAGAAACCTAAATAATGAACAGATTATAAACTGAAGTAGGTAAAGATGATAACACTTAATTGAAAAAGAGACAGTCTCTTTGGGCGGCCACTAATCTTGTGACAGTACCAGGCAGGTCCTCCAGTTCCTGGAGGTAATACAGGATGAGGAAGGAGCCCAAATCCACTGAGACTACCTTTCTTCTGCTTCTTCTCCTTCTTAATAATTGCCTTCCTCAGCTTTCCATAGTTGGCTCTAGCAGTAAATGAATTCGTTAATTTTGATCAGGAATATATCTGAACCCTAGCCTTTCAAGTGGCGGAGGCAATGGCATCCCACTCCAGTACTCTTGCCCAGAAAATCCCATGGTCGGAGGAGCCTGATAAGCTGCAGTCCATGGGGTCGTGAAGAGTCAGACACGACTGAGCGAATTCACTTTCACTTTTCACTTTCATGCATTGGAGAAGGAAGTGGCAACCCACTCCAGTGTTCTTGCCTGGAGAATCCCAGGGACGGGGGAGCCTAGTGGGCTGCCATCTATGGGGTTGCACAGAGTCGGACACTACTGAAGCGACTTAGCAGCAGCAGCCTTTCAAGTAGTAGGAACAGAAATTGTCTTGTGATATTCCGCTAATCAGGCTGTAAGCTACGCTGGGGCTGAATCTCTAAGTGCTGACAACCATCCTCAGAAGGAGTAAGACCAGCGTGAGTGGTGGGGAGTGAGAGCCTGGCAACATTAGTGACATGAACCCCAACCCTGGACATTTTGAGAGCTAACAATTCTCCTATTGACCTAAGCCATTTTCGTCACTTTTCTGTAACTTCCAAGTGGCAGAATCCTGACTATCTCAAAGGAGATTTTAGTTGGAAAATAGCTTATTCACTCAATGGTAGAGCTATGTCTCAAGTATGCCTGCTTCTTCCAAGTACACCATTGAGGCTATTGGGTTCAATGTCAGGCCCTGTTTTCAGAGAGCTTTTTTCTATGGGTACAATACTAAAGTAGTCCCCAAAATCTGACATGAAGGTATTCCTTGAGACTAAGATATAAACTCAGAACATACTGGGCTAGCATAGAAAAGAGTTTATATTTGAGATTATTTTCAATATTGAATTGGAGTTAACCCAAATGTAAAGGCAAAAGCAGAAAAACAGAGATGGAAGGAGAGGTAGGGATGGGAAGTGCATTCTTTAATGAACATCAAAATCCCTGATGATCTTATTAAAATACACAATCTGATTCAGTGGGTATGGGGTAGGGCCCAAGATTTTGCATTTCTAACAAGCTTCTAACAAAGGACAGAAATGGTATGGACCTAACAGCAGCAGAAGATATTAAGAAAAAGAAGCAAGAATACACAGAAGAACTATACAAAAAAGATCCTAATGACCCAGATAATCACAATGGTGTGATCACCCACCTAGAGCCAGACATACTGGAGTCTGAAGTCAAGTGGGCCTTAGGAAGCATCACTACAAATAAAGCTAGTGGAGATGATAAAATTCCAGCTGAGCTATTTCAAAACCTAAAAGATGATGCTGTGAAAGTGCTGCACTCAATATGCCAGCAAATTTGGAAAACTCAGCAGTGGCCACAGGACTGGAAAAGGTCTGTTTTCATTCCAATCCCAAAGAAAGGCAATGCCAAAGAATGCTCAAACTACCACACAATTGTACTCATCTCGCAGGCTAGCAAAGTAATGCTCGAAATTTTCGAAACCAGGCTTCAACAGTACGTGAACCAAAAACTTCCAGATGTTCAATCTGGATTTAGAAAAGGCAAATTGCCAATATCCACTGGATCATAGAAAAAGCAAAAGAGTTCCAGAAAAACATCTACTTCTGCTTTACTGACTATACCAAAGCCTTTGACTGTGTGAATCACAACAAACTGGAAAATTCTGAAAGAGATGGGAATACCAGACCACCTTACCTGCCTCCTGAGAAATCTGTATGCAGGTCAAGAAGCAACAGTTAGAATTGGACATGGAACAACAGACTGGTTCCAAACTGAGGAAGGAGTATGTCAAGGCTATATACTATCACCCAGCTTATTTCACTTATATGCAGAGTTGCTGCTGCTACTGCTGCTGCTAAGTCGCTTCAATTGCGTCCGACTCTGTGCAACCCCACAGATGGTAGCACACCAGGCTCCCCCGTCCCTGGGATTCTCCAGGCAAGAACACTGGAGTGGATTGCCATTTCCTTCTCCAATGCATGAAAATGAAAGTGAAGTTGTTCAGTCGTGTCTGACTCCTAGCAACCTTATGGACTACGGCCTACCAGGCTCCTCCATCCAGGCAAGAGTACTGGAGTGAGTTGCCATTGTCTTCTCTCATATGCAGAGTACATCATACAAAATCCTGGGCTGAATGAAGCACAAGCTGGATTCAAGATTTCTGGGAGAAATATCAATAACCTCAGATATGCAGATGATACCACCCTTATGGCAGAAAGCAAAGAGGAACTAAAGAGCCTCTTGATGAAGATGAAAGAAGAACGTGAAAAAGCTGACTTAAAACTGAACATTCAAAAAACTAAGATCATGGGATCCAGTCCCATCACTTCATGGCAAACAGAGGGGGAACAATGGAAACACTGACAGACTTTATTTTCTTGGGCTCCAGAATCACTGAAGATGATGAATGCAGCCATGAAATTAAAAGACGCTTGTTTTTTGGAAGAAAAGCTATGACCAACCTAGTCGGCATATTAAAAATCAGAGACAATACTTTGCCAACAAAGGTCTGTCTAGTCAAAGCTATGATTTTTCTGGTAGTCATGTATGGATGCTACATACGTAGAGTTGGATCATAAAGAAAACTGAGAACTGAAGAATTGGTGTTGGAGAAGACTGTTGAGTCCCTTGGACTGCAAGGAGATCCAGCCAGGCAAGTGTAAAGGAAATCAGTTCTGAATATTCATTGAAACGACAAATATTGAAGCTGAAGCTCCAATACTTTGGCCACCTGATGCAAAGAGCTGACTCATTTGAAAAGACCATGATGCTGGGAAAAATGCTGCTGAGGGCAGAAGGAGAAGGGATGACAGAGGATGAGATGGTTGGATGGCATCACCGATTCAATGGAAATGAGTTTGAGCAAGCTCAGGAAGTTGGTGATAGACGGGGAAGCCTGGCATGCTACCATCCATGGGGTTGCAAAGAGCTAGACATAACTGAGCGACTGAACGGAACTGAACAAGCTTCCAGGCGACACCCATGCTGGTGGTCCCTAAACCATACTTTGAGTGGTGAGTTGCTTCAGTATACTTCAAAAAATAATAATAGTCTAAAGAACAGACTAACAATGATGACAACAAAAGTAATAATTCCTCACTGATGTTATTATCATATCTAAAGAAATAATATATCAATCAGAAGGATAGGGAGGAAAGTCAGCAGGAATAATATAGAGACAAAAGAGACTCAGAAAAGAAAAAAGTCAGAAGAGCAATGTTTAAAAAAGTACAGCATCTTGGCAAGAAGAGATCCACTTTGCAGTTAATTCCTGCTGGGAATAAAGATGTGCTGGGCTCTAAATTTCTAGTGACAATAAACTTTTTCATTCCATATTTGTGAAGCAACCTTTTGAATTTTATTTGCCTCTTTGTATGACTTTTCTATAGGAAGAAAATAGGCTCTCCAGGTTAAGATGAATAATCTACTCCTCATGCGAGTTATGTTGTTCCTTGTAAAATACTAAGTTTTCATTATGCTATAAATAGGACTTCCCTGGTGGCTCAGATGGTAAAGAATCTGCCTGCAATGCAGGAGATCTGGGTTTGATCCCTGGGTTGGGAAGATCCCCTGGAGGAGGGCATGGCAACCCATTCCAGTGTTCTTGCCTGGAGAAACCCATGGACAGAGGAGCCTGGTGGGCTACAGTCCATGGGGTTGCAAAAAGTGTGACATAACTGAGTGATTAAACCACAGTGCATGTTATAAAAGCCTCCGTGAGTTTAGTTTGTGTGACTCAGCATCACTACATCCAGTTGTATNAACCCATGGACAGAGGAGCCTGGTGGGCTACAGTCCATGGGGTTGCAAAAAGTGTGACATAACTGAGTGATTAAACCACAGTGCATGTTATAAAAGCCTCCGTGAGTTTAGTTTGTGTGACTCAGCATCACTACATCCAGTTGTATTTTCAGCATTGATGAGCTGGAGATTTTGATTGTTCAACTGAATAAAATAAACAAAACTGAGGGTGTTTAAATCATCACATTGAAATGCCACCACTTGCGGTCTATTGGCAAGAACATCCACTTCCCACCCACATCAGAGATTGTCAGGTACATTTTTGAAATTTAACACATCCCATAAGATAGTTGGTCAGAGTATTGATCTTTANGTTTAAATCATCACATTGAAATGCCACCACTTGCGGTCTATTGGCAAGAACATCCACTTCCCACCCACATCAGAGATTGTCAGGTACATTTTTGAAATTTAACACATCCCATAAGATAGTTGGTCAGAGTATTGATCTTTAATTTGTTAACTGGTGTCATTCTGTGATTTTCTTTTAATATAATTATTGGTTGTTGTTAATTTTTTTTAATCATCAAGTAGATCCTGATATTGAAAATAGCCCTTATCTGTCTCCTCTATTCTCTCTTGATGGCTCGGAGTGGAAATAGCCCTTATCCATCTTCCCTGTTCTCTCTTGATGGCTTGGAGTGCAGGGGAGGAGGGGAGGTCACTGCTTTATTTGCATTTGCTTTTCTTTAGTATCAGGACATTGTCTTATTCACTATCCCACTGTACTATATCCCCCAGTTATTATTTTCATTCTTCCTTTTCTATTCTCAACAAAACAGGAATGTTGTTTGAATACATTTCTATTTAATTGGTTATGTGTATTATATTAGGAAGCCAGTCAAATTCACCTTTTCCATTAATAAACCTCATATCAGCATGTCACACACAATTAGGAGCTGTTAGAAATGGATGTGTTCGCTGTTTGAAAAGCAGACACACTTTGGCTGATAGTGGTCTCTGAGCTTCTTGGTTTTGTGTCCACACTAATATCGTTCTTTAAACTGAGCTGCCTTGGTGGCATCTTGTCAAAAGCGGATGGGATGGCCTTCAAATCACTCTTATGTTAGTTGACTATTTAATCTTCTATGCAACCACAAAACCAAATTAGTTTAGACACCAATGATATGTTCCTCTATTAATTTATGAAAATAAGAGGAGCAAAAATTGGGAAGATGGGTGGAAAAATAATGGTTTGTTATAGGGTCTCTCAGGAGAAAATAAGAAAGAATCAGCAATTTATTTTCAGTTTTGTAGGATTATTGGCTTTTGACTTTGATGTGGTTCAGCAGTTTAATTTCAGGTATACAAACCTGCCATCTTGTGAAAATGTAACTCAGCTTTCATCACATGCACACCATTGAGGCATCTGCTGTTGACTTCGTTCCTCCCCAAACACTACAGAAGCTAAACATGAGTTATCTGAATTTTCTGTGTCTCTTAGGAACTAAGCCAAGTTTGTATAAAACATTTCAGACATCTGAATTTTTGTCCACAAACCAAAATTTTGGGCTGCATTTTAAATGTCATTCTTTCTTATTCCACATCTACTCATTTCATTTTTTTCTATATGCATGCATAATCCACTTAAAATAAGATTTCTTCTGGTTTATGACATTCTTAATTTAACAGAATATTAATTGTTAAACTTTACTGTCTACTAACTGTATCTTTAAAAAGAACAAAGAAAAATATTTCATTAAATGACTAAATGCATTTTTCACGCTTGTTAAGTTCTTAATAGATCAGACCTTCTTCACTGGAAGGTCTTAAAGAGGTATTATAGTAACTGAATTTCCATTCCAACACCTCAGGTGATTGACAAGTGCCCAAGCCAATGACCCTGAATGGAAAGATTTGGAAACACCAGTTTCTATTCCTCAAGGATGGCAAAGTTCAGAATAAAAATCTCCAGCAACAAAGCAGGGAGTTTCCGCCTATATACCAACTCTTAACTACTAAAATCTTTAATTGGTTTTTATCCCTCAGTCCTGTCCTTGGGTGTCCTCTTTGTGTCCACTGCTCATGTACCTCAAGGCCTGTTTCCTTCATACCTCATGTCCACTTGCTCAATGCAACCCTCCTTAGCTCTGAAGTGGTAGATTCCCTAAAGGAAGCTAAGATTTCTATTTTGTTCCTGATCCTGCAGGGCAAAGTGACACTGTGGTCTCTCCTGCTTACATGGTCACAAAAGCCTCTCTGATCTTGGATTTCCCCTGGATTTATCTATACTACCTCCCTGCTATAGAACTGAGGCTAACATGTCTCACAACCTGTTTCATGACCTCCAATTTTTCCTTCCCATAATTCATTGAGACTGGTAGAAACTAGAAGTGTCCCTTTACCTTACCTTATACCTGGAATTTTCTGGGTTCGATCCTTGGGTTGGGAAGATCCCCTGGAGGAGGGCATGGCAACCCACTCCAGTATTCTTGCTTGGGGAATCCCCATGAACAGAGGAGCCTGGCAAGCTACAGTCCATAGGGCCACAAAGAGTCGAATATGACTGAGTGGCTAAGCACATAGCTTATAAAAGGGCTCCATGATTAAGCCAGCCTCAGGTGCTAATGAGAACATAAAGGAATTTAGAAAATCCAACTGGTCATCTTGCAATGCTCACAGAAAATATTCTAATTTTCTAGCAAAAGAGGAATCCACTTTTCTTATACATCACTAAAGCTGACTGTTTTGACTGGTGTAGAGACCCCAGGGCAATGTAACTTGGGTGGACAAATACACCTGGAAACTACTTAAAAGAATGTTATCCGATTATATTAATATCCTTGAAGCCAAGCTCAGTGCCTCACCACATGTTTCTTGAGTGACTATATGACAGTGAACCATTAGCCATTGTGAGCATGGTGTTGAATATACAAATTGCTAGAACCCTCATCTCTTCAAGACCTTGGGATCTATTTGGGGAAACAGCTGATAAAATGTCACCTGAATTAGGCAATAGGTGTTTCTTAAAATTAATATTCATATGAATTTCCTGGGGTTCTTTCAGACTGCAGCATATGATTCAGCAGATCTGGAGTGGGGCCAGAGAATCTGCACTTCTAACAAAGCTTCCATAGTGATGCTGTGAGCATGTGGACCTCATCTGGGGAAACAGAGTTAAAGAGGGGGAGGGAAAGAAAGGCTTCACAGGGAAAGACAGAATCAAGCTAAGACCTAAACAGTAAATACAACAGAAAGAAGCAGAGGACACACAGAGAGAAGGGAGGCGAAGGAGAGAGACAGCATCAGAGAAGACAGAAGAGAACGAAAGAGGCAGCCTAGATAGGAGTGACGTTGTGAACTACTGTTGCCTGGCAGGACTACCTCCACCATGTCTAAGGGCTGGTGAACAGGTGAATGGAGAAGAGGGTTGCTGATGGGACTAGGAGGGAGGGCGGGAAAACAGGTAGAAATCAGGTTCCACACAACTCGTGAACGGGATGAAAGTCATGAGCTGACTCTGCCTGCAGTGTCATCGTCAGACTGAAGGCCATCAGTAGGTTTGGGGGCCTTAACAATATTTGGACAATATTGACCTGATACAGACAGAACCCATACTGGGAAACCTCGTTATTAACGATTTCCTCGGCCAAGCTAAGGAAACAGATTTCCGTCAGTCCCATAAAAAAAAATAAAAGGAAACAAGGTTGTTATGGCTGTTCGGCACTGACCAGCCTTTCCCACTCCCAGGCGACCACAGGGCTTCAGGAAATTAATTGCGTCTTGAAGTCATAGTGATAGCCAGCCCCATAAATCCATTCCTGGCGCTTCTATGTTATCTCTTCATTTGAAACACAGAGAAGACAGACAGGAGGGGAGGGAGAAGCAAGCCTGGAGTAGAGTTTTCTGTAGGGAAGTAACTATACAGTGCTGAACCTGAAAATCTAAATTCAGTCCATTTTGATCAAAATGCAGGAAGCACAAGTCACTTTTCCTACCCAGTCTACTCTAATAAATGGCAGGCAGCTGGTCATGGGGCTCTAGGAGGGAGTTAGGTAGTTTTATTTTTATCTTAGCACATAAGGGGAAAACAGGCAACCTGTTTATACCAGAGGGGCTATGCTTGCAAAGTCCTGGGGACTCCTTCCCTGCCTTGGTGGCTTTGCCACCTCCCACACATGTAGATAAGATGACAGAGGTCTTCACCCACTCCTGGCTTTACCATTCAAGAGGACTGGAGGGCATGCCGTTTCTTTGGTAAAGCTGAAAATCAATATTACTTACTAGCAGGATATTTAGTTGCCAAGATTTTTTGTCTAAAACAATGCTTGTTACTGATCTGTTGAAAAATCTGAATATCCAAGCATTTCTCTCTTCTACTTTTATGACCCTTTCTTGCTTTTCCAAGACCTTCCCAGACTCATTCTCTTTTGCTCTTCTCCTACCCTTCTCTTACTGCTTTCCCAATGTTATAGAGAAAATAAGTCCAGATTTGCTGCTACCTCCAGGTGGATAATTTGGTTTGCAATCTAGGCTTTGCCTTTACCAGCTTTAGATCGTATGCTCTGATGGCAGAGCTGTGTTTTTCAGTTCTTAGGAAGCACACGTGTTTTATGGGTCCCCTTCGCCACCACACCCACTGTCAATACCACTCAGAAGAGGGCATCCTTGGCAAGTCAGATCCTTCCCTCACCCATCTACTGGACAGGACTGTTATTTGGGACAATTCAAAAGAAGCAGCAGTGGGCAGAGAAGGTGTACACTCCTCAAATTGGTACCTAAAAGCAGGCAGGAGCAGCAACTGCCCACGCAATGCAATCAAGGCTCCTCAGAGGGCTTCCAAATGCCTCCCTCAGTGGCCTGACCTCCAAAGAGCAGAGAGAAGAGAATAAGACCTGTTTCTGGGAAGCCAACATGTTTTCTGAGAAAGGATGCTACGGTAACTATACATATGCACTGCTAAGACAGTTTGTCAAAAGAGCTAACAGGTGACATAAGGATTATAAAGGAACAGGACACAGGATATGTAAATTTTGTCAGTGAATAAAGCTGGACAACCAGGAAGCAGCACGGGAGCTGTCAGTGTCTGTACAAAGGTGGCAAATGGAAGGTCAGAAGAAGCCTTGCAGGAGTCAGCTACTTTCACGCAGGAGACAGATTCCTCCCTCTTCACTAACTACTGATATGTAGTTACAAGATCCTGGTGCTCCATCTAGAGCCTTTCTAATCTCATTTTGATTAGTCCAATACACTTTGAAGTTAAAAGGGGCTACTTCTATTTACTGCTCTCCTCCTATGTCCCTTACTTCCTGCTGCTTCTGCTGGTCATTTCTGGATTTGTTTGTCCATCATGGGGCTTGAGCAGGAGACTTAAAGCACTAGACATGAAAGAGAGAGCAAGGGACAGATGATCAAATATTCTCAGCGACAAAGACAACCAGACATGAAGAGCAGAGGTGTTGGGGGCAGCGGACACAGAAGGCAGCAGAGAAATAAACATTCATAGTGTAATGGTGAAAAGGTCCATGTTGGAGTCAGGCAAACTTGGAATTAACAGTCGTTTATTTTTTAATTTTATAGTTTGAGTGAGCCCCCAGAAATGCTGAGGTCTAAAATCCTACAACCTTCTCTAATACCCTTAAACAGCTGATAAATCATAACAATGTCCACATTTGGATATCTCATATTGTAAGAAAGTTCTTTCTTATGCATCCATTGTGTAAACATACATAATATGATGCACATGTGGTTAAAAAGCTGGCTTAAAACTCAACATTCAAAAAACTAAGATTCTGGCATCCAGTTCCATCACTTCATGGCAAATAGATGGGAAAACAGTGGAAACAGTGACAGACTTTATTTNTGTGTAAACATACATAATATGATGCACATGTGGTTAAAAAGCTGGCTTAAAACTCAACATTCAAAAAACTAAGATTCTGGCATCCAGTTCCATCACTTCATGGCAAATAGATGGGAAAACAGTGGAAACAGTGACAGACTTTATTTTGAGGGGCTCCAATGTCACTGCAGATAGTGACTGCAGCCATGAAATTAAAAGACGCTTGCTACTTGGAAGAAATGCTATGACCAACCTAGACAGCATATTAGAAAGCAGAGACATTATTTTGCCAACGAAGGTCCATCTAGTCAAAACTATGGTTTTTCCAGTAGTCACATATGGATGTGAGAGTTGTACCATAAAGATGGCTGAACACTGAAGAACTGATGCTTTTGAACTGTGGTGTTGGAGAAGACTGTTGAGAGTCCATTGAACTGTGAGGAGATCAAACCAGTCAGTCCTAAAGGGAATCAACCCTGAATTTTCATCAGAAGGATCGATGTTGAAGCTGAAGCTCCAATAGTTTGGCCACCTGATGCAGAGTCGACTCATTAGAAAAGACCCTGATGTTGGGAAAGATTGAAGGCAGGAGGAGAAGGGGACAACAGAGAATGAGATGGTTGGATGGCATCACAGATTCAATGGACATGAGTTTGAGCAAGCTCTGGGAGATGGTGAAAGATGGGGAAGCCTGGCATGCTGCAGTCCATGGGGTCGCAAACAGTCGGACACAACTGAGCAACTGAACAACAGAATGTTATGTACATGTGGTTTTAATTTTGCATCTAATATTAAATTTAAAATCCCAAAATAAATTACAGGATATCAGGATGTGTTTCTAACTCAAAGTGTGGGTCTGCAGTTACTAAATAAAGACACTCACTTTATCTTTCTTATGTTGATGTCCAGGAGTGCTGTTAAGGTTTATATTTAGAACCTTTTAAATCAGAAAGCAAAGACAGGAAAACTCTCTCGAAACCACTTTATCACCTCAAAATATTAGCTATTTATTCAACTCCATCCATTTTCCTCAAATAAAATAAAAAATGTATAAATAACATTAAGCTCTTTTAGTCCCATGTTTACAAAATTCTGCTCTGGGGGATACTCCAGAAAGACTTCATAAATAAACTTTATAGATCTGGGGCAAATATCTAAAACAAAATAGAATTACATGTATCCTGCTATTAAAGAATCTTTCAAAATTATTACTAAATGAATATTTTTCTCTGGTTTTCTAGGCATTTTACTATAGTGCTCTCAATTTTTAGAAAGTTTCAACATGTATTTTCCTTTTAAAATCAACATCTGGTTTATGAAAAAGGAGGAAGTCAGCCAAAGGAAATTCTGCTATTTGTGACAACATGGATGGACCTTGGGGGCATTAGTAAATGAGATTATTAATAAATCCTTTAAATTTTACTTATTATCAGAGTTGAACTCTGTATTTTTTTAGTAGTTTTTTCAGCAATAATAGTATACATCCTTAACTTCTCACAGTCTACATAAAGTTAACATCGTAATACTTTACTTAATACATAGAAACTTTGAAATCACATAGGCAATTTTGGCAAAGTTGGTGCTATAATTTATATATATATGTATATATTAAAATTAAATGCATTTTGAAATTATAGGATAATGCTCTGCTATTTTGTTTTAAATAGTCCATTTGTGTTTTAAATAGTCCATTTATTTTTAAAAATTAAATACAAACAATATTTTACATTTACCAAGATATTTACCATTTCTCTGTTGCTGCTGTTCAGTCCCTAAGTCAGGTCCGACTCTTTGTGACCCCATGGGCTGTAGCCTGCCAGGCTCCTTTGTCTATGGGAATTTCCCAGGCAATAATCCTGGAGTGTGTTGCCCTTTCTTTCTCCAGGGGATTTTCCTGACTCAGGGATTGATCCTGCATCTCCTGCATTGGGAGGTGGATTCTTCACCACTGAGCTACCTGGGAAGCCCTCTGATATTCTTTACTCCTTCTCAAAGATATACATTTTCTTATATCATTGTCCTTCAGACTAAAGAAATTCTCTTAGCATCTTATATTGAAGTTCTGTTGGCAATGAATTCTCTTAGATTTGTGAGGTACCAGTTTTTGTTTGTGTCTTGCCAATATTTTTGTAAAATATCATAAAAAATCAATGTGTATTTCATGACAATGTCAACCTGCTTAAGTGTCTATAAATGTTTGATATCATCTTTTGGATTTATCTCATTGTCAACTGGTAACAAATAGTTCATGAAGGCTTCTGCAGGTTGCTCACTGTGATAACTGGTTTCATAAGCATACACTTTACTGGCTTTATTTCCTTCCCTGTTTCACTTCTCTACCTCTCTACTGGTGTGTTTTGGGATCATCTCCCAAATAAACTACTTGAGCGCAAATGCTTCCTCCAGTCTGCTTCTGGAAGAATCCAATCTAAGACACAGGGATATCCAGCTAAAGTATCAAACATAACACTAATTGGAGGGGTTAGTACTGTCAATAAACAAATTAAAATGTTCTCTTTTACTCAATGAAAAAGAAACTCATAAACTTTAGATGTTAAACAGCTGACTAGAATCTTTGAAGTTGAAAGATGAAACTACAAACAAATGTGACTCAGACCCATAATTTCATTCCAAAGTAGAGAAAAATCTGATTTCAGAATTCTGATTATATGCTGCTACCGTCCATCTGTAAAAGAATGCCATTTTCTTTGTGAGTCATGTGATTTGATGATTTCCTTCATAATGTCACAGTAAGCCATCAAAACAATAACTATTTTTCCCTTTTGGCTTAAATAGTGGGTTATAATTGGACATGAAATGTTTCCACATCAGTTAAAATAAACACAGTCCCTTTCTTTTTGTCCTAAGATGACCTCCTTTATCCTAGTGCTTGACTACAATTCTACAGTTGGGAACAGAATGAGTGTAAGGACCAGAATGCAAAAATATAATTTGGGTTTGAGCTTTTAAAGGTAGAGTGCCCAGGATGAGTTATTGGTATAGAAAATATCTTCTTTTTCATTAATGGTGTATATGAAATGGGGAAACTCAGCAAGATTAGACACTTCCAGCTTGAATTCTAATCTTGCCAGTTACTACATATATGATATATGTAAGGTTCTGTAATGAATTTAGTGATTATATCGCTCTCTTAGAAATATTGAAATTTAAATAACCTAATTAAAAGATGCTTACTCCTTGGAAAGAAAGTTATGACCAACCTAGATAGCATATTAAAAAGCGGAGACATTACTTTACCAACAAAGGTCCATCTAGTCAAGGCTATGGTTTTTCTAGTGGTCATGTATGCATGTGAGAGTTTGACTGTGAAGAAAGCTGAGCGCCCAAGAATTGATGCTTTTGAACTGTGGTGCTGGAGAAGATTCTTGAGACTCCCTTGGACTGCAAGGAGATCCAACCAGTCCATCCCAAAGGAGATCAGTCCTGGATGTTCATTGGAAGGACTGATACTGAAGCTGAAACTCCAGTACTTTGGCCACCTCATGTGAAGAGTTGACTCATTGGAAAAGACTCTGATGCTGGGAGGGATTGGGGGCAGGAGGAGAAGGGCACGACAGAGGATGAGATGGCTGGATGGCATCACCGACTTGATGGACGTGAGTTTGGGTAAACTCCAGGAGTTGGTGATGGACAGGGAGGTGTGCTGTGATTCATGGGGTTGCAAAGAGTCAGACACAACTGAGTGACTGAACTGAACTGAACTGATGATGTATTTGAAAATATCTAGCTCAGTTGAAGAGAGAAAGAAATTAAAAAAAAAATTATAGTTGTCTGATTTCTGTAAGTGTGGGAAAATAGCATGTGAAAGAAAAAGTATCATGTGATATTGGAAGTTAAGGAGTATTCCAGTAAAGGCAATAATTGTCTAGTGTTGTTTATCATTGTTCTACCAGAAAAAATTTGCCAGTCCAATTCCCTCTTCTCTGTCAACAGGAAGGGAGCTAGTTTAAATGGAGTACTGTGCATTGAACAGATGCCTCTCAGGCTTTCTTTGATTGTGCTCTGTGGAATGAAATGAAGCTCAAAAAAAAAGAAAATCAAAGTCAAGTCTGCTGCATATGAGGCCACAAGGACACTCAATGTAACCATATCATAAATCATCAAAGAGAAATGCCAGGGAAGATCTATGCTTCTAGGACAGCTCACTTCATTTAGTATATCTAATGCTGCCATAATAACGACTCTTTAGTTCCTTTTCCTTTTGTTCAATGGTAATTGTCCTTCTGCTGGACCATTCATCTCTCACAGATTTGTCTCCTGACTGGGAGATGTGTACAACTGGTTGTGAGTTATGGGTTCTTAGCCTGGAGAACCTTGTTTCAGTTTGGTACTGTTCAGAGTTGAAGTGAAGAGCAACAAAAAGCACAGGGGGAAAAATGACCCTTGGAAAAGCTGGCTGAATAAAAGAGGGATGTTTGATAAAAATCTCTTCACTTTCTGCTGTATTTATTTAATAAAGAACAAATAATGAAAGAAGCTAGTTTTGGAGAATAATTAGGAGTATGGCAATAGTGATATAAAATGTCACAAGGATGCCAATTTAAGAGCCCAAATGTGGTGTGTCACAGTCTTTTACAAACATAAATGGGTCATGATGAAATTTTTATAGTGCAGTTTGAAGCCAGTGAGTTAAAATGATCAAGTATATCTTAACTTGAAATCAGTGTCCTAAAAACAATATGGGGTTTCTCTGGCAGCTGAGATGATGAGGAATCTGCCTGCAATGTGGGAGACCCAGGTTCAGTCACTGGGTTGGGAAGATTCCCTGGAGAAGGGAATGACTATTCATTCCAGTATTTTTGCCTGGAGAATTCCATGGACAGAGGAGTGTGGTGAGTTACAGTCCATGCAATATACAACCTACAAAAGTTCCTTAGGATTTGACAAATCCACCAGGACTACCCATAGTCATGAAACCATGAAGTACCAAAAATTTAAAAGCTTTCGTCCTTCTCAAGTATGTAGCTACATCTCCCACTAGAGAGCTATTCATGCAAAAAAGAGATGAATAGATTTAGCTGAGAATTTGAAAGCAAAAATTGATCAAAACACAAAAGCTCAGCCTAAAAGAAAATTATGAGTGAGTAAAAATAGAATAAGATGCATTAGTATTCTGATTTTACTTCACACACTATGTATGAATCCTTTAGAAATAAACACAAAAAGAAACCATTCCAATAACACAAGAGATCCCACAGAAGCCTACAAAAGGAGGCTGAGAACAGAAAGCACTATAAAGAGGGTAAGGTTAGCACCCAGGGTAGCTGGTTAGAAGCAGCTGGCATAATAAGTATATATTATATGTATTTCTTGATGAGGTGAATAGGCCAACATTTTTCTTGATTTGTAGTCACAAAAGCAAGATAGACTTCCTTATTTTCATTCACAGCAGTATGCAATACAAAGATAAAACCCAACTTTTAAGGGACTAGAACACTTGCAGCCTAATCAAAGCATTCACTTTATCTTCCAAAGGACTAAGACAACAACAGCAGAAAGCAAAGCAATGCTCTGAGGATATTAAGCATTCAAGTTCCCTTTAAAATTCATATAGCAGGTCCTGAAATTTTTACTGTTTAAATGATTCCATCTAAATTCTCTTTTCCTGTCTGGTTGAGTCCATTTAAATTGATCGCCAGTGGAGTTAATCATCACGTCAGAACCTTCACTTTGAAAGGGGTGTGACTTTAACATGATTTAATGCTTATTCTTGACCTCTTCTTTCTTCCTTTTAAAGGACATACCTGGTAGATGCAAAGCTGGTGAGAATTCTTTCTGTCCC
The DNA here is from genome assembly GCA_006410875.1 of Neotragus pygmaeus. Lineage (NCBI taxonomy): Eukaryota > Metazoa > Chordata > Mammalia > Artiodactyla > Bovidae > Neotragus > Neotragus pygmaeus. The sequence continues at coordinate 143,029 of SJYV01010406.1, read as the reverse complement.
TTGAAGAGGAGGCAGAGCAATGAGCCTTGTTCCCAGTAGCTCGCAGTCAGTCCTTCCTGACCTGCTATAGAATGCTGGGGGGACCCAAACTAACAAAGCTAGAAATCCTTGCTCAGGTGGCCGGGGTGAAGTTTGCCCTTTAGTCTTGTGTGAAACTAAAATCTCTTTAGTACATTCACTCGCATGTATTACCTTCACACCACAAGTTTGCGTTTGCTTTCTTGTGCTGACAATACAGCAAGTCCAACTCTACAGAGAATATCCCATCTTATAGGTTACATTTTTGGCATATCCTAGATTAGTGACATTTACATAGAAGTAAGATTTTAGAGAAGCTCAACTTATGACAGGAAGCAAAGCCCATGCCTGAGTGGTCTGCTGTTTAATTCACAGTCTCCAGTTACTACTGAAGCCTCAGTTGCATTCTCACCAAGATCTGCAAAGAAGTTGACTGTTCCCTGTAACAGTCATGGGAACATAATGCATTATAAAGACCTTTCTTCCAGTCTCCAGTCCCATGTTGCTCTATAATTCAGGGAAGCCAGATGAATTATAACATATTTTTATATGCTATGTAAAAATGCAACATACTTAGCTATGACAGGTGATTTCCACCAGACAGAAAATTTGGTTCAGCACTTAAACATTTTCACCCCACACTTAGTCACTGAGTTTACCAGGAGTCTTCTTGCTGAGTGTTCAGAAAAAAAAAGAGCTGAAAGCCTAATACTAATCATTGGTCATGTCCCTCTACCCCAAGTGCTAATCCAGACAATTATGACAATTAAAAGAAAGATATACCAGTCTCCATCACATAAGGGACTACATGATTGAGGTTATAATAAGAATAGCAAACCATCCAACATGGAAAAAAAAAAAAAAAAAAACATAAGACTATGGCCTCAGAGGATTAGCAGAGAGGAAGACTGAGACTACTCAAGAAAACCTGGGGAAGTTCAAACAGTTTGTATAGATCTGGATCTAAGTTTTGGTTAGACCAGGTCTTAGCTATGTCATTTTAAATAAATTGCTTAACTTCTCTAAGGCTAAATTTCTTAATTTTAAAATTAGGGTGATAATACCTACTGCATAGTGTGCACAGAGGAATAAAACAGAGGATAAAATGATGATGCATAAATGTTAGCTAGGATGACATAAATGTTACCAGAGCAGGGGTAATTAAGACCTAAACAGAAGCCACATGTTAATCTAATGAGGTTAAGGGATACAACCCTGAGAGATGACCTTAAAGATGTGTTCAGTTCAATTCAGTCGCTCAGTCATGTCTGACTCTTTGTGACAAAATGTGTAGTGACAATTACAAAATGTGTAAAACATTTCTAAATGTGTTTAGAATTGTTTAAACAGACGCTTATTGACAGTAAGTCTCAGATATTCAGCTCCAGAGTTTGGGTTTGGGGTATGGACTAACCAAGATTCACAATCATGTAGAAAATATAAAAGAAGAAATGATGGAGAGGCTGGAGATGATGACTAATAGTAACTTTAATGACACTTACTCTGTATCAGGCACTGTCCTAAGTGCACTAAGCATTATCTCAGTTAATGATATTACAGAGGAAGTGCAAGGAAAGCTGAGAGGCAAAGGGAGGAAGGCAGTAGTGAGAAGATAAGAAGTCCGAGTATCATGGTGGCTATAGAGAGAGATGGAGAAATATGGTAAGACACTTGGAATGAGGACAAATGGGAGAAAATGGTCACAGTAGTTGACACCAGAAGGCTAGAGCATATGATTCCTCAATTAAGATGAAAAGTGATGAACGGCAGTTGTAAGAGAACTTTCCACTGACAATTCCCCTTTCTTGCAAACCTTGATCTAGTTCTTCAGCTCCCTCTACCCTCTAGCAGTTCACACATTTTGTGTGACTGTTGGATGGGATCCAGTTGAGCGTTTTACATTTCTTGACAATGTGCACATGCTTCAAGACCCTTTGTTGTTTTTTTTCAGTTGTTGCTTTCCTCCACTCATCCTTAAAATTGACACAGTTGCTCTTTTGATTTTTCAATTTGTACCACATCTTCAGGTACTAATTCTACAAAGTACAGGTGAAAACTCCAAAGGGGCAAAAACGTTACAGAATCCATATGTGACTTATTGAATAAACCAGTAAATAAAGATCATTCTGAACTTCGCAGAAGGAGAAATAATTAAAAATTGATACTACAGTTTAGAAAGAGAGTTGGAAAAGATGTTTCTGAGATGAGAGACATTCTGGGCTTCTCAATCCACAATAATTCCTTTATAGAAAAGTCATAAAGTACTCAAAATAGAGGTTTGTTTCTAGATACATGTCAGGCCCTTTCTAAGTGGCAAGATGGGTCATAGTTTTAATGAACATTGTGACACACCCATCAATTATCTTTGAATGTGAATGTGACCATGTGAGGGTAGAAAAGCTGAAGAGTAGGTAATTTCAGTCAGCACATTCCTGCACATCTGTCAACAGTTGTCAAGAATCTAAATGACCCACACTAGATAAAATTAATTTTGTGTCTAAAAAGAACCTCACCTGCATATTCAAAACACCTTCGGCTTAAAACCATGCAGAAAAGATTTACACAGCAACCTACAGTAAAATAATGTGCTGAAGTACAGTAATGAGGAAATCAGGGCAGGGAACAACTTGGAATTCAGAGCTAAAGAACTTAAAACTATCAATAGAAACTAAGGTTGTCATGGAAACTTAATATAATTGAGGAGCCAGGAAAGCCACTGCTTAGCTATATCGCACTGAAAGGTACAGGTGCTATTCAGAACACTTGGAATTGACTGAGAAGATAACTCTCAGAAACCAGTAAATGAGTTAGTGATGGGTCTAAAAATGACAAATAAAGGATTGGAATGATGAAGGTATGGAATAGAGAACTCAGGTGGTCCCAAGTAGAAAATAAGAAAACCCCTTCAGGCACATGTAGAGTTGAACAGGAAAAGAAGAAATGAGAAAAATGTAATTAGGATTGGTGGGATATTCTAATAAAATTAAGGATGACATTGAAGTTGCATAGTAGAGGAAAATTGGAAAGCAAGGACATTTTTTCTTTATAGTATTAATTGTACTATCATGTATGAATTGCTAATATATGATCTTTCTGTAGACTATGAGCTTCTTGAGAGTCTGCCTTTGTTTTTCATTAATTCTCCAGCTCTCCACTCTTAGGGGCCCAGCACAGTGTAGACACTCAACCGAGGTTTGTTGAACAGTAATAATTGGTACTATTTGTTTTAAAGTGAACTGTGGTACAGTTACTGTAAAAGCTGTATTAGTTAGCTATGGCTGCCATAACAGAATAGCACAGACTGGGTGGCTCTGACAACAGAAACCTATTTCCTCACAGTTCTGGAGCTTGAAGTCGAGGATCAAGGTGTTAACAGATTTATTTCATCCTGGGGCCTCTCTCCTTGGCTGACAGATGGCTGTTTTCTTGCCGTGTCCACATGGCCCTTTCCTTGGTGTCTCTTCCTCTTCGTATAAGGACACTAGTCATATCGGATTAAGGTCCCACCACAAGAGCCCTATTTGAACTTATTAACCTCTTTTGATCTCCAAGCATGGTTACACTCTGAGGTACAGGGGGTTAGAACTTTCACATATGAATTTTAGGTTGAATTCACTCCACAGCACAGTATACTCATTGACTCTTAAAAACATGAGTTTGAACTCTCAGGTCCACTTATACACAGATATTCTTCAAAAAGGACCACGTGACTACATCAGTAGAGGTTTGTTGAATCCATTGATGCAGAATCACAAATATGTTAATTGAACATCGTGGAATTTGGTATCCAAGGCAAGCCTGGAACTAATCCCCTGAGGATGCTACAAGATGACCATATATAGCTCATTTTGTTCAATCATCACCCCCTATTGGTATTGCTATTTTGCAGAAAAGGCAATTTGAATCTCAGAAAGATTATATAATTCATTAGTGGTCATACAGCTAGCAAAGAGCCAACTGAGGATTTAAACATAGGTTTACTGACTTCAAAGTCCACATTCTTTACAGTGTACTCCAGTGAAAGAATAAAATGGAAGTTAAAGGTGAATTGGGAAAGTTAAACTAATAGGTGTAGTTCTATTATCATCATTAGGCTTAGAATATAAAGGTCACCTAGTAATACTGTATGACTCTTCAGTCTCATAAATGAGGAGACCAAGCTTCAGGGAGGGGAAGCTTGGCCCTTAAAGATTCATTTTGTGTCTAAAATTTCCAGTTTTGCTTCATAAGAATCACTCCCTCGGTCAACATCAGGTAAATTCTTCAAGTCTCCAGGTAAAAGACTAGAGACAAGGGCTTCTGAGAAAATAAACAAAGAATACACTAAAGCCAGCCTCATGCAGTACAAAGCATGACATGGAAATCTGTACAAAGACTGGATTATCTTTTACCTGTAGGAACTAATGGTACTAAAAACACATTTTGTTGTGATTTTTGCTTTCTTTGAAAAGTTTTTAAAACCAAAGCTGATCTTTTCCTATTAACCTCTGCTGATTTCTTCCTGTTCATTTAAATAGGATATCTCTAGAACTATGTGGCAAATTTGCCCTGTTTTCCTGAAAAGAATAAAAAAAAAAGAAAAAAAAATGACTTTAAACATTCCAATCAGTCCACTTGATTCTCCTACTAAGGAAGTGGTCATTTTTTCCAATTTTAGAGACTTAGGAGAGTCCCAGAAAATCAGCCACTCTCCAGGTCTCTCCCATTTGATGAGGACTAATGAAGATCTCATTAATAAATTGATGCAGAGAGAAAAGGTGGCAGCTGACAAATTCTATTTCAGCCTCTAACTGTTACTTGCTCTCCATTACTTTTGTAAATTTTCAGCTATAACAAGCCCACTTGTGGAATCCTCCTCGTGAGGGACAAGAGGTCTTTAAGAAGAAAATTTATCCTGCAGGCTCACAGGCAACTAAAATTAATAGATTGACTGGGAGGTCCACCGTATTGAGCTGTATATAATCCCATAGTCCTCTGCATTGCTCTTGACTCAGGTCTTACCNACCTCTGCTGATTTCTTCCTGTTCATTTAAATAGGATATCTCTAGAACTATGTGGCAAATTTGCCCTGTTTTCCTGAAAAGAATAAAAAAAAAAGAAAAAAAAATGACTTTAAACATTCCAATCAGTCCACTTGATTCTCCTACTAAGGAAGTGGTCATTTTTTCCAATTTTAGAGACTTAGGAGAGTCCCAGAAAATCAGCCACTCTCCAGGTCTCTCCCATTTGATGAGGACTAATGAGGATCTCATTAATAAATTGATGCAGAGAGAAAAGGTGGCAGCTGACAAATTCTATTTCAGCCTCTAACTGTTACTTGCTCTCCATTACTTTTGTAAATTTTCAGCTATAACAAGCCCACTTGTGGAATCCTCCTCGTGAGGGACAAGAGGTCTTTAAGAAGAAAATTTATCCTGCAGGCTCACAGGCAACTAAAATTAATAGATTGACTGGGAGGTCCACCGTATTGAGCTGTATATAATCCCATAGTCCTCTGCATTGCTCTTGACTCAGGTCTTACCAATGAACAGGATATGTTCCAGGGTTTTGTGTGCTGCTTGTGGGGGCTCTTTACTTTCTGTAGCCCCACTATTCCTCTCCTCCTCAACCTGCTAGACTGTTTCATGAGCTCTAGAGTTTGCTTCCTGAAGCAGAACTAGGAAGACTGAAGAATTTTCCTCAAATTAATGGCTCTACAGCTAGATGAAACTGATTTAACCTTTGGGGATGGATATAACCCCCCTCCCAGCAAAAGAGTTTGAAAAACTGGTAAATTCTAGCCATTCCTAAAAAGTGATTTTGCTGCCTCACTCACGATTCATAGCACACAGTGCTCAATGAAATGCAGTGAGGCCCTGTTCTTAGGTATTCTGCCATGGAGGAGGTTATGTAGAGACAAGGCCACACAAGGCAAGACTTGCAACACTTGGAGAATCCTGATTTGGGATGGATGGAAGCAAGAGGGAGGTGCCCAAAGGGAAGTAGGGAAGCTATCAAGATAAATCTGTAAACTCCAGCATTTACTGAGCACTAGCTATATTCCAGGTATTGTGCTACACTTTGGGTTTAGTGGAAGCATAAACAATTCCCTGGTGGCTCAGCTGGTAAGGAAACTGCCTGCAATGTGGGAGATCAGGGTTTGATCCCTGGTTTGGGAAGATGCCCTGGAAAAGAGAAAGGCTGCTCACTCCAGTATTCTGGCCTGGAGACTTCGATGGACCGTATAGTCCACGGAGTCTCAAAGAGTCAGATACAACTGAGCGACTTTCACACACACACACAAACGATGCACAGTCCCTCCCTGGGAGGTGCGCAGGACTGAAATGAAAGTTTTTTTCTTTTTTTTGTTTGTTTGTTTGTTTTCTTCTCAGATGAAACTTCAATCATGAATACAGTAGCATTTATTATAAACTTAGAAAATCCATAATCGATCTCTGATATAACTAGTACAATCATGAGAATCAGCTTTTCTCCCTAGTTACTGCTCTACTTCACAGTCTTTCAAATGATATTGGTCATTGTAGATATTTAGAATTCCTAACAAATGACTCTCAGTTAATGAGTTACATGAGAAATTTATCTACTATCTATTATCATGTAAATGTTTCTATACATTAAATAGAAGCCAAAAATTTTTTAAAGATCATAATTTTTTAAAGTGTTCAGATTTTATGGTTAAGGAATAGAGGGTGGAAATCAGGGAGTTTTTGACCTTTCCCATTTTGTAAGAGAATGAGAGGACTGTGCACACTGCCAGAGAGAAGTTCTGGGGCACAGAGAGCCTCTTCCTTTCCTTTCTGCAAGTTCAACCCTGGCTTCAGTAGAGTTCAAACCCTGCCTATGACAGATAGAGCTGGAGCAATTAAATAATTACTGTGTCTTCAAGCTTTATAGAGAAAAGGCAAAATGCTAGGCATCAACAGACATCAAATCAGAATTAAAAACTGCTTTCACTGAAATTATAAGGTTCATCTTGCTTCTTGTCATCTCATCCCAGCTGAGAGAAGAGATTCTAACTAACCTCAGAGAAAAAGCAAAATGAATGACACTCATGGTGGCCAGGCCTAGCCAGAGTGTCTTGAGAACAAGCAAAGAAGCCACTTGGTGGAGAAATTAAAGCTCCTCTTTACACCCTATAAAAAGGAACTATTAATGTTTTCTTGTCTTACTGACACACTTGTTCTCTTCTCAAGAGTTCATTTCAATCCTTACAGCTACTGTCATCATTTTTGTTCTTTGCCAAGAAAGCTAGGTAGTTTAAAAGTAATTTCAGACCTGAAGTTAAAGATCTGTCTTATCCCCAGTTTTTCTTCACTTGTGTCCTATTTTCTCTCTAGGAAGGTGTAAGCGGTGAACACAACAATAAAGAATTAGAATTATTATAGTTAGACTTTTATTTTAAATGAATATCAACTTTAAAAGACTAGACTTACATATCAAAAGTATGAAAATTGGACTGCTGGTATTAGAATCATCTGGGGATTATTATTTTGTATAACAACCTTATTGAGAAATAATTCACTTTTCACATGCTTAAGTGTGCAATTCAATGATTCTTACCATATTCACAGTTACACAACCATCAACACAATCAATTGTGGAGAGTTCCATCATTCCCAGAACAAACCATACACCCATTAGGAGTTACTCTCCTTTTCCCTCCAGGCTCCTCAGCTCTAGGTGACAACCAATCTACTTTCTGTCTCTGTGGATTTGCTTATTTGGTGTATTTTATATAAATGGTATTATAAAATATGTGGCCTTTCTTTCATTTATCAAGATGTTTTCAAGGTTTATCTTCATTGTAGCATATGTGTCAGCACTGTGTTTCTTTTTACAACTGAACTGTCCTTCACATTAAAAACAGAATCCATTTATCAGTTGACAGACATTTGGGTTGTTTTCACGTTGGGACTATTATGAATAATGTTGCCATAAACATTTGTGCACAATGTTTTTTATAGACGTGTTTTCAGTTCTCTTGGTACACATCTAGAAATGGAATTGCTGGTTCACCTGGCAAGTCTATGTCAACACTTGAGGAACTTCCAGACTGTTCCCAAAGTGGCGACTCCATTTTCCATCCCACTAGCAGTGTGTGAAGATTCTAATTCCTATGCATCCTTGCCAACACTTGTTTTTATCTATCTTTTTGAATACAGCCAGCTTAGTGGGTGTGAATTGTGGTTTTGATTTGTACTTCCCGGATGGTTGGGGTTATTATTAAAATACATATTCCTGGCTTATGACCTGACCCTGAATTAGAATCAATGAGTATGCATTTTATGGAGACTCGTATATCCATTATCTGTTCCTGTGTAACAAATATTTATTCTCTCTCACAGTTCTTGCAGGTCAGATATTCAGGAGAAGCTTAGTTGAGTATTTCTGGTTTGTTATCACATAACGTTCTATTAGATATCAGTCAGGGCTACAGAAATGTGAAGACTTGACTTGAACAGGAAGATCCACTTTCAGGTCTGCTTTGGGGGCATACAGTTTGTGCAGTCTTACAAGCACCATGCTCAGAAGGGTTTCACACACTTGATTAAATGCACTGCTATTGCCATCTTGATATTCTTATATAACTTGTCATCTTTGAATTTGTGCTTTGTAAGTAAAGTCCGATGAAACAGGGAGCATGTGTGAGCAGAGGAGATATGTACAACATGTGTGTCTGTGTTCCTTGGGTCTCCCCTTGTATTTGATGATCACATATCAACATAGCATTCTGGGGAACCTATCATGAATGAGTTCATTGAGATTCAAAGTCAGTAAAAGGTAGGCATTTATATTAAGGACTGTGTAAATGGAGGTGCTGAGAGTCCAGAGAGGCCATACTTTTTGTTAGAACCAGAATTAGACTGCCTGTGACCTGAGAGGTGAAGAAGGAGAAGAGAAGAGGGATAAAGCTGTAGAGATGACCAAAGTCCTACAGAGCACCATGGACCCCCTCCATGTTCCCATTCAAACTCCTAGGAAAGTTACCAAACCCACTAGATGCAGGAGTGAGTCTTTTTGGGTATGAAAATCAATATAAGGTTTTAGTTTGGAGTATCGATGGATATGGGAGAAGGGAGACACAGCACAGATGGGTACAGATATAAGGGTTATAGTAGTCATGTATGGATGTGAGTTGAACCATAAAGAAGGCAGAGCATGAAAGAATTGATGCTTTCAAACTGTGGTGCTGGAGAAGACTCTTGAGAGTCCCTTGGACTATCAGTTCAGTTCAGTCACTCAATCGTGTCTGACTCTTTGCGACCCCATGAATCGCAGCACGCCAGGCCTCCCTATCCATCACCAACTCCCAGAGTTCACTCAGACTCACATCCATTGAGTCAGTGATGCCATTCAGCCATCTCATCCTCTGTTGTCCCTCTTCTCCTCCTGTCCCCAATCCTTCCCAGCATCAGGGTCTTTTCCAATGAGTCAACTCTTCGCATGAGGTGGCCAAAGTACTGGAGTTTCAGCTTTAGCATCATTCCTTCCAGAGAACACCCAGGGCTGATCTCCTTCAGAATGGACTGGTTGGATCTCCTTGCAGTCCAAGGGACTCTCAAGAGTCTTCTCCAATACCACAGTTCAAAAGCATCAATGCTTTGGTGCTCAGCGTTCTTCACAGTCCAACTCTCACATCCATACATGACTACTGGAAAAACCATAGCCTTGACTAGACAGACCTTTGTTGGCAAAGTAATGTCTCTGCTTTTGAATATGCTATCTAGGTTGGTCATAACTTTCCTTTCAAGGAGTAAGCATCTTTTAATTTCGTGGCTACAGTCACCATCTGAATTGATTTTGGAGCCCCCCAAAAGAGTCTGACACTGTTTCCACTGTTTCCTCATCTATTTGCCATGAAGCGATGGGACTGGATGCCATGATCTTTGTTTTCTAAATGTTAAGCTTTAAGCCAAATTTTTCACTCTCTACTTTCACTTTCATCAAGAGGCTTTTGAGTTCCTCTTCACTTTCTGCCATAAGGGTGGTGTCATCTGCACCTTGGACTATAAGGAGATCAAACAAGTCAATCCTAAAGGAAACCAACCCTGAGTATTCAATGGAAGGACTGATGCTGAAGCTGAAGCGCCAGTACTTTGGCCACCTGATGTGATGGGCTGATTCATTAGAAAAGAACTTGATGTTGGGAAAGACTAAGGGCAAGAAGAGAAGGGAGTGACAAGATGGTTGAATGGCATCATTGCCTCAATGGACATGAGTTTGAGCAAACTCTGGGAGATAGTGAAGTACAGGGAGGCATGGCCTGCTGCAGTCCATGGGGTCACACAGAGTCAGACATGACTTAGTGACTGAACAACACCATAAAGGATAGAGGGGATCAAGAAACATTTTAATTTTTTAAGACTAACTGAAATAATGAAGGAAGACTTTGGACTGTCACTGGTCACAGAATGGGGGAATTTGAGTTTGAGTCAACTCTGAGATCTTCAAGGGTCATGGAAACCTCAGTTTACATCTAAATTTTATTTATAAATTCTGTACACTAGATGGAATGTATAGCTTCTTGATTCCAAAGGAGTCATGTATACTTATCATTGATCTCATATATTTAAACATCCTTGTGATTACAAATATTTGAGACATAAATCTTTGGATATTTAAGAGGCATAAAGAAGTAATGCTCACTTTCTAGATACAAAGAACTAGACTATCCCATATTCTGAATTAAGCGAGTCCCATTACTTGGTTATTCCCAAGATCTCAACTGTTGGCTGTTGTTTGGGAGCAGATTTGGGCTAGAAACCACAATGCTGTGCCTAACTGAAACCCGTGGATCCCTCCCACAAGCATAGTGTCAGCTATGGTTGACACAAGAGACAGGAGGAAGAAGGAAGGCCTTGCTGGGCTGTGGGAGAGCTGCTGGGGACTTACAACCACATGAAACATTGGTATCTGAGGAATGTGAGGCACAGGGGAAGAGGAAATGGGATGTTCTGGTCTCTAGGTACAATTGCTGCTGCGTCTTGGCATGGCTTGCCCTGCAGCCCATCGTCATTCACTAATTGGTAGAATGTCCTCCTTGTTATACTGCCTCCATTCAAAGCCCACTGAAGGAGCAAATCTGCTTGTCAAAGCACTGGCTTCAATGGTGCTATGGCTCTGCAACCCGCATGGCCTTCATGCCTGAAAAATGCTGGGTGCAGCACGATGCTGCACACAACCAGGCCAGCAAGCACCAGACTAGTGAGACAAAGGACCTTGCCTCTGCTCAGTTGAGCCTTGCTGACAAGACTTTGCTTTGCTGTTTCAAATGACCAGTAGAAAGATGATAGACCGCAGCTCTGAATCAGAAGCTTTTCTTTTTGGACACAAATTGAAAGAGTAAATTGCTCAGGAAGAAAACTATTCCTGTGATTTATTTTACATTTCAAAATCAGTGGACTATGTTAGGAAGGAATGTTTAGTATTATTTTAACCTGTATTACTACCTATTTTTAATATAACTGCACATGTGCTTTGACCTGCAGTCCCATATAACTCAACATGCACTTTGGCTTCTAGATTCCTCTACCCAATTGTTTACTCAGCCCTTCAGTTTGGAGACTTAAAGAACATCTCAAGCTAAACGCAATTAAAACCAAACTGTTAATTTCCCATAGACTCCTGTCCCACTCATCTGGCCAAACCTGTCTTCATCTCATTAAATGCCACCTCCATTCATTCTGTTGCTCAGGCCAACACTTATGATCAATCCACGTACCCTCTTCTTGATTAACCTTTGTCTAGAAGGATCCCTGCCAAATAGTCACATACCTTGCTCCTTCAGGTCACCAATGTCTCGTAGCAATATTTTTTGGATTTATCTCCTAAAATAAAGGGAACCTCTGTATACTGTTGGTGGGAATGTGAATTGGTGCANGTGCATATGCTTTCAGTTTGCTTAGAAAATCTTTCTTTCCCGAAGATAATGCAAAGGTACAGTCCGAAAGAGGTTTTCACCAAATTCATGCTGGAGGCAAGGGATGTGTGCATATACTGAGCTTATTTTTAATTTCTCTAACAATTGTTCATTTATGTCATTGGAATAGGCATGTCTTGCTCTCATTCTGTCCTGGCCTCTTTGAGGGGGAAAATATTGGTCCCAAACCGTGGGATTTAAAAGGCAAGTGGCCTCTCATTAAGACTTTCCTTGTCTTTCACACAGCTACTGTTTTCTCATAAGAATACCTAGCTATGACTTAAGTCTTTCCAGAAGCATATTGCTAATGAGACAACAGCAGAAAGTCTAGAACTGTGCACTCCAACAGGTCACTTCAACAGAAAGGTTAGCAATGGAAGGCATATTTGGCAAATGATTACATAATGTGAAAAAAGCGGTCACGTTCTTTCCCCAAAATCTACCTAATTCTCATCCCAGCTGATCTCTGGACCCTGCCCCTCAAGACCAGTGTCCCAGAGGGTGGTCCTGTCTCCAGAGACCAGGACCCGTTTGCTGACCACATTCCTTTCCTCCATTTGAAAAGCAGAGTCAAATTTCATAGATGGCTGGATGGCAGTTTCATCACTGAAAGTCTGACTACCTAAAAATGCAGCAGGTTTTCATTTCAAACCGAAGCTGGTAAACTGTTAAAGCGCCAGTGGACATGTGCTTCTTTCTTTTATTAAGCTTCCAGAACTGCTNCAGTCATGTCCAACTCTTTGCAACCCCATGGACTGTAGCCTGCCAGGCTCCTCTGTCCATGGGGATTCTCAAGGCAAGAATACTAGAGTAGGTTGTCCGACCTCCTCCAGGCAAACTTCCCAACCCAAGGACCAAACCCAGGTCTCCCGTATTGCAGGCGGATTCTTTACCAGCTGAGCTACGAGGGAAGCCCCAGGTTTCTTCTCGGAAATACCTATTCATACTGTTTATCCTTTTATCTATTTAGTTCTTTTTCTTTATTTTTTAATACTTGTATCTATATACTTGTTATATTTGTTGCAAATATTTTCTCACCTGTTTTTTTGGGAAGGGGTGATTAGTTTTTTCACTTTTTATGTTGTACTATATGAAAGACAGGAATTCTTAATTTTGATATAAGCAAACATTAATCTTTTCTTTGATGTTTAGTGCCTCTTGACTGAAGAAATTTTTTCCCTTGTTTCACTGTCAAAAAGATATTCTTCCGTCATTTCTTCTAAATGCTCTAAAGTTTTGCCTTTCACATATAAGCCTTTAATCCATGATTATGGCAAGAGGTAGGGACACAATTTAATTTTTTCCCACATAGATAACTAATTGTCTGAGCAACATTATAAGACAGTAACTCTGTAATATATCATGTATTGATAAATGTATGTGCCTATTTTATTGACTTTCCTCTTTTGTTTTTAACAGAGACCATACCAACAACTGAACTGATACCAACACCACACTGTCACAGTCAGTAAACCTTTATAATAAACATTGATGTGGGTGGGACATATCCTACTATCCCACTGTCTATTCTTAGCATTTTGTTCTTTGATATATGTTCCAGAAGCAACTTCTCGAATGTCTCTAAAAATTCTATCGAGGTTATTTTGTTTTTTTACTGGAATGCATTTTTATAGATCATATTGGGAAAAATTAAAATCTTTATGATATTGGATCTTCCCATATGTATACCTGATAAATTTCACAATTTAAGTATTCTTTAATGTTTCTCCATAGAGTTTTATAATATCTCCAACCAGATTCTGCACAATTTTTGTTAGATTTCCTTCCAAGGCTCTTATATTTTTATTGCTATTTTAAATATCATGCAGTTTTAAAAATAACAAAGTTTAGCTAGTATTTTAAAATGAAATTAATGTTGGTACATTGATTTAATCTATGTTCAATTTGCTTTATTCTCTTATTTATTCTAATAAATAACATAAATCAGCAGTCTTCAAATAATGAACGTTTTATTACTCCCTTGCTAATTGCCATGCCTTTAGTTTGTGTGTGTGTGTGTGTGTGTGTCCTATGGAATTGACAAGAGCCTTCAATAAAAGTTGACTGTATGCAGTAAAGTGGACACCTTATCTTAATTTTATCATTAAAGAGAATACTTTCAATAGTTTTCCATTAAGAATAAAGTTTTCTCTATTTTAAAATAATATTTATCAAGATAACATATTTTCCTCCACTCATAGATTACTAAATTATTTTTAATTTGAATGGGTGTTATATTTTATCAAATGATTTTTCTGTTTAAATGGAATTGGTATATGGTTTTTAAAAAATTCATTAATATAATGAATTACATTTGTAATTTTCCAACGTGGAACCACTCTTGGCATCCCTGAGATAAACTTAGTTATATCTGTGATGTAATTGCTTCTGTATATGCTGCTGATTTTGGATTGATAGTATTTTGCATAGGCTTTTTATTTCTATATTCACACGGAAAAGTAATATGGTTATCAACAATGTACCAGGCTGTATCTTTCAGTTAGAATGTCTTGTTGGTTCACTACAGCATATTCATGGTGACAGATACTTAATAGCCACTTAGCAGATACTTTTGATATTGATGATGAATGTACAAGAGTTGACATAGTGCATTTCTATGTTAAGAAACTGCCTGTCTGAGAGTTAGCAAAGTGTATCTCTATGTTAGGAAATGTCCATTTGCGACTATAGTTTAGAAGATAAAGAAAGTCTCTGATTACAGAGTCCATCACAGACACTGTAACACAGCAAGTCTACAGATATCCAAATAATACTAAAATGGCCAACAGAGAATAAAAACATTTTCAAAGCAGGATAGTATTTCCAAACTTCTGAAGTATAAAAGTGAAAATTATTTTGGGGAATGAGATGTCTTTGTTCACAGTGTAGAATTTCTTGACTTTAAATAGGCTAGCCTGTCTCTCCAAGAATACATTTCACTGAGAGTCCCTAATGCTGCAATGGAAATTCAAAGGGACAAGGTAATTGACTGTTCCTACAATTCAGTGTGTCACTTGTTACTATAATAATTACACTCACTGTCCTTTTTATATACCTTGCCTTTCACCTTGCTTCAAACATCAGAATTTATGTTTGTTTCTCAAATAGATTTTATACATGAACTACAACAGGAATCATCTCATTTTAAGACCTTGGTTATAGTACTTACTATCACACCAGTCTTTCTTCATCTTTCTTTGATTTAATCATTATTTCAGAACTCCATATTATTGCTCTGTTATCAGTTTTTGTACTGTGTTATGATATTCCTTTATGACTTGCTTTCATATGCCAAAAGACATGCAATGAATCAAAAATCAATACTATAAAATGATAAAGCAAAATAGATAAGCAACCAAAAAACAAATAAAATATGTAAGGTAGAAAAATAAATACACATCTACTGATGGCATGGTAATATATTCTAAGGACTCAGGTTATTTCACAAGCAATGCTGACCTGGGGTTTAAGAAATGGCAAGAAAAATCAAAAGAACAATTGGGTCATGAAATTGTATCTCCTAAAAGGAGAGACTTTCTCTTACTAGTGGTCTCCCAATGTATTATTTTTATCCTTCAGCTTATATGAGAATTATAGAGGCTAACAAGAGGATTGCTTTTGCTATTATAAAAATAGAAGGAGAGTTGTACGGCAGGAACGTGTCTTAGGCTGTTACTTAGATGAGGTAGCCTAAACCTGGAGATACCACTGAACACAGAACATGGTGAGTCATTTAAATTCTAGTACTGAAACAAAGGCTAAGAAACAAAGGGAAAAACATCAAATAAGAGGTAACATAAGGGTCGATTTTGTTCATTTCTGAGGCATACAACGTGACGGGACATGCCACCTTGCAGCATCTGTCCTGATGGACTGTCATAGGTAATTTCTTTTAAAGAATCTTGCCCCTAAGTATGTGATTCACTAGATGGCAACTCCAGTCCAGAATGCTAATAATCCACATTCCATCACTGACATGTTTTATTAGTCATTTATTCAACACACTCATTTCTATCTGACCGGAGGAGAGAGTCATGACAGCTATTCCAAAGAGTTGCAGGTTAAAAAAAAATTATCTTAAAATATTGAAGACAGTTTGAGGCATCCACTATAAAACTCCCCAAATGATCATTCACGTTAAAGAATCAAGCAATGTCAAAGTAGTTTCTTTTACTTTCTGCCCTTCCAGGAAAGCTTTCAAGTATTAAAACTACATGGATAACTCATGACACAGAGAAAAGGAAAGGACTTTCAAAGGACTTCCCTGGTAGCTGAGCTGGTAAAGAATCCACCTGCAATGCAGCAGACCCCAGTTCAATTCCTGGGTCAGGAAGATTTATTGCAGAAAGGCTAGGCTACCCACTCCAGTTATTCTTGGACTTCACTTGTGGCTCAGCTGGTAAAGAATCTGCCTGCAATGTGGGAGACCTGGGTTTGATCCATGGGTTGAAAAGATCCCCTGGAGAAGGGAAAGACTACCCACTCCAGTATTCTGGCCTGGAGAAGGAGAATTCCATGGACTATACAGTCCATGGGGTTGCAAAGCATTGGTCAGGACTGAGTGACTTTCACTTTCACACATTCAAATTAACATTGGCCTTCTACCTCCACAATAAGCCATTGAATTTTAAGGTGAGACTTTATCATTTTTTTCTGTATCTTATACAATTCCCTTGGATTGTAATGAAATATCAGAGATGATAAAACAGGGAAAAGCATTTGACCTAGAAAGAATACTGAAAAGCCCACCTTTATAATACATAACCTGTTAGGCCATTAATATTCTAGTGGAGAGCACTGAGGACATTTGCAAAGATAAGAGATAAGAGCTCCATCCGTACTTCTAATACTATGACATCAGGTAAGTTATTTTCCTCTGATCATAGGTGCTACTCCTAGCCAGATGGGGACTAGGAAAAATCCTGAATTACCTGTGTTAAAATCTGAAGTTACTAAATTACTTCAGAATGAGTTGTTTATTTTCCCCATAATCAGATATAATGAAGTTTAAAATGGAGATTATGTTGAGTTACAGAAAATAAAGAACATTGTCTTTCCTACACATGAGTAATAAGCCATTACACTTTTCTTTTGACTTGTATATTAGTTATTTATTGCTGAGTAAAAACAAGTGACCCTCTTAAAGCAGCTTTACCGTCTGAGCCACCAGGGAAGTCCCCAAAAGTGGCAGCTTAAAACAACTCTAAACATTTAATTAACATAGTTCTTGTGGTTCAAGAATTCCAGAGTAGCTTAGCTGGCCCTGGGTGGCTCTGGATCAGGGTGTCTCACGGCTGCTGTAAATATGATGATTGGAAGAGCAATCATCTGAAGGATGGACTGAAACTGGAGGATCTGATTTCAAGATGGCTCATTCAATCACTGGCAAGTTGGAGCTGGTTGTTGGCAGGAAGCAGCAATTCCTCACCATGTGTAATTTTATATAAAGTTGCTGGAGTGTTTTCATGACACAGTGGCTGACTTCCTTCCAAGAAAATAATTCCAAAGAATACAAGGTGGGAGCCATATGTCTTTCATTATCTACCCTCAGAAGTCACATGCCATCATTTACACAATACCATATTAGTTATAAGTGGTCAACCCTATTTAACAGAGGAGGTGAGGATCACTGGGGAACTGTGTAGAGGATGGCTACCACAATGTGCAAACTAGAAATATATCTTGCCTGGAAGGCTTTCTAGCAGTAACTATAAACCTGGAAATGATATTTCAAATTACATACATTCAGATAAGCAAACCCAGCCAAACAGTCTGAGAACTCAGTTTTGTATTGTTTTCTTGTTGGCACAACATTGTCTGATAAAATTAGCAGGATTTTCCATAACACAGTTTCTTTTTTCTACTCCATGGTGTAGTGCAGATGGCATGTTATCAGCCCTTGTATGTGCTAAGTCGTTTCAGTCATGTCAAAGTCTCTGAGACTCTATGGACTATATAGTCCACCAGGCTTTACTGTTCATGGGATTCTCCAGACAAGAATATTGGAATGGGTTGTCAATTCCTTCTCGAGGGGATCTTCCCAATCTAGGGATCGAATCTGTGTTTCCTGCATTGGCAGGCGGGTTCTTTACCACTGAGCCACCAGGGAAGCCTGTACACAATGCTAAAGCACAAATTCCTTGTTAAAAGTCATACAGCATGTTAGAGAGAAGTAAGGCTCCAGCTGTAGTTATTTCATACACATGAAGCATTTTATCTATATCTCTTTGTTCCTACAGATAGAAACAATAAAATAAGAGGGTTGGAAATAAATGTCTGAGTAAATGCAATAGTTGTAACTGGTTGGCAATATGATAAAATACAGTCTTCTTTTCCCAAGTAAAATAAGTGGTAAAAGGAAGATAAGGAAAGAGGAGTAAAACAGAGAGACCTCCAACGGGGTCTTCTAACTTACTCCCTTAATTCTACAAATAAGAAAATTAAGGCCCAGTAAATCTAATTCACTTATCCAAAACCACAAAGGAGATTAACCAGTTAAGTATTCAGTGGCCATTTCACAGGCCTGACCTCTTTTCTCTTAATTTTGGATTTATACAACATCACATAATGGGCCAAAAGAATTAAATTGAGTTGAATCAGTTACTGATTATCACCTTGACAAAAACCAAAAGTAATTTCTTCATAGATTTCAACTAACCACAATTCTTAAGAAACAGAAATTTAGCTAAGCAACTTTGCATTGTGAAGGCAATACAGATCACCAAAGAAATCTTTCTCTCTAGCTCTAAAACTTTAACTCAAGGTATTATTTTAAAGAAACATTTTATCACTCTTTGGAAGACACTGCCACAGAAAGAAATATTTCTGTTTCTTTTTTTAAATGCTTATATTTTTGATATTTGTTGTTCAGTGGCTTGGTTGTGTCTGACTCTTTGCGACCCCATGAACTGGAGCATGCCAGGCTTCCCTGTCCTTCAGGAGCTTGCTCAAACTTGTGTCCATTGAGTCGATGATGTCATCCATGCATCTCATCCTCTGTCATCCCCTTCTCCTCCTGCCTTCAGTCTTTCCCAGCAGCAGGGCCTTTTCCAATGAGTTGACTCTTTGCATCATTTTTAATATAATTTTGGATATAAAGGATACTTCTGTCATGTAGGAAGCACTAATCATAGAAAACAATTTCATATCACGCCAAAAATTCTGATTAGATAAAACTGCTATCCCTTAGCTGAATGTCTGTTTAGCTGGCATTTCACAAGTGTTTCAGGAATTGTTTTCCAACCTACAGTGTGACTCATTGCCTCCTTTCAATTCTACATTGTCTGCTCCTCTTTAGTGTGCAAAACTTTCTGATTGTAGTAATTTTATTTTCATGCTGCATTACCCTAGAAAACATTCTTCCAAACAAACAATTGCTGTCAAAAGGCATAAGATGCACTGTTTGTCTTGGATGCTAGTGAATGAAAATAACTCATAATAGTTTATGGCTTCATTTAGAAATGTCACTGCCTCATATGGAAACTTATTTAGCATATGCTAAATGGCAGCTCTTAGTTGTTAGGACAAGGTAGAAAAGGTCCTTGGACAAATTGATTAGAAAATGAGAAAATATTTTCTGTGATGAAGCACACTAATGATGCACAGACACTTGATTTCTCTATAAAATTAAACATTTACTGAGCACCTATCACTGACTGCTACTGCTGCTGCTAAGTCACTTCAGTCGTGTCCTACTCTGTGTGACCCCATAGACAGCAGCCCANCGGGCGTCGTGGGGGCCCGTCCTCGGGCTTCGCCACCGCCTCAAGGCCCTCTTCCAGGGCCACCGGGTGCGCTTCACCGCTGGGCGCTGGCCGTGCCGCCCGGCGCCGTGGCGGGTCCTCGGCCACAGCAGGCCTCTCCACCTCCTTGCGGGGGCCCCGGAGGTCCCGGCGGCGGTCCTGGTGATGCGTTGGGTACAGCAGCGACGGGCGTGGGCGCGGCGGGTGTGGTGGTGGGCGTGGGCGGTGCCGTGGGTGTGGGCGGCTGCTGCTCAGGGCCGGGTCACAGCAAGCGGCGGCGTCAGGCCCCCGGGGTTGGTGCGGTTGGCGGGGGCAGTCCTGAGCGTGAGGAGGTCGGCGCAGGTTACAACAGTGAGGATGAATATGAAGCGGCTGCAGCGCGCATAGAGGCCATGGACCCCGCCACCGTCGAGCAGGTATGGGCATTGGGATGGGGGAGGTGAGTGAGTGTGGTGGACGGGATCCCTAGACTGGCTAGGGATCCAAGGAAGGCTGTTTGAGCCTGCTCCAAGGGGCCTATGTCTTTTGTCTTTTCTCTGGAGTCTGGCACTTTTCCCTGGTGATGGGGTTGCGATACACTCTCCCACCCCGCTCCCCCCCCCCCAGGGATTTGGGATTAGAGGCCCCAGATAAGATGGAGGATTTAAAGATGGAGTCTGTGGTCTCTTCTAGGACCCATAGTTGATTGTGGGCCCTGGGGCCTCATCGTGTAGGGCCGGTAGGTAGGCATTCCCCAGGAGAGACAGGCAAGGAGAGTCTCGTGACTCTCCAAAGGACCTTGGTTTGTGTTTGGTGACTTGAAATTTCTTTTCCCCTGGAATGAGATTCTTAAGATTCCTCCTTCTGGGAATACAAGTAAGGTGGCGACCTTAGAGATACGAGTGTCCCCAGGATACCTAAATCCTTTTCAGGAGTCTGAGACACTATATAGGACAACCCTTTCTCCTCCTCAGGGGGATACAGCACAGGAAATGCAGCAGTGGAGTCCGAGACTCCCTTTTCTAGAAGTCAGGGACCTGACACACACACACTCATTCACTCACTCTCCTATGATCTCTTTCCGCTTGAGTACTAGGATCAAAAAAACCAACACCCTGGGACCAGAAATTCTATTAGGGTACGTGAGATTCATCCCTTTCTAAGTGACATCCCTTTCTAAGTCTGCTTTCTCTTAAGGGATCTGAGACCTCCTTGGAGACAAGAGTCTGACTCTTTATCTGGGAGCTTAAGCTTTTTTTAAGGGCTCGGCACCCCTCCCCCAAGCCTGAACCTTTCTTTAAGAAAATGAGACTCACTGTTCTGTATACTGGAGCCTAGGATTCCCCCTGCTTATAGACTGAGCTTTTAGGTCTGAAGCCCTCTTCAGGAAATTGATATCCCCCTCAGAAGTCTCTAGGGGACTTTACTACTCAGGGATTGGTCTGAGTATACTCTTTGGGCATCTGAGACCCACTGTGCCGAGGATTTTTGAGCTTTCCCTCAAGGATAAGAGATGCATACATACCTCACTGACGAACATGTCTCTAGAGATGAGGTCCACGCTTCCCCCTCAAGGAACTTAAGGCACTCCTTGGGAACAGGAGGTCTCCCGGAACCAGAGTTGAGCCCTGAGACCTTTCCCTTGGGGCATGGATAGAGTCCCTTTGGAATAGGGTTCTGCATCTCCCATCATGAGTTTGACTTTGCCTCCGGTTCATGAGAGACACCTCCCCTACCTTAGGACCTGGTAACTGAAACTACCCTGAAAGAATTGTCACTGCACTTAAAACAGCATATGTGTACCCTAGTCTTAAGAGGCCTTTTGGGGTCATAAAATTTCCTGCCTTGGGGACTTGAGCCTAAGCCCACCTTCCACTTTGAACTGAATCCTTCTGGCTGCTCATTCCCCTTGGGGACATGGGTAGGATGGGATTCTGAGGGAAGGCGTCTGAATCTCCTCCCAGGGGTCTGAGCTTCCCCTCTGGGACAAGAGATCCTTTCCATTAAGGAGGGGCTTGAGCGCCACTCTTGGGTATGAGGCTCTCCCTCCCTCCCCAGCCAGACAATCCTTTCTCATCTGGGAGAAGGATATGATGTCACCGCATTGTAGCCTGAGGCCACCCTTCATCGAACAGAGGACCTGAATGCCTTTCACAATCACAAGAATTGCCTGTCTGAGCCAGCTCAGGCTAGGAAGTCCCCCTTACTTTCTATGAGAAGGTTGTCAGGGACATGAGGACTGAGAAAGAACTCCTATCCTCAAGAACTAGGAGGATTCAGCTGTGCTGCTAATTTTCTGGATCAGAGAAGTATTCTGAGTTTCCTGAATAGCTTTCAACAAGCTTTTTTCTTCCAGAGTGAGGGAAGGGGTTTGGGACATCCCCACTGCAGGGGATTCTCCACCCACACTCTTTCCCCACTTGGCTCAGGTAACTATTCTTAACAGGTGCCAAGGCCTTGTCTTAAGCCCCTATCCTTGTTCCCTTTTCATCTACTACTACTCCTGGCAGGATGAATCATTTGCTAGGGTCCGGACCAGGAGTTGTTTCTTCTCTCACTGGTTGTGATAAAGTGTGCCTTTCCTTTTCCTTATTTTCCACAGAAATAAGGAGTTTCAGGGACAGAGAAAGTCATGTGCCACCATGGTGACTAGAAATACACCTCCTTACATCCCCTTTGTCATCTCTTAGGCTAGGAGTTCTTCCCTTCTATTGTCCCCATAAGAACATGGAAGTAAAATTGTGGTTGCATGATCCCTTCCTTTCCCAGTGACAGAGGAGAGGTTTCATGTTCTCACTTTTTGGGACAAAAGGGCAAAGAAGATGCTTCTTGCCTCACCTAATTCAACTAGGGGATGAAAACAGGAGAGATTCTTCCTGCTGCCCTAGGCTTGGTCCTGAACCATCACCGGGGCCATTTGTGACCTAGAGGGCCATTTAGACCCTTGGGAAAGGGGAGAGTTGTTGAGAAGGAGTCCACATGGTGACTCTGGTCCTTGTGACTACCCAGATTTCCTGTCTGACCTGGTGCTGTTACTGTGTCTACTGCCTTTAGGAGCCCTTTTGATACCCCAGAGGTCCCAGTGCTAGGAAGGTGGTGGTGTCAGGGATTTCCTTTCCTAGGTATGGCTGCCTTGCCAGAGTCTCCACTATGAAAAGAAGGACTTGAGAGGGTCCTGAGCTTGAGGACCCCACAGAGTATTTTGAGAAGGGGGCCTGTGTGCTGAGATGTGGAAGAAGGTGGACCTGGCACTGTAGCCAAGCTGCCAGGTTTCCCATTCTGGCTCTGCTGAGGCTTTTCTGGATGAACTGGAATTGTTCTGCCTATGCTTCCTGGGCCCCAGTTTTCTCATTGGTCAGGTAAAAGCTGGTGGGGCATTGTTTAACTTTGGGATTTCAGGGAGCTCACACCAAAGCCCTTTGGGCCTGGAGGTGACAGGGTATGGTAGGTGTCTTTCAGGGAAGAACTGGGTTCCTCCCCTGCTCCTCTGTTCCCTCTCAGCCATCCAAGCTTGGTGGTCAGGACAGTCTGGTAAGTGTAAGGCTCAGGGTTGGCCTCACAGTGATTTTTATGGCCAGCTAGCTTGGGGGTGGTTAGGATGCCTGCTGGATGGTGTGGAGGTAGGGTTGTGTGTAGAAAAAGTTTAGGCTTTGGACCTGACGGGTCTGACTTCAAATCCCAGGACTCCTGCTTAGCTGCCGGAAGTGCATCCATGCCCAGGGTTATTGACTGATTATCAGACCTTGCCTACCTTGGACCTTGGCTGATTTTTCTTCTGCAGTTTCCCCAGGATCATCTGGGTTCTTCCTAGGAGCCTTTGCAACAACTTCATTGGCACCTATGAACCTGCTGATTCCTCTGATCAGGAGGCAGAGTGGTATAGCAGCAAATGGTTGGACTCAGCCTGGGGGTCTGGGTTTGAGTCCTGTATCTTCTGCAGTTACTTTTTCTGGGTCTCAGTTTCTCCATCCGTAAAATGGGTAGTGATGAGGAAAGAGGTTGTACTCATTATAGAATATCTCTTTTATTCCCTACTCCCCTCATCCATTGTGAAAGTTTTGAATGGGGCTCCTTGGCTTATGGGGGTATGCTATGAAGTTTTAAGCAGTTACCAGCTTCCCTCTGCCCAGCCAGTGCTGTAGGCGTGTGTGTGTGTGTGTGTGTGTGTGTGTAAAACAGCTTTATTGAGACATCATTCACACATCATGCAATTCACCAGTTTAAAGTGTACAATTCAGTGACTTTTAGTGTATTCACAGAGTTTCGCATCTGTCATCATAATTAGTCCCTTTTAGAACATTTTCTTCATCTCAGGAAGAAACCCTGCATCATTATCATCCCCTATCCCTTTATCCCTTCTCAGCCGCTGGCAACCACTCATTTACTTTTGTCTTGATTGATTGGTCTTTTCTGTACATTGCATATGTATGGAATCATACACCATGCAGTCCTTTGTGACTTCATTTATTTCACTTACCATAATGTTTTCAGGGTTCATCCATGTTGTAGCATGCATCAGGACTTCATTTATTTTTGTTGCAGAATAATAGCATCTTCATTTTTAAAAAAAATTTTATTTTTTGACTGCACCTGGTCTTAGTTGTGTCATGTGGGATCTGGTTCCCTTGCCAGGGATTGAACGTGGGCCCCCTATATTGGGAGTGCAGTCTTAGCCATTGGACCACCAGGAAAGTCCCCTGCATCTTTGTTTTTTAATTATTCCCTCTCCCCTTCAGTGGCCTAGTAGTAGGTTTGGGGCCTTGCTCTTTTCTGATTCCTCTGCCCTGGAGAGCTTCTGTTAGTCCTTAAGGAGCAGTGTGTCGTCTGTATTTCTCACTGGATGGGTTGTTTATGTTTAGCCCGTGGAGCAGAGCCAGTGTTCTGGGTGTTTTGGGGGAGAGAGGGGTGGTCTTGGCACCAGACTTGCTGGGACAGAGCTGTGTAGTCCAGAATACTAAAAACTTTTTGGCTGTGGGCTCTTCCTAGACATCTGTCTGTCCATGAGCTACCACTGCTGCTGCCATCTCCCCCTACCTCCTTGTTGTTTCATTGGCAACTCATTCATCAATAGACAGGGTCAGCAGCTTCCCAGGCTGGGAGGGGGGCTTCCAGGCCCTTGCAGCTTTAATTCTAACCCTTTTCCTGGATGTGGGATGCAGCTGAGGTGGATCCTGTGGGGTGGGAGTCATGCCATGTTGCCTCACAGTTCACACCAGGGAGTGCTACAAGGGTGTTACATTTGTGTCCTGTGGCTGCTGTGACAAATTACCACAAACTTGGCAGTTTAAAACAGCAGAAATTTATTCTTTCTTTGTTCTGGAGGCCAGAATTTCAAAATCGATTCCACTGGGTCAAAATCAAGGCATTGGCAGGGCTGAACTTCTTCCAGAGTCTCTAGGGGAGAATCCAGACCTCTTCCAGCTTCTGGTGGCTGCTACCATTCCTTCATTTTTGACTACATCACTCTGACCTCTGCCTGGCTTCTCTGTGTATGGGCGGTCTCTCCTGGCTGTGTCAGATCCTCCTCTGCTGTCCTAAGGACACTTGAAATCGCATTGCATTTAGGTTCTACCCTACTCCAAGATAATCTCGCATGACAAGATCCTTAACCACATTTGCAAAGACCCTTTTTCCTTGTAATATTTACAGGTTCCAGGGATTAGGGCCTGATATTTTTGGGTGGTCATTATTCAGGGATGTTCTTGTTTCCCTTCAGGGCAAGGAAGGGAACTCATTAAGTGCTCTCATACTGAAGTGAAGTGAAGTCACTCAGTCGTGTCCGACTCTTTGCGACCCCATGGACTGTGGCCTTCCAGGCTCCTCTGTCCATGGGATTTTCCAGGCAGTAGTACTGGAGTGGATTGCCATTTCCTTCGCCAGGGGATCTTCCTGACCCAGGGATCGAACCTGGGTTTCCCGCATTGTAGATAGACGCTTAACCATCTGAGCCACTAGGAAAGTACTGAACAGTCTTGTAATATTTGAGTATGCCCAGTATCCCTGTTATTGGGAGGCTTGTTAGCCCATTTTACAGATTGGAAAACTGTGGCTTAGAGCAGTTAATCACTGACTAATAATTGTTGGAGTTGGAACCTACGTCAGTTGGGTCCCACAGGCTGCTTCAGCTTCTCTTGAACCTTTTAGTAGGTTGCAGTTTTGTACCTCAAATGCCGTCGTGTCAGAGAGCTTTACCAAGCCCCATTTTAGAGGTTCAGAGATGTGGAGGGAGTTGCCCTCAGGTTCAGCAGTGGGCTTGCAAGATTCAGGGTCTGGACTTTTAAATTTCAATTTATTATTATTTTGGCCATGCCATGCCTCATGAAGGATCTTAGTTCCTGACAAGGGATTGAACCCATGCTCCCTGTGGAGTTTTAACCACTGGACCACCAGTGAAATCCCAGGGTCTGGACTTGACTTTCTTAGGCCAGGGCATTGATGTAGCTTATGGCTGGGCCTGCTCCCATCTCTTAACTCCCGCCAACCCTTCCTTCCTGGGCCATTTTCCTTAACAGCATCCAAGTTGGCACCTTCTTTGGAGGCTCCTGTCTAGCTGGGGAAAGGAAAAGACTGTTTGGAGCTCTTGGGATTCTAAGCTCTCTTTGAAGCCCAGGATCATGACCTCCCTGTTTTCTCCCCACAGTGGGAGAGAAGGGATTCAGCCAGAGCCTGCTCCAAAGGCTGCTGGTGCCAAAGGCAGTGGGTGACTAGTTGTCTGGCCTCCATATCCAGGCCCAGATGCCAGTCTGGCTGCCCCAGGACCAAAGCCTTGCTTGTGCGAGGGAAACACGCAGGCCTTCTCCACTTTTAAAGACAAATCAAGATTTTCCCAAATGGGCTGCCAGGTGTGTTTCCGTGCTGTGATTCATGAAGCTTCTCTTGTTGCCCCTGCACTAGGCTGTGCTGATGCCCGAATCCCAGTTCCTTTCTGCCTTTATAAAATGAAGATAATGCTTCCTGCCACCTGAGCTGTGGTGAGGACAGTTAAATGAGATTACCTTTTGCAAGTGGGACCTGGCATGGTAGGCATTTGGCTAATAGGAATTCATCTTTTTTTCCTGGCTCTGCCCTGCTTACTTGCCTAGTCCTCTCCAGGACTTAGCTCTACTGGACTTATTGTTGGGTCTCTGGCATCCCTGGAATAACAGAAGTGATTACTAAGCATTTCTGAAGGTCTTGGTATTTTACTTCTTTATTCAGGTGGCACCTCCTCTCAGATGCCAGCCTTAATGACTGGCCCAGGTCCATTGCTCTGTTTCACAGTGAACCTGTGTTCACCTCTTTTAAAGCCCTGCTCACACTTGTGTGTGGACATTGCCTATTTCCCCACCCCCTAGCAGTTTATGAATTTATCACAGTTGAGACCAAATCTGATTCATTTTTCTGTCCTCATTGCCAGCCCAGGGTCTAACTTAATAGCTGCCTGGTCAACCTTTGTTGGATGAGTAGGTAGGCGCACCTCTCGTGCTCTTTGACCCCCTTTTCCCTTGTCGATCTCTTCCCCCGCGTACTTGAAGTCAGGAGGTTGCTATGTGCACTGCTTCATTAGAACGTCTCCTGTCCAGTCTGGGATTGTAATCCTAGTTGCAGCTTCTCTGCAGGTGCCATGGTATTGGAAGATGGCTGACCTGCAGGGCAGGGATAGGGGAACTGGCTGGAGCAGGCTAGTCCAGTGTGACAGCCTCTGGGGAAGGAGGGACACCTGGACTGCTGGAATGTTGTACATAAACAAGAGTTTGTGCTGCCTGTGGAAGCCCATTAAGAGCTTCCAGGTGCCTTTGTCATCTCTGGAAAGCCAGCCGCACCTTCCTGGGGTGTGGGCCCTGATGGTGGCACTATAGGATATTCTCTTGTCCCCCGTGCTTCATTTCCTGTCTAGCCACTCACCTAGGACTTTCTGAGGGCCTCTCAGATGTACGTCACCTGTGTGTGTGCTGGTCTTGTCCCTTTTCTTTCTGACCACCTCACCAGTGCATGGTATGTTGTTTAGAAAGCCTTTTCAGTTCCTAAAACTTCTCTAAGCCTCTTGACAGCTCTGTCAGGCAGCTCAGATACCCCCATCTGACAGGAAACTGAAGTTTGGAAAGTTCAGGTAGATTACCTCACCTCATGCAGCAAATGAGTGACAGCTGGGCTTGGACCCAGAGGTTTTATCCTCTAGACCTTATGCTTCCTACTTTGCCAGGAATTTCTCTCATCTGAGATAGTTAAAAATGGCCTGCAGAGAGATGATCCCCTCTGTCTGATCAGCAGTAGCCCAGATCCCTGGGCTGGGTGGTGTGCCCAAGGAGCAGCCTTGAGATTTCTGGCCGCTGGGCCTGATGCGGGCTCAGGCTGACTTCTTCTGGTGACCAGCAGATGGCGTGAGGAGGCTAAGAAAGGTCTGCTGCTTCTGGTTTGTTTAGTGTTGAGATGGAAAATGTTTTAAGTGACACGTGGACATTTTTTAATAGACTTTATTTTTTTGAGCAATTATAGGTTCATAGCAAAACTGAGCAGAAGGTACAGGGAGTTCCCATATACCTCCTGACCCCACACATGCAGAACTTCCTCCAGTATCAGTGTCCCCCACTAATTGGTACATTTGTTATAGTTATTGGACCTACATGGACACGTCATAATCACCCAAAGTCCATAGTTTGCCTTAGAGTTTGCTCTTAGTGTTGTACATTTTCTATGGGTTTGGATAATTGTATAATGACATGTAACCACCATTACAGTATGTAGCATAGTTTCACTGCCTTAAACATTCTATATGTTCTACCTATTCATTAAAACGTTTGCAAATACACACTTGTACAGGTTCACTTAACCCATACCTTTAGGGTGAGCTGTACTTTGGAATTTAGAAATATTTCAGAATTTTAAGAAAGTCACTTGGATATAAACTGTGTATTATGTAACACTTTCCATGGGGTCTATAGCAGCACCTCAAAGTCAAACACTTGGATGTTTCTGCATGGAAATGTTTGAATATTTGCTTTTAAGTGGAATAGATGGGTTCTTGTCAGCTCAGGTCAGATTGTGATGCTAAATGAGTTAGATAAAGACTTGGTTTTAAAAGCTTTTAGAATTTTGGATAACATATACCTCTTATAAATGAGATGGTGAAGTAGAATCACCTGTAATACCAGCACTTTGGGATAATATTTGTTGTGTTAAGTGTTCCCAACTTTGTGTGCATGTGTGTTTGTGTGTGTGTGTATATATATATATATATATATATTAAATGTCACAAGTGAGATTGTACTTAGCATATATTTTGCTTTATACAGTATATCTTGGAATTCTTTGGCTGTATGTGGGGCTCTGGATCTAGGCTCTTGCCAGTCTACTCCCTCCTCAATATCTCCCCTACCCTAAGTGACTAGAAGGTCCCCAGGTGAATCTCCTCTAGGTCAAGTCAGGTTCTCCCCCTAGGCACTTTGTGGTTCTGGGCATCTGGCTGCCTAGGGGATAGGCCCAACATGGGATTCCCAGGTCATCAGGGGTTAGAATACAGATGAGGCTTCTGTTCTCAGGGCAGCTGAGGCCCCTCTGGGAGCAAGCCTTCTGCTTACACAGAGACTGATTCGCTAGAAGGGCCTCCTGCTCCACATGCATGGAGTGGTCTAGCAGGGCAGAGAACTGGACCTTGTCTGTTGTCCTCTCAGCCAATCATCTGGGTCCCTCAAGAACTCAAGGACAGGGCCTTGGGGGTGAGAGTATGGGTCTTTCCTGTTGATGATCCCTACCTCTTCTCTCCAGCAGGAGCACTGGTTTGAAAAGGCCTTGCGAGACAAGAAGGGCTTCATCATCAAGCAGATGAAGGAGGATGGTGCCTGTCTCTTCCGGGCTGTAGGTGAGTCTGCCTTAGCCTTCAAGGGCCTAGGGCTGCCCCTGAACCATGTTGCACTTGGCAGGAGTGACTTGTGTGACAGGGTTGGGGGCAGAGTTAGCTGGTCTTTTAGAGACTCCTGGCCTCAGCCTAAGTTAGTAGTTGGCCTCTAGCCTTCTGTCATGAGGCAGTATGGTGGTGTGAAAGTAATAATAACAGTAGTAATAAAGATGGAGAAAATAACATTATTTAGGGACAAATTGGAGAAGGAAATGGCAAACCACTCCAGTATCCTTGCTTGGAGAATCCCAGGGACAGAGGAGCCTGGTGGGCTGCTGTCTATGGATGGGGTCACACAGAGTCAGACACAACTGAAGTGACTTAGCAGCAGCAGCAGCAGGGACAAACTGCTCTGTCAGGTGCTAGAGGAAAACTTTAATTCTCCTCCAAGCTAGATAAGTGAAAAACCATTGCTTCCAGTTGTCAGATGAGAAAAGCAGCTTAGAAATAGAGTGACTTACCTAGGGTGAGAGAGTACATAGTACAGTCAGGAGGCAGAGTCTGGGTTAGTTTAGTGTGAGGCCAGTGCTCTTAACTGCATCACACAGCTGTCATCTTGGGATCACAGAACTTTTTTTTTTAACTTACACAAAAGTAGAATAGTGAACCCTTTATGTACCCATCACTCATCTTCAAAATAATTGTTAACATATTGCCAACTTTATTTCATCACTACCCCACCCACTCTTTCACTCTCCGGAAACAATAATATTTTTAAAACAGAATCCCAACATGGATCATCTCATTTGTAAATATTTCTGTATGTTTCTCTGACAAATAAGGATTCTTTCTTTTTAACATAACAAAAATACCATTACATATATAACAAAATTAATAATTCCTTAATACCATCTGCTGTCCAATCTGAGCTAGATCTTTGAAGCTTCTCTGGCTCTGATCGGTGGCTCAACAAGCAATTTTGAGGTTCTATGCTAGTGTCCAAGGGACAAGCTGGGAGTGTGATTCACTCCCTTTGGAGCTCTGCTGTCTCCCAAGGAAACATCCCCTCTGATAAGAGCCTTGACCTGAGAGTCGGAAGCCCTTTATTTCAGTACTCCCCCTGACTCATAACTTCCGTTTTCCCATATTTGAAATGGTGTTGATTCTGCAGTTGTTAGTGGTGCCTCAGAGTCACAAATGTTTGAGTGGGTGATAGAAAGTTCAATGGGGTGAGTGGTTGTCTCCCTTTTCTACTAAGAAGAAAAGGTTCAGGCAGTGGACTTTGGTGGTGTGGGAAAATTTTAACTCCATTATCCCTGTGGCTCAAGTCCATGTTCTCCCAGGGATGTTTCCTAGAGAAAGAAATAGGTTTGGGGGCATCTTGGACCAAAGGAATGTAAAGAAAGAATAGGTGGGGACCCATTAGATGTTAGTTAGGCCTGTGCCGAGACCTTAGTCTGAATATGGGGTAGGCAAGGCTGCTGGTGGAGTGAGGGTCAGAGAATGCAGCTGGGCATCTGTGTCTTGGGTGTTATTTGAGGTGGACCTTGGGCCTAGTTAAGACCAGGCTTGGCAGTAACCCATGTAAGAAACAAAATTTAAGTGTGTGTTCATCTGGCTGTCCCAAACACATTCTGACCCTTCCCCCTCATTGAGACCTTCCAGTAAGGGGCCTAAGTTTACAGGAAGAGCTGACCATGACAGGTTGAAGGCCTTTCCCTATCAGCACTATGGCTACACATTTCCTCTGACTGGGCTGCACTTGGCTTTTCTTTGTAAAACCTCAGAAGCCCCATGGCCTCTCCCTGAGAAGTACATGACCCCTGGGTCTCTAGGCCTCATGTGGAGGTTTCCCTGGGGCAGAGTGCACAGGACATGTAACCCCAAAGGGGACTTTATCCTCATGCTTTCTGCTACCCCTCTGCTTCCAGGCTCGCTGGGACAGGGGCAGGTGGTAGTTGCTCTAGGCTCTGGTGAGAAGGGTGACAATTTCTAACTTCCTGCCACACATTGAATAGTAGAAGGACCACATAACTGAGGGTTGGAGTTGGAATGAGGAGAGACAAAGAGACCACTTTTGTTACTTGACTCTGACTGATTGCTGGGCATTCATTCCATGTGGTACTTCAGGTTCACCTGCAAAATTGGGATCCTTATCCCATGAGACCAGGTGAGAAGAGCCTCTCATTTAGGCTCAGGAAGGGGAAGTGATGTGCCCAGGGTAAGTAGTGGCAGAACTGGCATGGGAACCCAGGTGTGTCCAAAGGACACATTCTTTTTATGACCCTAGGAAAGCCCTAGCTTCTTAGGAGTCAACTGGCTGGGTGACTGGCTGTATTCCCTGATCTCTAGGGCCTTGCTTCTTGCGGCGAAGAGCCTGTGGCCCTCTACTCTTAGGAATCCTGAGGCAGGTGGGTTTTGCCCTCTGTTTTGCCTCTGAGATCTGGGTGTACCCAGTGTGAACCAGTATCCCATGCTTGTGCACAGTTCTTTCGCCCACCACCTATTGGAGACTCGTGGGCATCAGCATAGGCTGGGGTGGAGTGAAAGTGGGAGCCTGGGTCCCAGAGGTATCCTGTGGTCCACCCTGCCCCTGCTGTGCTCAGATAACCTTCTCCTGGAAACATGAGTCTGCATCTCTCTTCCCTCCCCCTCTGCATATGGCTTTGACTCAGCAAAAACCTCTGGCCCTGGCCTTGGCTTCTGTGGGCAGAGTGGTGGCCGTGTGTGGGTGTCTGCATGAGTTGTGGGGATGCAGCTGGGGCTGTGCGTATTTCGGTGATGGGGCCCAGAAACATTAGCACGGTCCACTGCTCAAGGCCTTTTGGTATTGGAATATGGACTATCAGCATTGGAGGAATGGATCTTAAATCAATTTGTCGTTTTATAAATGGGAAACAGGCCTCAAGAGAAGGTCAGGGCCTTATTATCTAGGTCACACAGTATCAGACATTCGTGTTTGAGGTTGAAGCAGGCCAGAAGGAGAAGAATCCCATGGATCACCATGTACACCGGTTTCTGTTGACCTCTTTGGCCTGCCTCCTTCAGTTTTTCCATCTTTGCAGTGGGAATTCTTGAGTAGAGGAGCAGGCATCTGAGAGACCAGGCTATTGAGAGGGTTGAGTTTTGCTGGCTCCCCAACTGAGGGTGGCAAGGGCATCTACTTTTTGAATGTGACAGTTCCCTGTAGTTGTGGTTGTTGCGTGGGTATTTGGCTTCAAGGGACATCTTTTACTGACTGTGTGCATGCACATATGCGTTTCTGTGCTGGTGTCTCTGTATGCTCAGAGAAAGGACATAATAGGATATGGAGAGGGAATGTTCATGCTGACCTCTGTGGCCTTAGTGAGGGGTACAGGTCCTAATATATCTGTAATCTCTGACCACTTGCGGGCCTTTCCTAGGTTCCAGCTGATTCCTGCTTGTGTTGGTGGGGAAACTGAGGCAGACAAGCCTGACCTAGGGAGTCAGGTGGCTAACGTGACAGCCAGATTGGTGGTGGTAATGTCTCCTCGGCATCAGTGCTCAAAGTTACCAGTTATTCCTTGAAAGCCTGGCCTCTCTTTCAACCTCCCCAATGTGTGGCCTTGGGCCAGCTGTGCCACATTTCTGTACCTTAGTATCTCTCCTGTGTAAAGTAGGGTTTTTTTCGGGTAAGGATGGAATGAGCTGGGATGTGAAAAGGCCTTAGCAGAACCAATTGTAGTAATGTACTGAAGATTTCTGAGCCCTCTTTGGGTTGGGGACAGAGGTGAGGGAGTGGGGGACCCCCTTCCAACTGGACTCTGGGAGGGGAGAGCAGGTGCACATTGCCCACAAGTGCAGTGTCAGCAAGAGGAGGAGTTTCAGTTTCTATCAAAACAAGTGCTGTGAATTCCCCTACCTCTGCAGGACCATTGGGCTCTTTTCCTCCACCTTGGCCCCCACAGGGAAGTCCAGCTCAGTCCCTAGTTCCATGTGCCAATTTCTAGGGAGGAGGGCTTTCTGGAGGACAGAGGTGGGGCTGGCAAATTCAGACAGGCATCTCCACAGTGAGGATTTCCTGTGTTCTTAGTTCTGCACTGGGTGTTTTTATGTCATCGAGGTACTTCTACTCTCTTTCATTGGCAAGGTATTGTTGTTCTCTTTCCTTGGTTCGGAGATGCACATTTTCTTCCACATTGATGATTCCCAAACTAGAGTATGTCTTATAACCACCCTCTCCCAAAAGCTGTGATTAAATACATGTTCTGTACCACCTATTGGTGCATCTTAGAATTGAAGAGAGAAGGTGGTATTTTACATTTTATAGGTAAGTTGAGAAGGTCATCCCTTGCCCACACTCAAGGACTCTATTTTGTAAGGCCTGTGTTACTGATTTGATATTAATTTGGTTGCTAAAGATTTGAACTACGGGCACAAGGTAGGCTAGTGGACCTTTGGATTCAGCAAAGGTAGAGAACCAGTTCTGCCTGCATGAGGAGAGAGAACCTACACTTTGAGTTTGGGACTTTGCTCTGGCTGATGAAGTGCAACAGAAATGAGGAAGGACTTAAGTGGTTCTGGTGAAATTCTAGCTGACTTGTGGGTGACTGGCTATCTGAAGGAGACATCGTTCTCCTTATGACAAACGGAACCCCATCTCTTGAATATCTAGTATGCCTTAGGTATTTGGCAGACCATCCCCTGTAGTATTGACAATGTCCCATGAGAGGAAAAGGAGTTATTTTCCCCACTTTATAGTTGAGGACATTGTAGCCCAGAGAGGTTAAGGCCTTGTCCAGTGCCACACAGTGGGCGGAAAAGACTTTTTGTCAAGCAGGGAGTCAATGGCAAGGAAATGGGAACTTCTTGGGAAGGTTCTCTCTCAACTCCCTTCCCAGGCCCATAGTCTCCCCTTTCCCCTGACTTCTTAACATCTGGCATCTCAGTTGGGTAGATACACCTCCCAGGACTAGAAATGCCTGTTGATGCTTGCCTGGGAACATCTCAGCCACCTTCCTGAACCTGGCAGACCAACCCCTATTTAACCCCTTCACTCCCATCTCAGTTCCTGTTTACTGCAGCTGCCAACAGCACTGCCTCTTCAGCACCCCAGGTTTATTCTACGGAAATAGCTCCTCAAGCAGCTCCGGCAGCCACAGTGGGTTTGTGGTCCTGGCTTCTAAGAAAGGCAGTGGCAGGGGGCCCCCAGCCTGTGCACAGGGCATGTGACTTGCTGGAAGTGCTGCAGAGGGGGAGGAGGGTGAGGGAGAGTGTGGCCACAGAACCCACATCCTTGTTTACATCGGTAACGGGGCTACCCCTTCCCAACTCCCCATCACCCTCTGGTCTCTGCACCTCCAGGAGGACATGAGACAGGCATGGGCCCCGTTTTCTATCTCAGAGCTGCCTTTTTGTCTTTATCTCATAGAACCCTTCATGGAGGGGGAAGCAGGGAGGGTGTTCTGGCGATTCTTCGCAGAGGTAGACTGTGTCATGGAAGAGCTCTGCGGTGTTCGCTGTGGGACCTGTCCCTGCCCCAGTGTTGCAGGGATATCCCATCAGAGCAACGGTCCTCTGAAGAGACAAAAGGACATTCCCTCTTCGTCTTAGCCAGTGGACATTAGGCATGCTTCATCTTCAAGCCCACTTTAATTTCTCACGGAGAAGGCTCCCTGACTCCCCAAGCCTCCCCAATCTACTCAGCAAACTTGCATTCTTACACCACACCAGGCTCTGAGCCTGGGGGTGGACTTGTATATGAACTGCCCTCTGCCCTCAGTGGGAGCCCAATGTGACCAGGCAGTCTGTATGCATCTTTGATAAATCTGGTGATGGGGTGCCTTGGAGGAGTGGGAAACTGTTTTAAGAGTGCATGGGTATTTGACAAGTAGGCAGCCAGATAAGATGGAAAGAACATCCTGAAAAGAGGAAACAGCATGTGTGAACATCCTCAGTTGAGGCAGAGGGAGCCTGGATCTTATTGTGACCAAAACCCTGTGATGCCTGGACCTTAATTAAGTTAGGTGCATATGTGTCTTATTTCTCTTATAGACCACTTGCTTCTTGTGGATAGGGTCAGAATTTTACTCACTTCTGTCACCTTCATAGTAACCCACATTCAGGCCCCACTACGGGACAGGGTCTCTGAGTGACTGCTCTGTCCCAAGACTAAGGCTACTCGCTTCACACCTATTATCTCATTAATTCCACAAGAGGCTTGCCAGGAAGTTACCCAGCTTGATCCCATTTACACTTGAGGCATATGAAGCTCAGAACACTTGGGTCATTTTGTTTACTAGCACCAAGAGAAGACACTGGTCATAGCAAACACCCTCTTCTAACAACACAAGAGAAGACTCTACACATGGACATCACCAGATGGTCAACTCTGAAATCAGATTGATTATATTCTTTGCAGCCAAAGATGGAGAAGCTCTATGCAGTCAGCAAAAACAAGACCAGGAGCTGACTGTGGCTCAGATCATGAACTCCTTATTGCCAAATTCAGACTTAAATTGAAGAAAGTAGGGAAAACCACTAGCCCATTCAGGTATGACCTAAATCAAATCCTTTATGATTATACAGTGGATGTGAGAAATAGATTCAAGGGACTAGATCTGATAGAGTGCCTGATGAAATATGGATGGAAGAGTTTCATGACATTGTACAGAAGACAGGGATCAAGACCATCCCCATGGANCATGAACTCCTTATTGCCAAATTCAGACTTAAATTGAAGAAAGTGGGGAAAACCACGAGACCATTCAGGTGTGACCTAAATCAAATCCCTTATGACTATACAGTGGAAGTGAGAAATAGATATAAGGAACTAGATCTAATAGAGTGCCTGATGAACTATGGATGGAGGTTCATGACATTGTACAGAAGACAGGGATCAAGACCATCCTGAAGAAAAAGAAATGCAAAAAAGCAAAATGGCTGTCTGAAGAGGCCTTACAAATAGCTGTGAGAAGAATAAAAGCGAAAAGCAAAGGAGAAAAGGAAAGATATACCCATTTGATTTCAGAATTCCAAAGAATAACAAAGAGATAAGAAAGGCTTCCTTCAGTGATCAATGCAAAGAAATAGAGGAAAACAATAGAATGGGAAAGACTAAAGATCTCTTCAAGAGAATTAGAGATACCAAGGGAACATTTCGTGCAAAGATGGGCTCAATAAAGGACAGAAATGGTATGGATCTAACAGAAGCTATTAAGAAGAGATGGCAAGAATACACAAAGAACTGTACAAAAAAGATCTTCATGACCCAGATAATCACGATGGTGTGATCACTCACCTAGAGCCAGACGTCATGGATGTGAAGTCAAGTGGGCCTTAGGAAGCATCACTACGAACAAAGCTGGAGGTGATGGAATTCCAGTGGAGCTGTTTCAAATCCTGAAAGATGATGCTGTGAAAGTGCTGCGCTCAATATGCCAGCAAATTTGGAAAACTCAGTAGTGGCCACAGGACTGGAAAAGTCAGTTTTCATTCCAATCCTAAAGAAAGGCAATGCCAAAGAATGCTCAAACTACCGCACAATTGCACTCATCTCACACGCTAGTAAACTAATGCTCAAGATTCTCCAAACCANGAAAGGGTCCTGGTAGAGCCTGCCTCTGCAAGGTGGGTCAAGAGTTCTGCCCAAGTGGCCCTCCTGTGTGAGAACAGAAGGCCCAAAGGAAGAATGCAGGAAGCAGAAGTGTGAGCTAAGGGTCTGCTCTGAGAAAAGTGCCATTGTGAGCAGAAGATGCTTGTCTGCTCTCAATGTGATGATCCCACCCATTAGTGAACTGTGACTAAATGAAAGTCAGGCTTGGACAAAAAAAGGAAATCCTTTTCTCAAGTAAGGAAATCCGGTTGCAACCACTAACATTTCCTTCTGGAGTCCTCTAATTGGGAAAAAGATGCATGGGCAGGAATCATTTTCCTTCGTGCAGAGGCTAAGCCCAGGGGAGAAGGACTCTCCATTCCTATTAGGTTATCAACATGCCCCTCAGGGACTTTGGAAACAGAAAGCTTGTGTTCAAGGCAAAGGCTGTCACCTTCACCACCTCCTAGCTGGATAAATGTTGGCAGTTCTTTATCACCTAGAAATTTCAATTCCCTCTGAAAAAATGTGGGTGTCACACCGCATTAAATGTGATAAAGGCCTTCTCCCGGTTGGTTTATCCAAGGAATTTTCTGGGCCAATCCTGAGTAGGTCGAGGAATCTCTTAGAGGTCTCTTATCCCCGGAAGGAAGAGGCAGGATGCAGAGAAAAAAGTGTAGAATAAGTCTTACAGCATAAAGTCTGTGTGCCTGGGGTAAGCTATTGAGTTCAGAGGTCCATTGAAAAAACATTTCTCTCTAAATCTTCCTGTGACTTCCCAAGACTGGCTTCTACCCTGATCTTGTAAGCACGTTCCAGTTTTCCCAGGTTGAAACCTCTATAACTGCAGTGTGACTCCTTCCCTGGCTCAACAGAAGAACCTATTTTTCCATTGCAGTAGTTGATTGGATCTTACTGCAAAGAGAACATTGCCAGCTGGCTAGTCATAACAGTGTTGTCTGCCAGGAAATGTTAGGATCATCTCTTGAGTGTCAGCCTCAAGTTGACCACAGCCCTGGTTTAGGGTCATGTGTACTATGGGTGAGCTTCTTTGGGGCCAGCTGCACACCTGGGTTAGCTCCGTTGGCTCTGGCCCACGTGTTTCCAACGTCCTCTCCAATTTCTACTAGTGTGCTACTGAAGTTACAGCACACCTCCTGTCTAAGACAACAGCTCTCCAGTCCTGAGAGGCCCATGGAGTGATAGGCATTTACACTGTAAACAACGCAACAGCAGTCAGAGGTGGACAGCAGTGCTTTTCACTTGACAACGCTCTCTGCTTGAGTGTAATATGGCTAAGAAATGTGTGGGACTATTTTGGGGACCAGAAATATCCCTGCTCCATCTAAACAGCAGGTCTAGGTCTGTTCAGCCTTCCTTAGCAAAGAAGGTTTGTTTGTTTATTGTTTTTGTAGCCAGTTCAGTTCAGTTGCTCAGTCATGTTGGACTCTTTGCGACCCCATGAATCGCAGCATGCCAGGCCTCCCTGTCCATCACCAACTCCCAGAGTCTAACCAAATCCATGTCCATCAAGTCGATGATGCCATCCAGCCGTCTCATCCTCTGTCGGCCCCTTCTCCTCCATCAGGGTCTTTTCCAATGAGTCAACTCTTCGTGTGAGATGGCCAAAGTATTGGAGTTTCAGCTTCAACATCAGTCCCTCCAATGAACACCCAGGACAGATCTCCTTTAGGATGGACTGGATGGATCTTCTTGGAGTCCAAGGGGCTCTCAAGAGTCTTCTCCAACACCACACTTCAAAAGCATCAATTCTTTGGAGCTAAGCGTTCTTCACCATCCAACTCTCACATCCATATATGACTATTGGAAAAACCATTTCCTTGACTAGACGGACCTATGTTGGCAAGTAATGTCTCTGCTTTTCAATATGCTATCTAGGTTGGTCACAACTTTCCTTCCAAGGAGTAAGCGTCTTTTAATCATGGCTGCAATCACCATCTGCAGTGATTTTGGAGCCCCAAAAAATGAAGTCTGAAACTGTTTCCACTGTTTCCCCATCTACTTCCCATGAAGTGATGGGACCAGATGCCATATATTTCTGTTGCTTCACAAATAGTATCATATTGTAACTATTGTGTTTAAGTCTATTTCTGAATTTTTCTGCAAGTTTCTTAAGGTTCAGGACCCTACTATATTAATTATCATTGTATTGTCAGCATCAAGCATTATGCCTGGGCCTTCAATAAATGTATTGTATGACTGAGTACATAGATGGGTGGATGGATGGGTGGATGGTTGAATAAATGAATGAATCCTACAACTGGACTGGGGTATCAAGGCATATAAATGTAAAAGATCATTACATGTCCTTCCCAAAGTATCATGTGTACTCAGAAGACCTCCAACAAACTCCAGTTTGTAGGGAGAGGTGTCAGTTCTCCATCACAGATTTTTTTTTTTTCTGCATGTTTTACTTCTCTGCAACAATGAGGCATCTCCTAAGCCCTGTTGGACAGGCAGAGTCAGGATATGGTTGTCACAGTGTGTTGTTACAATACATCCAAAGTAGTAAGGTGGGTATCAGTGGTTTAGAAGGAATTTGTGGAAAAGGTGAAGGATGGTTTTAAAGAAATATGATATCACCAATGCTCCTGACACCATGGAAGATAACAGTGAGACAGGCTGGGACCTGGGACCTGGAACACTTTGCTGCAGTTCTTGTACCTGGACAAACATTTCCTCAAACAACAGAATACAAAGAAGCTATCAGGGGCTAGGGTTTCTCTTGTAGCTCAGATGGTAAAGTATCTGCCTGCAACGCAGGAGACCTGGATTTGATCCCTGGGTTGGGAAGATCCCCTGGAGAAGGAAATGGCAACCCACTCCAGTATTCTTGCCTGGAGAGTTTCATGGACAGAGGACCCTGGAGAGCTACAGTCCATGGGGTTACAAAGAGTCAGACATGACTGAGTGACTAACACACACACATATCAGGGGCTAGACACAAATGCACACCTGGGCAGTTAGGGCAAATTATGAACAGCATGATGCAAAAAGACCAAAAGTCTAACTGTCAGTTCTGATATGTTGGGAGCAAAACAGAGTACTGCACATGATCCCTGCATGCAGCATCACCAAGGGGGTGGGAAGACCACCCAAGCCACCCCTCCACCCAACCCACAGACTCACCCCTACACTTAGCCCATTCAAGGAAAAATTCGCCGCTGCTTAGGGAGTGAGCAAGGGCACCTGTCATTTGTTTTCACACCGTGTTGTAGCCTCAATCCTAATAAAGCCTTGCCTGAATCTCTCATCTGACCTCTTATCAATTTCTATTGATTAAAGAATCTAAGACCCGGGTCAGTAGCAATAGTACATGGAAAATCACAGTATCTACTGCTTTGAGTGAAAAAGTTTGTAGAAGAGACAACATCGAAATGTGAAGACATTTTTGGAATATCTCAACCAATTTAATTTGCTTGTTTTTCTTTTTAGGAAAAGCCTAAGAGTTCCATATTATAATAATCTATGTCTAAATAACTCTAAAACAGCTCATTCAATAAGAAGGAAATAAAAACTCTAAGCGAGAGAAAAATGTTATGTAAATTTAATTGATAGTATTTTTTCTTTCTTCAGCAATCTGTAAAATAACAGATTCTGAATAACAGTGGTTCTTGCAGTCAGTGACATTATATTCCATAAAATATGGGATACTCGCTGTCAAATTAGTGATTTTTTCCCCCTCTTTTGGGAAACAATTTGGATTAGCAAATTGTAACTGTTATCTCTGTTACTAAAGTAAAAGCACATGGAGATCTTCATGTACCTTTCTCAGAAAGATAAATTGTACACTGTTGCAA
The DNA here is from genome assembly GCA_006410875.1 of Neotragus pygmaeus. Lineage (NCBI taxonomy): Eukaryota > Metazoa > Chordata > Mammalia > Artiodactyla > Bovidae > Neotragus > Neotragus pygmaeus. The sequence goes on along the minus strand of SJYV01010406.1, from coordinate 102,180 downwards.
TAAACAGGACACATGATGCTTACAAATTCCCCTAGAGAAGTTTTTCTATTCACACTAAGATTTTGTTATTGTTTAATGTTGCCCAGGGAAGCCACATTAAAAAGAGTCAATATGCTTTTGACAGCACTGCCAATCAATTTCTCCTTCCACATTCCCCACCTCAGAAAGTTATAAGCATATAAAATATAAGAATATAAGCCTCTGTTCTTACTTAGCCTCACTTTGAAGCAAACATGAGTTTGCTGAAAAATAATCCTCTCTTCCCTCAAAAGAAGATTGTTGGCCCACATCTGAGACAATCAAAAATAAAAGGAAAATAACAGTACCAAAGGAAAGAATCTTGTGAGCACAGAGATAAACCATTAAAGAGAAGTAGGTAACTCTGGATAGTCAGAGGGTCTCTGCTAAGGTTCTCCATGTCCTGAACTTTCTATTTTGTTGCTTATTTTAAAGAACCAAAATTAGATCTCATCCAAGTGGACACCAAGCCTGATATTTTAGCAAAGGCCAAAAATACACATGCTGCTGCTGCTGCTAAGTCGCTTCAGTCGTTTCCGACTCTGTGTGACCCCATAGATGGCAGCCCACCAGGCTCCTCCGTCCCTGGGATTCTCCAGGCAAGAGTACTGGAGTGGGTTGCCATTGCCTTCTCCGAAAATACACATGAAAGTGCCCATATTAGGTCTACCATCTCTACATTTTCTTCATTGTTCCCACCCAAGTGAGCCCATCTCTCCATGGCTTCTAAATTCTTATCCTCCACTTCCCCATCAAACAGTGAGAAGCAGTACCAGTGGGGGTATAAATGATAGCCTTTGACCTCACTCCATGGATGGTACATTTGAGAGCATCAGTTCTGGATGTTATACAGGCAGCATAAACCCCAGTTCCAGTCCAACCAACCAGAGGAAAGATGACTAGAAGAATAAATAAAAACTTCCCTCCCATATGGATGTGCCCCAGTGTGCAATTATAGCAGAGTCTGTTATTCCCAGCAGTGTCATTTAAGTTCTTGCTTTTTCAAACGATCGTGGTAGATTGTAAAAATGCTGATTTACCACCTTTCTTGGCGAGTTGTCTCTGGAAATGCTGACCTTACTCCACCCAACACTTAATAAAAAACTGATGTCCAAAGGGTTATAGGTTCATCTCTGAATTCCATATTTATTCCAAGAAGAAGAAAAAAATTGTTGTTTTGGGGGTCCAAAAAAAGGAAAGCAAGAAAGAGAAAATATTTGATATCCCAGGAGTGGCAAGTCCCAAAGCTTCACAACTCCCTCCATCAGCATTCTTCAAAAAATCTGTAATCCCTGAAACACTGGTGGCTTTTGCCCAGGTCGCTAGTACTCTCCATAACCGCATAAACATGCAACTTCATGATTTTAGAGTGAAGTAGCTACACAAACCTGTTAAAAACTTTTTAACTGCCATATCTCTTTAGAAACATGCCATGTTCCGTGGGAGGAGGCTGGACAGCCCCCTGGGCAGGTTACACACGGAGAGCAGCTGCTGAGAGCCAAGCGGAGGCCGTGAGGTAGTGTCTCGTCTGAAGGAAATGAAATACTGCATGCAGAGGGCTTATGAAAAACTTCATGCTTGAAAAATCCCTAGTAAAGTCAAGTCCTGGAAGCAGACAGTTTCCCTTTTGCTGGTCATGTTAACTTTATAGCTGGAAATGTGAATGCAATTTTGACATTTGTATGGACTTAGGAAAAACAAAAAAAAAGATAGTGGAGCATGCAGCCAGTTTTTATTGAAAAAACATAATAGAGAACAAAAGTTCTCCAGTCAGCACTTTGCCAGTGACTAAGGTGCAGGCTTCTCTTCTGGGGCTCTGCACACCACCTTGTCCCAGCTACAGTAAATAACAAAGCAAAACAGTACAGTGACCATGGAGGCCACGGCCCTCCTTCTGAACTACTCAGACAAAATGACCAGAAATTCGGCCAGGATACTTCAGGACATTGTATTCCAAGCAGCAGCAAGACAGCTCCTTGTGTTCTCCAAATTTAACTTGTAAAAACTCAAATGCCTTTATTTTTTAACAGCAAATTTTATGCTTAAAGCTTTTAAATGGTAATTTATGCCCATGGTACAAAATTCAAAAGCTGCATAAAGTTTGTACTGAAGTGTAGATCTCGCCAACATTCTCTCCAGTCTACTCCCCCTCCTAGAGGCAGTTCTTGTTACCTTTTTCTTGCAGACTCTTCTAGAATCCTAAGGCATATTCAAGCATACCCTATATAAACCTTTTATTTTGCTTCTTATATGGTCTTTTTTTTTTTTGGTTCACCCAGAAAGGTTAAATTAAAAAAAGATAATGCATTTGATGAAATGAATAATTTTTATACAACTTGATGAAATGCTTGTTTTACTAGATTCAGTCAGACATTTTAAAAGTAGTAGCATGTTATTAAATGACTCCCCAAACTAAAAATGATTCAAGAAACATTGTATGTATCCAATATTCACAGCAGATGAATTCCAATGGGAGACTTTCTCTTGTTCCTTTTACTGTTTATGGGATTGTATCTTTCATCAAGGGAAGTTTCCCTCTTCGGTTCACTTCAGTTCAGTCACTCAGTCGTGTCCGACTCTTTGCGACCCCATGAATCGCAGCACGCCAGGCCTCCCTGTTCATCACCATCTCTCGGAGTTCACTCAGACTCGCGTCCATCGAGTCTGTGATGCCATCCAGCCATCTCATCCTCTGTCGTCCCCTTCTCCTCCTGCCCCCAATCCCTCCCAGCATCAGAGTCTTTTCCAGTGAGTCAACTCTTCGCATGAGGTGGCCAAAGTACTGGAGTTTCAGCTTCAGCATCATTCCTTCCCAAGAAAGCCCAGGGCTGATCTCCTTTAGAATGGACTGGTTGGATCTCCTTGCAGTCCAAGGGACTCTCAAGAGTCTTCTCCAACACCNATTCCCATCTCTTTCAGAATTTTCCACAGTTTATTGTGATCCACACAGTCAAAGGCTTTGGCATAGTCAATAAAGGAGAAACAGATGTTTTTCTGGAACTCTCTTGCTTTTTCCATGATTCATTGGATGTTGGCAATTTGATCTGTGGTTCCTCTGCCTTTTCTAAAATCAGCTTGAACATCAGGAAGTTCACGGTTCACATATTGTTGAAGCCTGGCTTGGAGAATTTTAAGCGTTACTTTACTAGCATGTGAGATGAGTGCAATTGTGTGTTAGTTTGAGCATTCTTTTGCATTGCCTTTCTTTGGGATTGGAATGAAAACTAATCTTTTCCAGTCCTGTGGCCACTGCTGAGTTTTCCAAATTTGCTGGCACTTTCACAGCATCACCATACTCATGCTATTTCATTTATTTTAAATAAGATGAATAATATAAAAATCAAATTGAGGAATGTGTTTTAAAATAAATTTTACTTCATTTAAAATTTTTTCCCCAAACTTTAATAAATGATCTCACATTTTCATCTGTGGCTTTAATTCTTAATAAACAGTCATTTCCAATAACTTATGTTGTACTTAAAGATACATGGATTTTCTATCTGAATGTTTGAGGTAGATTTCAAATACTTCTATCAAATTCCTTACAGTATTAAATACTAGCTTCTTAGATAAGCCACTCCATTAATTTTAACTACATCAATAAAAATGTTTGTTACATTATGAAACATGTCATAACAATCTGTAGAAACTCTGTTCTTCTAAGCTTCCTACTTTTATGGTTACCCTGTGATTCTTTTCATACTGTTCAAGATACGAATGCTGAAGTGGTTTGCCATTCTCTTCTCCAGTGGACCATGTTTTGTCAAAGCACTCCACCATGACCAGTCTGTCTTGGGTGGCCCTACAGGCCATGGCTCATGGTTTCATTGAGTGAGACAAGGCTGTGATCCATATGATCAGTTTGGTTAGTTTTCTGTGACTATGGTTTTCACTCTGTCTGCCCTCTGATGGCTAAAGATAAAAGGCTTGTGGAAGTTTTCTGATGGGAGGGACAGGCTGTGGTGGAATCTGGATCTTGCTCTGATGTTTACATTTCTCATGTCCTGAAATCTAACATATGGTCCATGGACTGGTGCTCTTCATGACTTCTTATGACCCAGCACAAGATAAGAACTTACATCAAGAGTGAACATGTAGAAATTTTCATAGTCATGTAGCATGTAATTACATCCTCAGCTCACTCAATAAATTACAGGCTGTTAAGTAGTCTGGGTGTTATGCGATTTGCAAGTCCCCAGTGGTAAGAGCTGCATGCTCTTCACTGGCACTAAGTAGGAACCTACCACAGTGTGTGAACTTTTAGAGTTAGGAGACAAGTGTAATCATAAAACACATATAATGTAATAAAATGTAAAACATGGTTACTTTGTAATTTCTTATCAATAATACTAATTTTAATCAAATCAATTTTTTAGATAATTCATAATCATTATCTGAATTAGAAAAGCAAAATATATGTTACGTTATTCAAACCAAATTTAATGATAACAAAGTAAGCTTCAGAGGGATTTTGTGTCAAGGAAAGACACAACTGTTCTGAGTCTTTGAAGATTTCTTTCTTTTGCAGCTCCCTTTCCTCCAATATTCAATTTGTAAATGCCAACCATGTCAGTAATATCAGACTCCAATTTTTATCTTCTCTGCTTAGATTATTGAGCCATTTTTATTTCTATACTGCAGCTTAAAAGTTCTGGAAAGATGCCAAAGTCATCACTTCTTTTTCATAGTTCCAGCACTTTGTCATCTCAAAACAGTATTTCCTATATTACCATATATATTAGACATATATTCTGTGTTTATTCAGATCAAACTTAAATATGAGAATCTAATAGGTGATAATGACATTCCTATAAAGGAAATCAACACCTCTCCTTATATGACCAATGTAATTACTTGATCTTCCTTTTTGATTAACACCATTTAATGATGATGTTTAGTAATTTTACAGGATAAAATCTGCTTCTTTTATACTGTATGGAGAACACTGAGTAATAAAACCCATGAAGATCCAACTACATTATATTATTTGTATGTGTTTTCTAAAGTACGTATGATTGTGGATAATCGTATGTATCATATATGTATCACAATCATATGGATAATGCTTCCTAACATGAATATTAATTGATAATTAAAAATGAAAGCAGCTAACAAATTACTCATAATTAAAAATTAAGGAAGTGGAAATTAACATACAATAGGATAAGTATAATCAGATTTAAAGGTAATCTGACATAAAAATTACATTTATTCTGAGTAAGGTGGCACTCTATACTTATATTTACAAATTGGAATACCAATGTGGTTTTATTTAAGTTATACATATTTATTTACAGTTGTATTTAATGTTATTTCAAAATGTGGAATTATTTAAAATAAAACTTTAATTTGTGTGACAAGAGGGACTACAGGTAGGAGGAATTTTTTGCCCCTCTATCAAGTTAAGAATCTACAGTATTATAAGAAGAAGGAAATTAAACAAACATAATTCCTGTTTTACTACTGGAGAAAGGAAAGTTGTAATTACCTGACTGACAATACACCAAGCAATTTATTGGATGTGCAGTTTAATAATATATGACACTATGATTAATTTGAATATTTGATACTTATTCATTTATTCAAATCATTTGAAGAGACCATATAATGATTAATGACATTAAAGAATGTTTATCTAAAGTGTTCATTACTGTAGGTCATTCTGATATGATTTGATAAGATTTTTTTAATTAACTTATAATTGACATCTATTAAATCAATTCTGAATATCTTTTTAGACCCAAATAAATTACAGTCATGTAGAGAGCAATAGATAATCTACATTAGACAGATGGTATAACACTATAAATAAGTTTCCTGTGGCTGGGAGAGCTGTATGATTCAGTATATAAAAATTTCAGTACCTATAACTTTAAGAAACAATAACGCTGACATTCTTTTCAACTTGATTTTTAGTGACCTACAATCAACCCAGGCCATAGAACACTGAAATAAAATATTTAACAGAAAAAAGATAGCATCAAGTAGATAGCATAAAGCATTGTAGAAATGTAGAGGCATAACATTTTATGAAATGCCATAACTGAGCATGAAGTTTGATTAAAACAGTGACATTTGTTGAAAGCCTCCTAAGAAGCAGTTAGATCTGCATACATCTTCAGCACCTTTGTAGATGAGTGAAGTGTCTTTTTTCAACAGGTAGTGTCCTGGAGAGAAAGGAGAGCACAGGTTTCTATGATGGAGTCCATCAGGCAAAAGAAAAAGAAAAGAAAAGTGCAGGAACTAAGTGAGTATGTATGTGCACTATGTCCACCACTCAACTCCCAGAAGGGATAAATCATTGTGAACCTAAAACTATTTCTTGAAGATTCTGATTAGCTGCAGTGAAGCTGTGGTTGACCAGTTGTTCTCACATATCTAGAATTCTAATAACTCACTGGTGCCTCATTCATAAATGGAACAGATAACCAGTGATCAGCAGACACTTGAAAAAAAATATTTTATGTGAAAAAGGCCAAACCAAACAAATATGAAAAAGGAACTTTACAAAACAGATTGTGAAAATTGAAGGAAACTTAAAAAACAACAACAAAAAATAACACTGACACCAATTAATTGAGAGATAAGTGGAATGATACTGCACCCCTAAAACAAGAGCAGAACACAGTAAAAAATGAATATTTGGAGAACAGAAAGTGCTCTTGACAGTTAAAAAATTTAAAAACCAAAATGAGATATACAAATGAATGATGAGGAAGACAACCTTGAAAAAAACTTCCAGAAATAGAGCAAAAATAAATTTGGGGTTGGAAAACAGTTCAGTTCAGTCACTCAGTCATGTCTGACTGTTTGCGACCCCATGAATCTCAGCACGTCAGGCCTCCCTGTTCATCACCATTTCGCGGAGTTTACTCAGACTCGTGTCCATCGAGTCTGTGATGGCATCCAGTCATCTCATCCTCGATCGTCCCCTTCTCCTCCTGCCCCCAATCCTTCCCAGCATCAGAGTCTTTTCCAGTGAGTCAACTCTTCACATGAGGTGGCCAAAATACTGGAGTTTCAGTTTTAGCATCCTTCCTTCCAAAGAAATTCCAGGGTTGATCTCCTTCAGAATGGACTGGGTGGATCTCCTTGCAGTCCAAGGGACTCTCAAGAGTCTTCTCCAACACCACAGTTTAAAAGCATCAATTCTTCGGCGCTCAGCCTTCTTCACANAGCATCATTCCTTCCAAAGAAATCCCAGGGTTGATCTCCTTCAGAATGGACTGGTTGGATCTCCTTGCAGTCCAAGGGACTCTCAAGAGTCTTCTCCAACACCACAGTTTAAAAGCATCAATTCTTCGGCGCTCAGCCTTCTTCACAGTCCAACTCTCACATCCATACATGACCACAGGAAAAACCATAGCCTTGACTAGACGGACCTTAGTCGGCAAAGTAATGTCTCTGCTTTTGAATATACTATCTAGGTTGGTCATAACTTTTCTTCCCTCTTACTCCAGTTTATTATGATCTTTAAACATTCTCACTGATGCTCACTTATCTCAGCCATTCCTTAAAATTCTAAAAATAATTTTTCAAGGTTTTCTAGATGGAGATGACAAAAGCCATGATTTTTAAAATTAGCCAACAGAAATCAAATGCCTTACTGCCGGCCACAGATGGGCCGATTACTGGCCGGAATGAGAGAAGTAGTGTTACACTGTAGGAAGACACTGGCTGAGATTAAAGTGGATTCTGATCTTTCTCTCTAACCATATTAGCATCCAGATCTCTATCAAGTTTTAAAGTCTTAAAATCTCTCAAAAATTATATTTCTTTTTTCCTCTATAAATGAAGGGAAATCACAATTAGAGATTTCCTGCTTAAACATTGTATTTCTCTGACACTTTCCAGTGTTTTGTCCTTATGTATCTAGTCCTTAAAGTCCCAAATTGATCAGTGTAACAAACTTCCTTTTCTCAAGTTAAAGTGAAAATGAAGAGCACCAAAAACCAAATCAAACTGAAATTTACTAGGTGTTATGGCCTGAATATCTGTGTCCCTCTAAAAAGTCTTGTGTTTAAGTCCTAACCTCCAAAGATGATGGTATTTGGAGCTGATGCCTTTGGGAGGTTTAGATGAGGTCATGAGTGTGGGATCCCCAAGGTGGGATTCAGTTCAGTTCAGTTCAGGAACCCCTTAAAAGAAGAGCTTTCTTTTAACAGAGAATGCTGCTGTTTAACCCACTCAGTCTATTGTATTTTGTTAAGGCACCCCACTCCAGTACTCTTGCCTTGAAAATCCCATGGAAGGAGGAGCCTGGTGGGCTGCAGTCCATGGGGTCGCTAGGAGTTGGAAACGACTGAGCAACTTCACTTTCACTTTTCACTTTCACTCATTGGAGAAGGAAATGGCAACCCACTCCATTGTTCTTGCCTGGAGAATCCCCGGGACAGGGGAGCCTGGTGGGCTACTGTCTATGGGGTCGCACAGAGTTGGACATGACAGAAGTGATTTAGCAGCAGCAGCAGAAAGGCAATCAAAAATGTGTACAAATCAACAGTTGTATTTTGAAACATCAATAACCTCAAATACACAGATGAAACCACTCTTATGGCAGAAAGCAAAGAGGAACTAAAGAGTCTCTTGATGAAAATGAAAGAGGAGAGTGAAAAAGTTGGTTTAAAACTCAACATTCAAAAAACTAAGATCATGGCATCTGGTCCCATCACTTCATGGCAAATAGATGGGGAAACAGTGGAAACAGTGAGAGACTTTATTTTCTTGGGCTCCAAAATCACTGCAGATGGTGACTGCAGCCATGAAATTAAAAGACACTTGCTCCTTGGAAGAAAAGCTATGACAAACCTAGACAGCATATTAAAAAGCAGAGACATTACTTTGCCAACAAAGGTTTGTATAGTCAAAGCTATGGTTTTCCCAATAGTCATGTACGTATGTGAGAGCTGGACCATAAAGATGACTGAGCACTGAAGAACTGATGCTTTTGAACGGTGGTGTTGGAGAAGGCTTTGAGAGTCCTTTGGACTGTAAGGAGATCAAACTAGTCAATCCTAAAGGAAGTCAGTCCTGAATATTCATTGTAAGGTCAGATGCTGAAGTTGAAACTTTGCATCACGTGATGCGAAGAACTGACTCATTGGAAAAACCCTGATGCTGGGAAAGAATGAAGGCAAGAGAAGGGGATGACAGAAGATAAGATGGTTGGATGGCATCAGCAATTTGATGGACGTAAGTTTGAACAAGCTCTGGGAGTTGGTGATGGACAGGAAGTCTGGCCTGCTGCATTCCATGGGGTCGCAAAAAGTCGGACACGACTGAGCAACTAAATTGAAGGCAATCCAATTTAATACATTTCCTAACTCTTGACAGCAAACCGTTTGGCCCCTCAAAGATATGGGTTTAACTGATGTTGTCTTCTTTGTTTCATTCAGTCATATAAACCCTTTCAGCATTAGTCGCTTAGACTAATGTTCCATCCTGCATACACATGGCAGGCCCCTATTCTCCTGTGCTTCCCACTGGGCATATTTCCAGCCCCTGGATACTACCCCTGAACTCTTTGGAAACAGAACTGGAGTAGGCCAGTGACATCTGTCCAGCTTTTCTTACCAACCAGCCTGAATTGAACTGGGCTGTGTGTGAGAACCTAAGATAGAAAGGACAGTGGGCTGCAATGACAGAAACTAAGAGATGTGTGAAATATTCTTTCCAGGGGTGAGGCCAAGATCAGGAACCACAAAACTGGCCTTCTTAAGGAAAGAGTTACGAGGTGGAAATCAAGTAGCAGGCTGCATATATTTTGTTCTTCTAATTGTTACATTGAACATGTGTTTTACTCAACAAATTTATGTTAAGGGCAAATTACATGTTGAGCATTCTTCTAAGTGCCAGAAATACAACAGTAAAGAGATTTCCCTACTGAAAAAAAGAAAAAACAAAAAACTTTGTCCTCAAAGAACTCACATTCTTGCATTATGTCTCCTACTTCTGCTCCATCACCTAATTAGTGTCTCAACTAATTCTTTGTTAAAAAAAAAATTCTTATCTATTTATTTTTGGCTGCACTGGGTCTTCATTGCTCCTTGAGGACTTTCTCTAGTTGTGGCTGGCATGGTCTACTGTCTAGTACAGTGCACAGGCTTTACATTGTTCAACTAACTCCTTATTTTTAACATGAGGCTAACGCTGCCCAATTCTTTTATAGCTGAACTTATAGTTTGCATATTATCAGGATTTTTAATGTTTCCATTCTTCTTCTCAAACATAAATAGGTTGATTCTAAAAGTAAAAATCTATTAATAGATTTACATTATCATAACTATGTACATGTGAATGACTACAAAGACAAGTAATAAGCTAGACTTATATATTTTTTCTAAAAGGTCTAATGACATAAACCTGAGCAATTTAAAAGAGAATATCTATATCCTAATAACTCAAATCAAACAAATTTCCCACTCTTATGACAAATCAATTAAATGCTAAAAATCATGGCATCCCACATCCAAAAAAATCATGACATATTTTACTTTATTTTATAATATCTGACCTAGAATTTCCTACTTAGATTTTTGTTTTTCCTAAAGTAATTGCTTTCTCTTTTCTTATTCATAGAAGAATAATTCACCTTCACGTTATCCTCAGGATTATCTAGACTATCAGTCATGCTGTTCAGTGTATGGAGTTCACTTTTTCCCCCAGAATTCCCTCATCTCTGGATTCTCCTACTCCATTCAGGAGTACTGCTGCTTAAGCCCATTGTATAGCTTTTATCCTCATTTTTTCTTGGATCTACTGTTTCTTGGATCTTATCTGTTTCTCTTTATTTTTCACCCCTGTCTTCTTAGAGGATATCCCAAAACAGCTTACTAAGAAAGGCTATTAGGGGATAATGGGACATGTATACCTTAAAAAAAAGTCTTTAATTTTACTCTCATATTCAGTGGACAATTTGACCAAGTGCAGAATTGTAGGATAAATAAAGGATTAAAAAGGCGAGCTATGGACTAGGAGAAAATATTTGCAACACACATACCTGACAAAAGCCAGGATCTAGAATTTATAAAGAATTTCTAAAAGTCAATAAGAAAAACTAAACAACCCAATTTTTAAAAATGGGCCAATACCTGCATAGGAACTTGGCAAAGGAAAATAGAGGAGAGAACAAGATGGCAGAGTAGGTGGACATGGAGTAAATCTCTCTCCATGGATACATCAGGACTACACCTTCAGACACAGAAGTGCACGTAGAACACCAGCTGAGCGCAGACAGGAGGACCTGACCAGCAGAAAAGAATATACAGATCCACGCAAAGTTCAGTAGGAGGAAGGAACTAGGGGGAAAACTGGACCGATCACCACATGGGGCAACTGTCTGAGTCAGAGGAGAAACATTTAAGGCTGAAAGTGAAACAGCTGATCTGTGGCAGCCTAAATGGAATGAGAATCAGATGTCCTTGCCACAGCCATACATACCCCAGACTGCAGCAGCTGGGAGCTGGAGTTTAGGGATTGTGGAGCAATCCCCTGGCGAGGGCTGCAGTGACTGCAGAGAGACAGATTGAGGGGCTGTGAGGGAGGAGACTGTGGTGGGAAAAGCAAGGCAATACTGCTGAGTCATGCGTAGGTTGTAGAGCCATCACCATAGCCTCTCCCTGCCACGCACCCCACACAGGCCAGCACTGGCAGCTAAACAACAGGCCCATCAAACGCCTGAGGCACTGAACAACAGAGAAGGACCCCAGTCGGGGCAGCCCCTCTATGTGCGGGAGGCGCCAAACAGAAAAGGATCAAAGGCAAGGGAGCCCTCTAAGTGTTTGAATGGGCGGAGCTACGGAGAAAGACTGGCCAAAGAGGCATTCTGATCGCCAGCTACAAGAGGCTCAGAAAAAGACACTGATAGGGCAATAACTCCTGCGGTGGAGGCAGTCCATGTCCCTGCACACCTGGCGCCACCAGGGTCCCCGAAAGCCAAGCAATTGTGCCACATTTATGCTCAACTGTCACTGGGGCAGAGCTGCCACAGGCAAAAAAGTCTTGTCTGTGCGTGCAGGTGTCTCTGTACACTGTGGCCTGCCAGTCTTCTCTATCAGGGAGGGGGGTTCTCCAGGCAAGAATACTGGAGCGTATTGGCCAATACTGGTTGCCATACCCTTCCAGAGCACTGCATTTCCTGCTGACCTAGCTGCCAACTCCCCTGAGTACCTGGTGCTGCCAGAACTCTGTGACCCAAGCAGCTGCACCACCTCCACACCTGGCCCTCACAGGGGCAAACCCAAGTCCTCCAGGGCGGCTTTAGGAACAAACCCCAGCGGACGACCTTCATGCAGAGGTGGAAATAAAACCACAGTTGAAACCCAGGGGCAGTGTGGCTAAGGAAGAAGATCCAAAACCCCACCAGCTGTACAAGCAGCAGATTAAATCCACATGATCAACTAGGCAGACTCTGTGTCTATGGAATATATAAAAGGTCACTGAGAGCTCCCACAAAAGAAAACACACTAGTTGTGATAGCTGTGGACATTGGAGGCAAGAACACACAGGAGCAGGACCAGATTAGAATCCGAGCTGCCCCCACAGCAGGTCCGGAGATCAGCATGGTATTATGTGGCGTCTTAGGGAGGTGAGGTTAACCGTGACTCTCAACAAGGGAAAGGACTCTGACAGCAATGACTCAAGAAAAGCAATTATTTTTGTTTTGACTTGTTCTGTAGATTCCTTTGGATTTTTTTTTTCTTTTTGTCTCCCATCTGTTTTAGTTGTCGATTTTATTTATACTATGAAATCTAATTACGCTTTTGAGCTTTTTCTCTCTTTTTTTCTCAGTCACATTTTTTACTGTTTTAAAGCCCTGCCTCTATGTTTGGCTTTTGCAGTTCTGGGGAGTTTTCCTTTCTCTTATTCTAATTTTTTTAAACCTATTATTATTTTTCTACATTTATTCCTTTGCTTGCTTTTCCTACTCTTCTTTTCCCCTTGCAGTTAATCTTTAATATATATAAATCTTCTTTATCTAACTCTATTTAACTTTGCATATCTATTCTTTCTTTCTTTTTTTTCCTTCCTTTGGTCTCAACATATTTGTTAGTTTTAGTTTCATTGCTTTATTCCTCACTTGGCACCTTGCTGTTTGTGTTTTAGTTAGTTTTGTTCTGGTAGATAAGTTTTTGGCGTCCTTTGTTTGCTGGGTCAATCTATTGTACTTTACTTTTGTTAGACTGTTTTCATTTTGTTTATGGGTGTATATGTATAAGTGTATATTCAGGCACACTTTTTACTGTTGTTATAAACCTCTGCCTCTATGTTGGGACTTTGTAGTTCTGTAGAGTTTTCCCTTTTTTTCCTTTTATGTTTCTTCTTCTGTTTTCTTTCTTTTCCCTTTTTTATAATTTTTTTGAACCTATAATATTTTTTCTACACTTATTCCTTTGTTTGCCGTTCCTACTGCTCTTTTCCCCTTGCAGCTAATCTTTAATATATATAAATCTTCATCTACCTCTCTTTAACTTTGCATATTTATTCTTTCTTTCTTTTCTTTATTTCCTTTCCTCTCAACATATTTGTTAGTTTTATTTTAATTGTTTTATTCCCCAGTTGGCATCTTGCTTCAGTTTTGTTTTCCAGTTTGTGTTTTAGTTAGTTTTGTTCTGGTAGATAGAGTTTTTGGTGTCCTTTGTTTGCTGGGTCAATCTATTGTACTTTACTTTGGTTGGACTGTTTTAATTTTGCTTATGGGTGTATATGTATATGTGTATTTTCAGTCACACTTTTTATTGTTGTTATAAACCTCTGCATCTCTGTTGAGCTTTTGCAGTTCTGTGGAGTTTCTATTTTTGTTCCTTTTTTCTTCCACTTTTTCTTTTTCAAACTTTTAACTTTAAAATCTATTATATTTTTTCTACATTTATTCTTTTCTTTGCCTTTGCTACTGCTCTTTTGCCCTTGCAGTTAATCTTTAATGTATATAAATCTTCTTCATTTACCTCTATTTAACTCTGCCTGTCTAGTCTTTATTTTTTTTTCTTTCCTTTCCTCTCAACATATTTTTTAGTTTTGTTTTTATTGCTTTATTCCCCACTTGGCACTTTGCTTTAGTTTTGTTTTCTAGTTTGTTCTTTAGTTAGTTTTGCTCTTAATGGGTAAATATAATTTTCTATTTCCTTTGTTAGCCTGGCCAACCTACTGTAATTTATTTTTGTTGGGCTGCTTTGACTTTGTTCATGGGTATATATGTATATACGTATATTCCATTATTTTGATTATTATTTGCCTGATTTTGTACAGCCATTTGTCTGGGGTTCATTTTTGGTTTCTCGTTTTTGGATATTTGTTTTAATCTCACTTAAACACCATAACAAACCATTTGTGGAATCTTCATTCCTGACCAGAGATCAAGCCCTGAGCCTTTGGAATGGGAGCACTAACTCCAAGACCCTAGACTACCAGAGAACTAACCCTAGGGAGTATCAAATAGTGGGAATTCACACAAAGGAAACCACTAGAATAGAAGACATGGCATCACCCAACCACCAGTAGCACCCTGTGCAGGACGCCTCATCTAAACAACCAACAAAACAAAAATACAAACCCAATCATCAGCAGACAGGATCACCATCTCACTCAGCCTTGCCCATCAGAGAAAAAAGCAAACAAACAAAAACTCAGCACAAATCTCACACTATGAAGCTCACACAACCCCCTGGATCAACCACAGGAGGGCAGAAACCAAAAGAAAGAAACAACTCAACACTGAAGCCTGGGAAAAGTGGACCTCAAACACAATAAGTAAACAAGTAAGTAAAAAGGCATAGAAATACTACACAAATGAAGGAACAAACTAGAAACACAGAAGTCCAAATAAATGAAAATAGGCAAACTACCTGTAAAAGAATTTAGAATAATGATAGAAAAGATGATCAAAAATCTTGAAAACAAAATGGAGTAAATGCAAAAATCAATTAACAAAGACCTAGAAGAATTAAAGAATAAGGAAACAGACAAACAACACAATTAGTGAAATTAAAAACACTCTAGAAGGAATCAGTAGCAGAATCTCTGAAAGAGAGGAACAAATCAGTGAGCTGGAAGATAAAAAGGTGGAAATAACTTCTGAAGAGCAGAATAAAGTAAAAAGAATGAAAAGAAATGAGGACTGTCTCAGAGACCTCTGGGACAATATCAAACACACCAACATTTGAATATAGATGTCCCAGAAGAAGAAAAGAAAGGGTATGGGAAATTTTTTGAACAGATTATAGTTGAAAATTTCCCAACATGGAAAAGGAAACAGCCAATCAAGTCCAAGAGGCGCAAAGAGTCCCATACAGGATAAACCCAAGGAGAAACATACCAAGACATATACTAATCAAATTAACAAAGACTAAACACAAAGAAAGAATATTAAAAGCAGCAAGGGAGAAGCAACAAGTAACATACAAGGGAAACCCCATACGCTTAACAGCTGATCCTTCAGCAGAAACTCTGCAGCCCGGAAGGGAATAATGGCAGGATATATTTAAAGTACTTAAAGGGAAAAATCTACAACCAAGATAATTCGACCCAGAAAGGATCTCATTCAAAATTGATAGAGAAATGAAAAGCTTTTCAGACAAACAAATGTTAAGAGAATTCAGTACCACCAAACCAGATTTACAACAAATGTTAAATACTTATATAGTCAAGAAATATAAGAGAAAGAAAAAGATCTACAAAATCAACCACAAACAATTAAGAAAATGTCAATAGGAACATATACATCAATAATTACTTTAAATGTAAATGAATTAAATGCTTCAACCAAAAGACACAGACTGGCTGAATGGATACAAAAACAAGACCCATATATATCCTGTCTACAAGAAACCCATTTCAGACCTAAACACAAACACTGAAACTGAGAGGATGGAAAAATATACTCCATGCAGATGGGAAGCAATAGAATGCTGGAGTAGCAATCCTCATTTCACACAAAATAGACGAAATGAAGAAAATTACAAGAGATAAGGAAGGACACTACATAATGATAAAGGGATCAATCCAAGAGGAAAACATAAAAATTGTAAATATCTATACATCCAACTGAGGAGCACCTCAATACATAAGAGAAGCACTAACAGATATAAAAGGAGAAACTGACAGTAACACAACAAGAGTAGGAGACTAACACCCCACTCACACCAATGGACAGATCATCAACACAGAAAATTAATAAGGAAACACAAGTCTTAAATGATACTTTAGATGAGATGGATCTCATTGATATCTTCAGGACATTCCATCCAAATGCAGAAGAATACACCTTCTCAAGTGCATGTGGAACATTCTCCAGGATAGACCACATCTTAGATCACAAATCAAACCCCAGTAAATTTGATAAATTGGAGTCATATCAAGCATCTTCTCTGATCACAACGTTATTAGACTAGATATCAATTACAAGAAAAATACTGTAAGAAACATGAACACATGAAGACTAAACTACAGGTTTCTAAGTAACCAACAGGTTACTAAAGAAATAAAAAAGGAAATTAAAAAATTTCTAGAAACAAATGACAATGAAAACACAAGTCAAAACCTGTGGGATGCAGCAAAAGCAGTCCTAAGAGGGAAGTTTACAGCAACACAATCCTACCTCAAGAAACAAGAAAAAAAAAAAAAAGAAAAGAAACAAGAAAAAAATTGAATAGACAACCTAACTTTACACCTAAAACAACTGGAAAAAGAACAAAAGAACCCCAAAATTAGTAGAAGGAAAGAAATCATACAGATCCAAGCAGAAATAAATGAAAGAGAAATGAAAGAAATAATAGTAAAGATTAATAAAAGTAAAAACTGGTTCTTTGAGAAGATAAACAAAATTGACAAACCTTTAGCCAGACCCATCAAGAATAAAAGAGAGAAATCAACAAAATTGGAATTGAAAAAGGAGAGCTTACAACAAACAATGCAGAAACACAAAGGATTATAAGAGACTATTATGAGCAACTATCTGGCAATAAAACGAATAACCTGGAAGATATGGACAGATTCTTAGACAAGTTCAATCTTCCAAAACTGAACCAAGAAGAAATAGAAATTATGAACAACCCAATTACAAGCACTGAAATTGAAGCTGTGATCAAAAATCTCTCCCCAAACAAAAGCCCAGGACTAGATGGCTTTACAGGAGAATTCTATCAAACATTTAGAGAAGAGCTAGTGCTTATCCTTCTAAAACTCTTTCAAAAAACTGCAGTAGAAGGAACACTTCTAAACTCATTCTACAAGGCCACCATCACCCTGATGCCAAAACTAGATAAAGACAACACCAAAAAAGAAAACTACAGGTCAATATCACTGATGAACATAGATCCAAAAATCCTCAACAAAATTTTAGCAAACAGAATTCAGCAACACATCAAAAATCTCTTATACCATGACCAAGTTGGGTTTATTCCAGGGATGCAAGGATTCTTCAATATAGGAAATCAATCAATGTGATACGCCATATTAACATATTGAAAGATAAAAACCATATGATCATCTCAATAGATGCAGAGAAAGTCTTTGACAAAATTCAACACCTATTTATGATTAAAACTCTTCAAAAAATGGGCATAGAAGGAACCAACTTCAACATAGTAAAGGCCACATATGATAAGCCTACAGCAAACATTATTCTCAATGGTGAGAAACTGAAAGCATCCCCCCTAAGATCAGGAACAAGACAAGGGTATCCACTTTCACCACTATTATTTAACATAGTTCTGGAAATCTTAGCTACAGCAATCAGAGAAGAAAAAGAAATAAATGGAATCCAGATTGGAAATGAAGAAGTAAAGCTCTCACTGTTTGCAGATGACATGATACTGTACATAGAAAACCCTAAGGATAGTACCAGAAAATTACTAGAGCTCTTCAGTGAATGTAGGAAAGATACAGGATACAAAATCAATACACAGAAATCACTTGCATTTCTCTATACTAACAATGAAAAATCAGAAAGAGAAATTAAGGAATCAATCCCTTTCATCACTGCAACAAAAAGGATTAAATATCTAGGAATAAACTTACCTAAGGAGACAAAATAACTGTACACAGAAAATTATAAGACACTAAAGAATGAAATCAAGGATCACATAAACAGACGAAGAGATATCTCTTGTTCCTGGGTCTGAAGAATCAATATTGTGAAAATGACTATACTCTCAAATGCAATCTACAGATTCAGTGAGATCCTTATCAAATTATCAAGGGCATTTTTCGCAGAACTAGAACAAAAACACAATTCACATTTCATAATTCACATGGAAATACAAAAGACATCGAATAGCCAAAGCAGTCCTAAGAAAAAAGAATGGAGCTGGAGGAATCATCCCTCCTGACTTCAGATTATATTACAAAGCTACAGTCATCAAGACAGTGTGGTACTGGCATTAAAGTAGAAATATAGACCAATGGAACAAGATAGAAAGCTCAGATGTAAACCCATGAATCTATGAGTACCTTATTTTTGACAAAGGAAGCAAGAATATTCAGTGGGGCAAAGACAGCCTCTTCAACAAATGGTGCTGGGAAAACTGGACAGCTACATGTGAAAAAATGAAATTAGAACACTTGCTAACACCATATACAAAGATAAACTCAAAATGGGTTAAAGACCTAAATGTAAGACCAGAAACTATAAAACTCTTAGAGTAAAACATAGGCAGAATGCTTGATGATATGAATCAAAGCAAGATTCTCTACTACCCACCTCCTAGAGTATCAGAAATAAAAGTAGACAAGTGGGACCTGATTAAACTTAAAAGATTTCACCTAGCAAACAAAACCATAAACAAGGTGAAAAGACAACCCTCAGAATGGGAGAAAATAATAGCAAATAAAACAACTGACAAAGGATTAATTTTCAAATTATAGAAGCAGCTCATATGACTCAATGCCAGAAAAACAGACAACCCAATCAAAAAGTGGAAAAAAGACCTAAACAGACATTATTCCAAAGAAATACAGATGGCTAACAAACACATGAAAAGATGCTCAACCTTGCTCATTACTAGAGAAATGCAGATCAAAACCACGATGAGATATCACCTCACACCTGTCAGAATGGCCGTCATCAAAAAGTCTACAAATAATAAATGCTGGAGAGGATGTGGAGAAAAGGGAGCATCCTTGCACTCTTTTTGGGAATAAAAATTGATACTGCCACTATGGAAGATGTTGTGGAGAGTCCTTAAAAAACTAGGAATAAAACCACCATATGACCCAGCAATTCCACTTCTAGGTATATACCCTGGGGAAACCAAAATTGAAAAAGACAGATGTATCCCATTGTTCATTGCAGCATTATTTAGAATAGCTAGAAAATGGAAGCAAGCTAGATGTCCATCAACAGATGAAGGGATAAAGAAGTAGTGGTACATATACACAACGGGTTATTACTCAGCCATAAAAGGGAATATATTTGATTCTGTTCAGATGAGGTGGATGAACCTAGAACCTATCATGCAAAGTGAAGTGAGTCACAGAGAGAAAGATAAATGTTGTATTCTAACACATATATATGGAATCTAGAAAAATGGTACTGAAGAATTTATTTATAGGGCAGCAGTGGAGAAGCAGACACAGAGAATAGACTTATGGTCATGGGGAGAGGGTAGCAGAGGTTGAGATGTATGGAAAGGGTAACATGGAAATTTACATTGCCATATGTAAAATAGATAGCCAACGGGAATTTCTATATGGTTCAGGAAACTCAAACAGGGACTCTGTATCAACCTAGAGGGGTGGGATGGGGAGGTAGATGAGAGGGAGTTTCAAAAGGGAGGGGATATATGTATACCTATGGCTGATTCTTGTTGAGGTTTGACAGAAAACAACAAAATTCTGTAAAGCAATTATCCTTCAATAAAAAAATAAAATAAAATAACCAAATGGCTAAAAGTATATGATAAATTGCTGTGTATTAATGCTCATCTGGGAAAATCAAATTAAACTCATAGTGAGCTATCACTTTGCATTGACCAACATGGCTGAGGTTAAAAAGATTTATAATACTAAGTACTGGCTAAGATGTAGAGAAACTACAGCATACACTGAATAGAAATAAATAAATATAAATAAAATAATAAAATTTAAATAATTATTATATAGTATATATATATAGTATTATATAAAGTATTTCAGAGTTTTACCCTCTGATAAGCAATGTATTCTGAAATTTCTGTTTATTTCTATTATTATTATTTAATAATTATTAATATATTATAATTATTATTTAATGATAATTTTATTACTATTAAATTATTATTAAATAATAATAGAAATAAATAAACAGAAATTTCAGAATACATTGCTTATCAGAGGGTAAAACTCTTTGAAATACTTTATGTAATACTATATATATACTATATATATATAATACTTTCTATAAATACTTTCTATATTAAGCACATATTACCAACTCAGCAATTCAAATTCACCCAAAATAAATTGTCAAACAATTCACAAAAACTTTGTAAGAATGATTGCAGTAGCTGTAATTAAAATAGCTTCAAAGTAGAAACAACTCCATGCCTACCAAAAGGAGAATGGAGAAAGAAACCATACCATAATAACGCAATAGAAG
This sequence comes from Neotragus pygmaeus, assembly GCA_006410875.1. Classification (NCBI taxonomy): domain Eukaryota; kingdom Metazoa; phylum Chordata; class Mammalia; order Artiodactyla; family Bovidae; genus Neotragus; species Neotragus pygmaeus. The sequence continues at coordinate 81,590 of SJYV01010406.1, read as the reverse complement.
ACTTCTCAGGAATAGAAGTCACATCCAACAACTTGGATGATATTAAAACAATTATATCAGTCAAAAGAAGCTAGACATACCTGTATATACTCTATGAGTAAAATCATAGAAAGCTCAGAAACAAATATACAGGGCTAGAATTCAAATATCGATTATTTGAGGGAGAAGGTAATGTGTGTTGATTGAGAGAAGACATGAGGGAGCTTCCTGGGGTGAAGGAAATAGTCTACATCTTGAGCTGGATGGTGCAGTTATTTATCAGGCTCTACACCTGGACTTCCCAGGTGGCACTAATGGTAAAGAACCTGCCTGCCAATTCAGGAGAGGTAAGATATGCAGGTTTGATTTATGGGTCAGGAAGATCCCCTGAAGGAGGGCATGGCAACCCAGTCTAGTACCCTTGCCTGGAGAATGCAATGGACAGGAGAGCCTGACAGGCTGCAGTCCATAGAGTCACAAAGAGTCAGACATGACTGAAGCGACCTAGCACACATGCACTACACTTAAGATCTGTGCATCTCACCACGGGTACCATACCTCAACTGTTTTAAAAATAGAAAAATATCTAGGTTGAAAACTACCTTCCTTTAGTACTTTGAAAACTTTTCCTCATTATCTTCTAACATCCACAGGTAATGATAAGAAGTCTTGTGCCAGTCTGATTCTCACTCCTTTGAAGTTTAAATTTATTTTCTCTGGATGTTTTAAGAACTTTTCTTTAACCTTCATTTTCTGAAGTTCCATGAGGATGTCTCCAGATAGGAGTCCTTTTTGTATTCATCCCATATGCCCCTCAGTATGACTTTTCAATTTGAAAACTCATGTCTATCTTTATCTGTGGGTCATTTTTCTATTAATTTTTAAAAGAATTTTCACCTCTTCCTTTTATTAAAATCTACTGTTCTTTAACCTCAGTGAGTCAGAAGATGGACTTTTAAAATTAAGCTGCAGTGTCTCTTACTTTCATTTTTGTATAATTTCTTTGTCCTTTTGCTTTGTTTTATAGATTTCTGTCTGCTTTATCTTACAGCAATTATGTTTAATTTCTGAGCACTCTTACTTATCCTGTGTTCCTGTTTCATAACAATTTGATTTGATTTTAGGATACAATAGCTTCTAACATCTCTTTGAGAATACCAGAGGATTTTGAACAAGTCCCTCTCTATTTTGTGAATTATATCTATTTTCTCTGATAATTGTGCTCTTTCTCTTTCAGGCTACTTGTTTTCCTTGTGTTTGATCCTCCTGAGAAGATATTATTATTAATATAACAATGAAGGTGTATATTTCCTTCTCTGTTTAGTAGAAATATTTTTTTTTCTTGCTTAGAGGTCTTCTTGGAAGATCTGTGTAGAAGGTAAGGGGATGTGGAAAGACCAACTTTATGGTAAGTAAGTATGGAGCTCCCTGATAGTTCAGTGGTATCCAAAGACCAGAAGGAAGAATGTGTTTGGTTGAACAGTCAAAACTCTCAAAAGAGGTCATGGCTTTCCCAGGCTTAGTATCTTTGAAGAAGGATCCTGGAGACAATGGCCAGGTGGCCTGCAGCTCTGCTGTGGTGGTCAGGGAACAGGCAGAGCTGCCAGACACAGACTTTCAAACAACCTCCCCCTGTTTACATGTTCTGTTCACCCCATCTTTCTTATCATTCCTGTGGCTCCAAGTCTTTAGCCCATCCAGACAGGTGAGTGCTCTTCTGTACTTTAGACCATCATAGCACATTCTAGGATATGGTTTTTCTACTCTTGTTTCATCTGCCTAAATACTTCAACCACTTCAACCACTATTGTCTACAAGTGTCTTAAAGTCTGTCATCTACTCATTTCCTCCTCTCTACACTCTTTCCACTCTTTTAAAAACTTTTATTATCATTGAAATGTAGAGCTTTCCTGGTGGCTCAGATGGTAAAGCGTCTGCCTGCAATACGGGAGACCTGGTTTTGATCCCTGGGTTGGGAAGATCTCCTGGAGAAGGAAATGGCAACCCACTCCAGTATTCCTGTCTGGAGAATCCCAGGGATGGAGGAGCTTGGTAGGCTACAGTCCATGGTGTCGCAAAGAGTCGGACATGACTGAGCGACTTCACTTCAAAGTAGTCACTATAGGAGGGGAGATGAATATGTATATTCAATGTATCTTGATTTAGATTATACATTCTTTCCTTTTCTTCCCCAAAGTACATTAATCTATTTAGAAAAATATGATAAGATGTTAAAAATAATGAGCTAAAGATATTACCAAAGCAAACTCTTTTTTTTTTTTTAAGTTTGAGAAGGAGGGCATCAAGTGACCCTTCAGTGGAGATAATTCTCAAGTCTATACTCAGTATCTTTCCATATCTCCATGTCCTTGCTGTTCATTCCCACTTCTCTGTCTTCCATTACCTAATTTATACCAATCCAAGCCTATTCTTATTGCCTCCCTCCTCATGAAGACCTTCTTTCCCAACTGTACAGGCCCACTCGATCATTCTGCAGGCTCTTTACACATCCTGAACATTTCACATAAGTCTTTGACCTTTCTTTGCCTTGTTTCTTCATTGGTAATGAACACTCATAAACTCTGTTCTTCCTTTCTATTTTATTCTTTGTTTGGGGTGAATTCTCTCCTTTAGCTTACCTTGGGCCTAGAAAATAAAGGGGACTAAAAGCAGTAATTAATACATTGGCTGCAACATTGCCAGGAGAAAGGCAAAGGAGCCATCACTTAACGCCAAGCACTATCTTTTCCTTCATACAGATGTGCACAGTTGATACTGCAACTGAGCAGAAAAATGTGTACCTAGTCAACATTTAAAGAAAATAAGTTGTATTTGCCACAGAGAAGAATTTATAAACATTTTCTAAGAGTTGGGTGCCAGATGCACATATTCTTAGACCCCAAATTAGTTTCAAGTCCAGCAAACCAATTTTAGTCTCTCCCACTTTGCAGTCATTTTGATAAAGTCCCAGTCCCATCTCTTTCCTTCTTTTATGTAAACAAGACACTACAAGTGCATATATTATCTGAATGATCACATTAGCTAAAGTCCAGATCTTCTGAAAGCTGTAGTATATGTGGGTAGAAATCCCCTTCATATTCCCTCAAATACCATTGAACTTATGTATTTTTAGTGTTAGTCTGATGTTTGCATCATCAGCTATAATTAGAAACATAAAATTGTTATCAGGCTGAACTGCTGATAAACCTAGTTTAGGAATTTAATGTTTTTATGCTTTAGTTCATGCTCATGTCACTACTGATAGATGACTGTAAGGTTTACACTAAGACATTTGGAAAATTCATCTTGCCATTATTTTGTAACTCGTGTGCCTCTTTCGTGGAAATAAACTGATTAGACAGCAGCCCTGAAGTCTGGGCTGGATTTGGGAGCCCTGAAGTTGGGAGGATTTGGTGGGGGTTGGGGCAGGCAGAGAGAGGCACGGTGATGGGAGGAAGGAGGGTATTTATATTTGGTGAGATTTTGATATTAAACAGAGAGGAAATCACAGATGGTGTCTGATTACTGTTGGATTATTGCCAACAACTTATAGGTGTATACTGAAGGCAAAACCAAATATGGCGCCCATGGGAACCCCGTTCTCAAACCTCAATGCCCTTTAAGGGCACAGGATTATGTTCTGTGTCATTGTTGCTGATTATGTACACATTTACACACACATACATAATTTCAGATTTAGAAATCTCACCATACCAAAACTTGAATTATTGAACACATACATTAACCCAAACATTTCCATCACAGAGGAGGCTTTCATTTCATGAATTGGTTTTAAAAAAACAGTACATTTCCTATTAATGTAAAATTTGTTTATGAAATTTATTCTACATGTACTTTTTTTTTTTGCACTTCAACTTTCTGTTTTAATAAAAATCAGAATCTGCACAATACGTGAAGTGCTAGTGTGCATGCAGGCTAAGTCACTTAGTTGTGTCAGACTCTTTGCAACCCCTTGGACTGTAGCCCAACAAGCTCCTCTGGACATGGAATTTTCCAGGCAAGAATATTGGAGTGGGTTGCCATTTCCTACTCCAGGGGACCTTCCTGATTAGGGACTGAACCCATGTCTCTTGCAACTCCTGCATTGGCCACCTGGGAAGTTGACTTGAGTTTAACTCAATCAGTTATAAAAATGTCTATTGATGACTTCCATACTCACATTAACAAAAACACATCAGTTAGTGTACAACAAGACTAATATATAAATCAGGACAGGCCAAGATCCTGATTTAACATGGTATCCTTTTGTTTTCATATATAAAATTGACAGTGACTCATTTTTGCTAAGTAAAGCCTACTGATTGGCAATTGATGTCTAAGTTTATCATCAACATCATAACTTTAGCATTGCATCTTGATGGTCTGGATTCTCCAGCTTTATACCATCTCCACAATTCCCTGACAACCTGATGAAAATTAAAACTACCTAAATACCCAGTCACTTGTCTCTTGTACATGAATCAGTTAGTTTCTCTTGGAACATCATAGGCTTAAACTGAATAGTCTCAACCTGACATGTACTGGATTTCTTAAAGAGTGAAAAGAGAGGCCATTTACTGCAAAAAATAAGTGTAAAGTCCTATGATATCCTCTCAAATTCATGGGAGGCGTGTCTAAACAAAAATAACAGAAACAAAATCCCATTTTATTTCTGTGGAAAGAAAATCCACACTGTTACTATGATTGTTGTTGTTGTTGAGCTGCTAAGTCGTGTCTGACTCTTTGCCACCCCATGGACTGTAGCCTGCCAGGCTCCTCTGTCCATGGGATTTCCCAGGTAAGAATACTGGAGTGGGTTGCCATTTCCTTCTCCAGGAATATTCCTGACCCAGGGATCAAACCCACATATCCTGCATTGGCAGGTGGATTCTTTACCACTGAGCCATCAGGGAAGCCCATTACTATGGGTAGGGGGACATTAACATTAACCCATATAAGGCTCTTCTAAAGTGAAGAGCACACGTCTAGAGATTAAGAATCATGATCAGACTGCCTGGGTTTGTATCTTATAAGCAAATGTATGTTTTAGGGCAAGTTACTTAAACTTGCTTAACCTGTAAAGCAAGTTCAATTTCTTTACCTGTAAAATGGAGATTAAGTTATATCTAATGGGGTGCTGGGAAAACTGGTTACCTACACATAAAAGAATGAAACGAGAACACCTTCTAACATCATGCACAAAAATAAACTGAAATGGATTAAAGACCTGAATGGAAGACCAGAAACTATAAAACTCTTAGAAGAAAACATGTGGAGAACACTGACATAAATCACAGCAAGATCCTCTGTGATCCACCTCCCAGAGTAACGAAAATAAAAATAAACAAATGGGACCTAATTAAACTTAAAAGCTTTTGCACAATGAAGGAAACTATAAGCAAAGTAAAAGACAGCCTTCAGAATGGGATAAAATAATAGCAAATGAAACAACTGACAAAGAATTAATCTCCAAAATATATAAGCAGCTCATGCAGCTCAATACAAAAAAAATGAACAACCCAATCAAAAAGTGGGCAGAAGAGCTAAACAAACATTCCTCGAAAGAAGACATACAGATGGCTAATAAACATTTGAAAAGATGTGCAACATTACTCATTAATAGAGAAATGCAAATCAAAACCACAATGAGATATCATCTCACACCAGTCAGAATGGCTGTCATCAAAAAGTCTACAAACAATAAATGCAGGAGAGGGTATGGAGAAAAGGGAACCCTCTTACACTGTTGGTGGGAATGCAAACTGATACAACCACTATGGAGAACAGTGTGGAGATTACTTTAAAAACTAGGAATAAAACTACCATACAACATAGCAATCCCAGTACTGGGCATATACTCTGAGGAAACCAGAAGTGAAAAAGGCACATGTACCCCAGTGTTCATTTAATAGCTAAGGCATGGAAGTAACCTAGATGTCCATCAGCAGATAAATGGATAAGGAAGTTGTGGTACATATACACAATGGAATATTACTCAACTGTAAAAAAGGAATACTTTTGAGTTAGTTCTAATGAGGTGGACGAACCTGGAGTCTATTATACAGAGTGAAGTAAGTCAGAAAGAGAAATACAAATATTGTATATTAATACATATATACAGAATTTAGAAATATGGTAACAACAATCCTACACACTGGGCAGCAAAGGAGATACAGACCTAAGAACAGACTTTTGGACTTGCTGGGAGGACAGCATGGGATGATTTGAGAAAACAGCGCTGAAACATGACCATATGTAAAATAGATAACCAGTGTGAGTTTTATGCATGACACAGGGCACCCAAGGTCGGTGCTTTGTGACAACCTGGAGGGATGGGGCGGGGAGGGAGGTGGAAGGGGTTCAGGATGGAGGGGACACCTATCACTAAGTTATACTGATATATAACAAAATAATCACAGTATTGTAAAGTAATTATCCTCCAATTAAAAAAAAAAGGTGTATCTATACAACTTTTGTACCTATACCATACAGATGTTATAGGATTAAATGAGCTAACCTATAAAGAGCTTGAGAGAGAGCCTGGCACAGGAACAGCGCTGTGTAAGTGTCAGCTACCATGACTGTGGGAAATCCCTACTCTAGTCCAGGTGCTTTACATTAGTGATTGCGATCGATTCCTCCAGGTAGGTGGTGTATATCGTCTCTCCCCTCCTTGAGAAGGAAATGGACTTCTGAGGACATAAGTAATTTTTCCAAGATCAGGTAGTGAGTAAATGGTTGAGTTACAAATCTTAAACAACTCTTTCTCATTCCAGGCCATCTCTTCCTACTTGTGAACAGGAAGCAGTTGATGAGCGAGCCAGTTGACTTTCTCACTTTTCAATTATGTGTTCTAGTGTTCCAATAGTGGGTCTTGGCTGGGCTTGGACAGCCGCCTCAAAGATGCCCCATCTGTTCCTGTCCCATCATGGCCAGGAAGAAGCCAGTGTTGTCACCCAGCATGGGGCAGCCTGCTCTGCAGGAAGCTGGGGAACAGAGGCAAGGATCAGAGAGCCCTGGTGCCAACCACTTTCTCTCCCCTATTGTCAGGGAGGCTCCCTACAGTGGTTGCCAGTCAAGGGTATGTGATTTGCTTGCTCTTTCCCTTTCAAAATGCTTTACTTTTTTATACCATATTTAATATTTCATTGTTTCTTGTGGATGAAAGGAGAAAACCTTGTTCTGAAAAATACATAACTCCTCCTTCCACAGAAGAGATCCATCCTGGAGCAGTGTTCACAGCTGATGCTGCCAACTTCAAAAATAAATGGTTCTGATATCTTCAGAAACCAGATTTTCATATGTGTTCTCTGAAGAGTGGAGGGTACCTTTTAAATAAAACTCTCATTGTGATAAATTGCTGGTTCAAAAATAGCAGGCAGAGGCTCAGCAAGTTATCCATGGGGTTGGATAATCTGCCTATATAAACAGGAGCATCAGGAAATCTGTTGTAAGGCTCAACACATTTTAGCTGGGTGACTTAATTTCCATTATCAGGTCTGATCTCAGCAAAGGTGATTTGCTTGCAGTCTTGACTGGGATAGCTCTGGCACAGACCCATCCAATCTGCCCTTAAATCTAAAGCAGAAGGGCAGATATTCATCTTCCTCATTCTATTACAGTGTGTTTAAGCATGGCATTAACATAGCTTGCACATATTTATTTGTGACAAGGCTCAGACCTAGGAAAATCTGGTTTAATTTCTTACACACAATGACTGAACACAGATTAACTTTTATGCCTAATACATGCTTAATATCAAAAGCAATTTCTTGCTACAACAGTTGGCTTTGTTTAAAAGTGATCTGAAGTATGGAAGAGCTAGGAGGAGTGAAGTCAGCCACATAGTAAAGTACGGCAAATGGTCACCATACCTCTCTCTGAACTCATCTGTTATGCATTCAGCCCAGCTCCCCACTGCAGGTGACAGGAAGAGGTGATCTCAACAAGGGCCCTTAGGTAATTAATTGTTGACTTAACTCCTGGCTTGAGTTTTCTAAACCATGAGACATGTCCTCTGGGTTATTTTTCATGTGGAGGAGTGGAGATGTCTCCAAAAACTGAGAATGGAGTTAAAGGAAAAGGGACATATGATGTAGCCACAGGGTACTATTTGAGCAGGCACATGAGGGGAAAGGTGTGAGGTTGCTGCCACCCTCTTAGGGATATTACTGATAGAATGCTGAGCTCTTTTCCAGCTAAAGGACCTGATGCACAGCAGAATACAGAAGACTGGTCTGAGTCCACTCCAATCTGCTCTGTCTGCCCCTCCTCCTGGGGCCACACATACACATTGCTGCTAAGTCGCTTCAGTCATGTCCGACTCTGTGCATACACATTAAATGACCTGAACTCTGGGTGTGCCATGGAGATCGTATTCCAATGGAGTAAAAAAAAGCTAAAAGATCTTCTCGGTTCCCAGCTCCGAAAAAGGAGGACATTTTCTTTTGGCTTCTAGATCTACTCTTCACTATATCCCCTCTTGCTGGGTCCTGGGAGGTTGAAATTTTTTATGGATTGTATCAGTGGGCTCCCTTACTTTCTTCCTCCCAATTGGATTCAGTCAATGGGAAGCACCGCAAGAGAAAAAGACAGAAAGTAAGTGAGACCGAGATATTTCTTTCCTGAGTCGTTCTCTGTCGGGTCACTGGAATTTGGCTACGTCCTTCTTCTAGGGGCATAGCTCCTGCCTGTTTCATCTTGTAAGCACAGGGATTAGCTTTAGAAAGGACACTTCTTGACTCTGGCACCGTGATCTGAGAGGAGGAAGCAAAGCTACTTTTGAATGCAGCTATGGGGTGGAGTGACAGGAAGTTGGGAGTTCTCACCAGAGGGGATCCTTTTATTTTATGTGTATGAGGAAGGAGGTAAATGCATTCCTGATGCACAGGAGGAGAAAGGAGTGGAGGAGTGGGCTCGAGAGATGTGGAAAAAAGCTGGAGAAAGATGACTCATAAAATGTATAAATTCAAGGCATCTTTGAAGACTGCACGGAATTAGAGAAGGTGAATTTGTAGGAGTACCAAGCTTTAATGTGTATCACTGAGAAGCCTGTGAGTAGAGACAGAAATGGCAATCAACTGGAGATCTATAAAATTAGGTGTTTGTCGGATGTAGGAGATGAAAGGCAGACAGAGAATTGAAGACTTTGGCAAGAGGGTGACTTAGGAAACTTGCTTTATAGTCATGATGGGACTGAAGATGATGTGAGAACAGCTGAAGGAAAAAGGGAGCAGACCTCATAAAGAGACTGGAAAGCAGACACAGTGAGATCGAGGGAACTGAAAGAACATGTGACTGTGTCAAGAAATGTGAGATGTGGATGGAGGGAAGGAGTTCCTGGTAATGACAAGTTTTAGGGTCTGATCATGAAAATGGAGTAGAAGTCATTAAAGTTAAAAAAGTCAGGTAATGGAAAGTGTTTTTAATCCAGAATTATACTATCTCTTGTTAACACAACTAATTTTTTTTTCATAAAAATTAATTCGTTGAGAAAATTTTATTTCAGTGTGAAACTATGTATTGTGTAGAAGACACTCTTTCCGGGTTATCAAACTCTAAACTTGTCCTTTTTTATGAGCTATGTTATAACTCTATAATTATAGATGACTAATAGACTTGCAAATTATATCCTGTCTGATAAAGGTTAGATTGGAAAACCCATTTTGCCTTCATTTACAATCGACTAATATACCTTCACTCCATATAAATTTGAATTTAACTTATTTTTTGAACTGTTTATAGTATCTGCCTGATTCCCTTACCAATTAGAAAGTAGAATAAGATCTTTAACCTGTGTTCATTTTTATGCCTGTATGAAAGTCATGATTTCATTTGCACTTAAAAAAATTGTCTTTTAATAAAGTGTATTTTTTATAACAAATTTGTAAGAAAAGTAAAGTTGTTTTGCACTTTTACAAATCTTTTAAATGTCTAACATAATAGAAGACAGCTGGTTTCCCATATCTACCTTCAATGTCCTATAGTTACGTTGTTTTAGTTGAAGTATATGAAGAAAATGTGACCTCACAGAGATATGTAGTTGGAAGAGGGAGGAGTATTTTAATATCCTTTTCAGATAATTGTGTATATTCTTATTAATACTGTATCAAAACTTGTCAAGTTGTAGCTTCTTAAATGTTAGTTGCAATATGGGATCTAAAACTACTTCAATGAACTTTACATACTCTGTTAAATTATAAATTCATTGATCTGTCTTTCATTTTGAAAGGATCTTTTATTTATGCATTGCTTTTTAATATCAAGCATTGGTTATTGGGAAAACATTGCTTCACAAAGTCATGCAGATCTTCCAAACGTTGACACATCCCATAATGCATATTTTTTTAAATTACATTGCTAATATCACAGTCAATCTCAAAAAAACCTTAAATATGAGAAAGCTTTCAAATTTTACAGGTGGACATGTTTTCCAAAATCCTAATTTTCACCTGTAAGCTTGAATTTTACCATTAGCAACAGATACACTTAGTTATTTTCTGTCACAGGCTCATTCCCTCATTTTTAGGAAATATTTGCCAAATACTTAAGTCTACATCTGGCTTTCCTGGTGCAGCCTGTTCATCAGTAATTCCAGTAAAAATGGCATTTCACAAACAGCAGCTAATCTAGCTTACAGTTCAACAACTGCGCAATAGAGAGTGACCATGATGGTGGAGTAGAAAGACCCTGAGCTCATCTTCACTAATGAGAACACCAAAATCACAACTATCTGCAGAACAACCATCAGTGAAAAGACCAGAACTTACCAGAAAAGATCTACAACCAAAGACATAAGGAAGGAACCACAACGAGATGGGTTAAAGGGGAAGACTGGAGACATAATTAAATCCCATACTTCTGGGTGGGTAACCCACAAACTGGAGAACAATTGTAATGCAGAGGTTCACCCACAGGAGTGAGAGTTTTGAATCCCTTATCAGGCTCTCCAGGCTGGGGGGTCCTACACTGGGAAGTTGAGTTCCCAAGGTTTTTGGCTTTGAGTGCAGGAGGACTTAACTTAGGGAGCCCCAAAGGACTATGGGAAAAAGACTTTTTGTTGGTCAGTCATAAGTCCTATCTGACTCTTTGTGACCCCATGAGCTGTAGCTCACCAGGCTCCTCTGTCCTCTACCATCTCCTGGAGTTTGCTCAGATTTAGGTCCATTGAGTAAGTGATGCTATCTAACCATCTCATCCTCTGCCCATCCCCTTCTCCTCTTGCCTTCAATCTTTCCCAGCATCAGGGTCTTTTCCAGTGAGGAAGTTCTTTGCAATAGGTGGCCAAAGTATTGGAGCATTAACTTCAGCACCAGTCCTTCCAATGAATACTTAGGGTTGATCTCCTTTAGGATTGACTAGTTTGATCTCTTTCTAATCCAAGAGATCTCAAGAGTCTTCTCCAGAACCACAATTAGAAAGCATCGATTTTTCAGTGTTCAGCCTTCTTTATGGTCCAACTCTCACATCCGTACATGACTACTGGAAAAACCATAGCTTTGATTATACCGACTTTGTCAGAAAAGTGGTGTCTTTGCTTTTTAATAAGCTGTCTAGGTTTGTCATAGCTTTCCTTCCAAAGAGCAAGTGTCTTTTAATTTCATGGCTGCAGTCACTCTCAGCAGTGATTTTAGAACCCTCCAAAATAAAATCCATCACTGCTTCAACTTTTTCCCCTTCTATTTGCCCTGAAGTAACGGGACAAGATGTCATAATTTTAGTTTTTTTCAACGTTGAGTTTCAAGCCAGCTTGAGAAGAAAAAGACTTCACTTTTAAAGGGCACACACAAAATCTCACACGCACTGGGACCCAGAGAAAAGGCAATAATCTGATAAGCCTGGGCCAGACTTACCTGCTGGTCTTGGACAGTCTCCTGGAGAGATAGGGGCAACTGCAGCTTACCTTGGGGAAACAGACACTGGTTTCAGACATATTTGGGAATATTCTACTTTGTCAACATTGAGACTGGTGGCAGTGAGCATCTTGGCTCATTGGCACCAAGACCTGGCTCCACCCAACAGCCTGTAGGCACCAGTGCTGGGATGCCTCTGGCCAAACAACTAAGTGGATGGGGACAAAGATCCACCCAACATCAGACAGACTACCTAAAGACTTCCTGAGCACTCAGCCACCTCTAGACACTCCCCAAGGCACAATCTTGCCCACTTGAGGGCAGGGACCCAGTTCCATCACCAGTGGGCAGGCAGTGACCTCTCCCTCCAGGAAGCCTGCACTAACCTCTAGACCAGCCTCATCCAACATGGGGGAAGACACCAAAAGCAAGAAAACTACGATCCCACAGCCTGCAGACCAAGTCCACAGATAGCAAGACAGACCCTACCCTGGGACCAGCTGGCCCTGGCCCTGTCCACTACCAGGTCAACACAAGCTTCACAATACCCTGAACCCCATACCCAATGGGTCAGGAACCAGCCTCCACCAGTGATCTAAAATGAGCTCTAGGATACCTGGGCCCTGCACCCAGGTTCCAGGACCCAGACCTGTCTACCAGTAGTCCAGCACTAACCTCAAGACCTCAGTTCACCTGCCAGTGGGTGGGAAGAAGCTCCAGAGTCTTTAGGACCCTGACTCCACCACCAGTGAGCCAGTGGTAACCCCAGATCCCCCTGGGGTTGTGCAGCCAGCCGCTTCATGACTAGGCCCCATTAAACCGCAGCCAGCAGCATCCACACAAGGCAGAGCCTTGCAACCATCTACCAGACTGGGGGACAAACAAAGCCTACCAGACTGCCCACATAGTTAGCCCACGACAACAGAAGGACCCATGCAGCCTTCTTAGGGGGAACCCTAAGACCTTAAAACTTGGGTGATGAGAAGGGAAGACATTGCTGGGACACAGGGCATCTCCTACAGAAAGCTACTTCTCCAAGGTCAAGAAATGCAACTAACCTACCACATACATAAACATGCAAACAGAAACTTAGACAAAGTGAGGCTGCAGAAAAGCATATTTCAGATGAAGGAACAAGATAAAATCCCAGTAGAACTAAGTGACATGGACACAGGCAATCTACTTGAGAAGAAGTTCAGATGATCACAAAACTTGGGAGAAGAATAGAAGCACAGAGCAAGAAGACAGAAGCTTTTAACAGAGTTAGAAAATATAAAGAGCAACCAAATAGAGATGAAGAATAACATAACTGAAATGAAAAAAACACTAGAAGGCTAGTGTTTCCCAGTCAATAGTAGTTTCAGGCAGTAGTTTCCCAGTCAATAGTAGACTAAATGATTCAGAAGAATGAGTCAGTGAGCTGGAAGACAGAGTAATGGAAATCAGTGCTGCTGAACAGAAAGAAAAAAGTATGAAAAGAAATAAGGACAATTTAAGAGACCTCTAGGACAACATCAAGTGGACCACTATTTGAATTATAGGAGTTCAAGAAGGAGAAGAGTCAGGGTGAGAAAATATTTGTCCAGGAAGCACACAGAATCCCATACAAGATGAACTCAAAAGACAAAAATTAAAGATGAAGAGAGAATATTAAAAGCAGGAAGGGAAAAGCAACAAATAGCAAACAAGGGAACTCCCGTAAAGCTATCAGCTGATTTTTCAGCAGAAACTCTGCAAGTAAGAAATGCATGGCATGATATATTTAAAGTGATTAAAGGGAAAAACCTACAACCAAGAATACCCTACCCAACAAGGCTCTCGTTCAGATTTTGATGGAGAAATCAAAAGCTTTGCAGACAAACAAAATCTAAAAGAATTCAGCACCCAACCAGATTTACAATAAATGCTCATGGAAATTCTCCAGGTGAAAAAGCTAGAACCAGAAACATGACAATTACAAAGTGAAAAAAGCTCACTGGCAAAGGCAAACATATAGCAAAGGTAGGAGATCATCCACACACACAGTTAGTAGGGAGGTTAAAAGACAAAAGTGGTAAAATCACCTAGATCTACAATAAGTAGTTCAGAGATACACAAAACCATCAGACGTAAGATACGACATCAAGAATACTAACGATGAGGGGAGGAGAGTACAAATGCTGGGTTTTAAAAATGCGTTTGAAGCTAAGAGACCAGCCACTTTAAACAATCATGCGTGTGTGTGTGTGTGTGTGTGTGTGTGTATGTGCTAGGTTGCCTCAGTCATGTCTGACTCTTTGCAGCTCTATGGACTGTAGCCCACCAGGCTACTCTGTCCACGGAATTTTCCTACAAGAACACTGAAATGGGTTGCCATTTCCTCCCCCAGAGGATCTTCCCAACCCAGGGATCAAACCCATGTCTCCTGTGTTTCCTGCACTGCAGGCAGATTCTTTATTTCTGAGCCACCAGGGAAGCCCCCTAACAAACACAAAAGGAGAAATCACACAATAATTATACAATTTCCTAAAGATAAAAACTATATTTCAGTATTTATGTTTACTTCTCATGTAGTCACACAGACTATTAAAAAGACCTACATTGAAGGACTGAGATTTAAAACTAATAATTTTTATTATTTCAAAAAGGACTTTCTCAAGGATCTTGAAATTTTCTTTACTATAAACAGGAGGAAGTGAAGAATCTAACAAGAACCAGTTTAGTGTCACTGTCTCAGTTCATTTTAAAGCATCCAGGTGTTTGTCCACTATTGCTTTTGCATCATTAGTGCACATATCAATTTGTTAGAAAAACAAATGATGCTTTAATGTTATTATGAAAGTACATTTGCTCTTATGGACACCCTGGGAGAGTCTCAGGGATTCCCAGGGGACCACAAACCACACTTTGAAAACCATGGCCTTACCAGATTCTCTTGCATTTTTTTTTTAAACTGAAGTAGATCTTTTTAACAAAGGTAGATATGAAGAAAGCTTTGTGAAAGACTGCAGAACAGTCCAGGGGAGTGAGAATGGAGAATTTTTCCAGTAGCTCCTATCTCTACTGGTCAAAGTTTTGCCTCAGAAAGCATCAAGTCTGCACTGCTAGTTTTCTAATATGTAGGTGCCTTGCATTTTCTCAGGGAAGCCCCAGGATGGAAAGTGAGTTACTGTGTCCACATGCAAATAGTAAATGAAGCTCTACTTGGAAAGAGCCCATGTAGAGAAGATCACTGTAGTGCATCTGGGGTAAAGTTAATGGTTGGAAAAGGTAAAGCAAGAGGCTCTGGCCTTATGTGGAAAAGGTACCTGAAATAGGAAGTTAATTTGCCAACAATAGTAAGACTTTAAAAGTCATCGGCTCCCTAAGAATTTGAGCAGCATAGAAGACATATTGGATACAAATATTCATACTGGCAATAATTTACAAAGTCACATTTTATTATTCTCCAACAACATTCAGTGGTCCTAATATGAGAAGGATGTAACTACACTGCAGATATGACTAAAGATTTCTGGGACAGGATTAGTGAAAGGTGAAAGGAGGTGAGGCTATAGGTGAGAAATGAAGTGACTAATCATAAAATTTGGACATAGCAAACAAGGAATCATATTTCAGAGTGGGCCCAAAATAATCAGAGAAACGAACTGGAAGCCATAACAGATTGGAAATCTCACTGAGTGGGAAAGAATAGAATAAAAGTGGAAGGATACAAAATTGAGATCACAGGATAGTATATTGAAATTTATTATTTTGGTCAGGAAATATTTTGGCAAAATGAAGAATCATTCTTGAGCCATGGAAATGAATTTATGAAGCAGAATCAAAATGAAAATTCCATTTGATTTAATATTAAAGATGAATATATTGACCACATAGAAGTCTCTCAGGATGATAGTAAGAGTTGAGGGAGTGGAGTGAAGTGAATAAGAGATACAAGGATGGTAAAACTGTCAATGAATACAGGAAAGTGAACTAGAGTTTGGTAGACCCAGCAATAAGAAGGAATGGGGGTGGGGGTGACATTCACTAATTCTATTGTCTAGCTGGACGGAGTATCAGTTTTTCACCAGGCACTACACTAGGTGCAGGGAACACAAAGATGAGCAAGACAGTCCCATAACCTAACAGGGAAACAAACAGGAAACAAACATTATAATGCAATAAGGTATGTGTTTTAATTAATGTTTAAGGGATTGGGGGCAGGAGCAGAAGGATGAGATGGCTGGATGGCATCACTGACTCGATGGACGTGAGTCTGAGTGAACTCCGGGAGTTGGTGATGGACAGGGAGGCCTGGCGTGCTGTAATTAATGGGGTTGCAGAGAGTCGGACACGACTGAGCGACTGAACTGAACTGAACTGAACAACAAGCTGAGAAGGTCATAGTAGCAGGTACTGAAGTTAAGTCTTGAATTGATTTAGAGTTTTGCAGGTGAAAAGAGAAAGAAAAGAACTCAAAGTAGAAGGGAGAACACAATCATAGCCAATCACTGAGAGAAGATTCAGCAGAGAGAGACTAAGAACAGTGGCGGAACATGATTACTTCGATAACTTTTAAAGTACATTTAGCATGTGTTGTGTGTTGTTTAGAGATTCTTTCAAGGTTTTTTTTTTTTTTTGCAATGTACAAATATATATATATGTGAATGTATAATTTAATTATAAAGATAATTCACACTTTCAGTTTGTTTATTTTCTTGGCATTCACATTTTTTAGCTCTCAGGAGTTCTGAAAAAGGATTACAGAATCTAGTCATCACAGGATTATCCATCTCACCTCAAACTTGGGGGTGTGATGGGAGATCACAGGTCTCTTCAAGACAAAGACTGAGCACTCTGTTCCAGGATCCATGTTACAAATGCTCACTCAAGAGTACCGAGCATTTGTATAAGTATATTATGCACGAAAATCAAGAGTATTATCTTTAGAATTGTCTGCTTACTTTAAAGGATATATTCTGGTTGCTTCCCCCTTCTTTTGCAATTTTTGAAGGAGGATTACTCGTTTTATTTTTATGGCATTGGTTTCACTTCCAATTTTTAGAGAAACAACAAAAAAGGAAAATAGCCTTGTAAATGATCATTAGTCCTTTAAAATGGTCCTGTGGATAAATGATCAGATGGTGAGGGCCTTGAAGACTTTTGCTCTGCCTATAAATGGTCACTAGCTGATGTGCTTCTCAACATCATTCTCCTACATTCAGTTTTAGAGCAAATAGTAGAGACAGCACAGGATGGGTGATAGAGTATAGTGACCTGATTTAATGTCCTGAGTTCCATTCTGGCTGCATAACCAAGCTAGGCACTGGCTATAGGCAGATTTCTGTCTTTCCAGAAATTCATTTTCTTCCTCTACAAAATTAGGCTTGAGTATAGTTTTCATGGGGTAGACCTGAGCGCCTAAAGATCATAGGACTCAGTCAGCAGGGATGACTTGGCAGAGCTGTGACATTCTTAGTGTGCCCTCGGGAGCTATAGCCAGTCCCACAGGGACCTTCCCAGGCTGCTCCCTGACTGTGGGTTGCCTGATCCTGGATCCTCCTCTTAGTCCCACATCACCTGCCTGTGTGTCCCTCAACATCCTCTTCCCCCAAGAGGCTCTGTGTCTTTCATTAAATTCCCAAAGTGATGATGATCCAGTAAAAAAGTGGGGGGAAAAACCTTTTTCTGCCAGATCTACAGGATCAATGCAACCAGCTTCCAGCTGGAAGCATGGAATAGGCAGGTGAGGAAGAAGTCTATTCAGCCAGTTAGACAGAGTTCCTTTGGAGGAATCTGAGGAGGCTTCTTGATGTCAAGTTAGGGGTCTCATTCATCACATTTTACCGTGTACAAAAGCAAACACTATAATCAAGAATGTTAAAGAGTACATTCTTGAACATACATTTGTGAAAGATTTTGTTACATCACCTGTGTCTGAGTAAATGTTTCTTAATTTGAGGAAAGGCTGGGAAATAACTGGCCTGTAACCCAGAAGAAAATCCCAAAGGATTTTCATAACCTGCAATAACATGCCTGTAACCCAGAAGAAAATCCAAAGGACTTTCATAGACTGGATCTCATATCATTAGTCAAGTGAATCCAAAATAAAGAGAGTACTTTATATGATTGTTAAGGTGCTTCCTCAGGGACCCAATCTCGTATCACAGGGAGATCAAGGAAAATTGACTCAAGGACATCTCTCCAAGGACAGAATTCCAATGGTTTATTAGTAATATCTCACTTCAGACAATGCACTTACATTTACACCTCAGTTTCCTCATCAATGAAGTGAAGTTCAGAAGAGACGAGGTGCTTCCCAACGTATGACCGTGAAACTCCCTGCACAGAATTATCTAGAGTTTCTAGATTTAAACTTAAAACCTTTCCAGATGAGCCTCAGATACTTTATACTAAAAGAGAAAGTTAAACACAAAAGGTGCCATGCTACATGATTACATTTATATGACACTGAAGTAAAGGCAAAGTTATAGAAAAGAAAGCAGACTGATGGTTGCCTGGAGGCTGTGGGGAAGGGAGGAGAAAGATGGATTGCAAACGGGGTACAACACAACTTTGTGGGGGTTATGCAACTGTTTTATATTGTGATTGCAGTGGAGGTGACATAATTGTGTACAATTACCAAAATTCATCAAAGTGTACATTTTAAGTAAACCAATTTTGCTGTAGGAAACTTATACTTTATCCAAAAGTTTCCAAATTCCTGGACCTTATTAAAATCTGAATTTCTAATAAGCTCCTATGGTGAATGTTTTATTCACTAAAATTTGGGAACTACTGAGTTTAATCATTTATTCATCCCTTACAAATTTAGGATTCCATAAAACTCCAATTTGGCTGACAGTGGCAAAGCGTTATTTAATGTCAAAGATAGATGACAAAGGATATTTTTAGCTGTTCTGAAGACTATGAAAAATATGAAAGACTAAGAACTCTAAAAAGCTAAAAGAAAAAAAATTTTAAGCTTGGCAAACCTCTGTCTAGAGAACAAATTTAGAAGGAGTCAATGTGTGGGTTAGGAGGACTTTGAGCATTAGTTGTGATACCTGGGCCATGCCTGGACAGGGAGTTCCTTTGGCTCTCTGTTGAATACATGTACATCTGCTGTCTAGAAGAACACAGGCTTTGAGAGCAAGATGAGCCAAACAGGCACTAGTATGATTTTGCTCTGCCTACCAGCATCGTTCTCATTCCTGCTAGTCTGAGTTTTAAATAATTTTAATAAGCGAACTCTTTTCCAAGTCTCCAAGGCCTATTTGATTGTTAGAGAAACACAACATGATGGCCTGCTGAAGGTCTTGGAACAGAGCTAATCACCCCAGAAGAGCTGAGCAAGGAAAGGGCTGGAATTCCAGCTCTCCTGCCACTCGTGGATTATGACATCATCCAAGTTAATTGATCACATTCCTCTCTACCTTTCCATTTGGGACCATGCATTGTTCAGAATTTTTTTTTTTTTGTTAATCCAAAACAAAAAGTACTCACCCTCTGGAGTGGTGCCCTGGCGTGTGAGATCACGTTATTGATGGCTAACTGCTGTCAACTACTGGAGAGGGACCACAAGCTGCCAGCTGTTGCCTGGTAACGGCCTCAAAGTGGGCAGACGAGACCATGAGAAGGTCCAAAAACCAAAGAGGATTTCAACACTTGGAGTATAATAAATGAGTGGTTCCTTAACAAACAAAAACATGGAAAGAAAGACGGCCCAAAGGCCCACATGGGAATCAATGAACTTGGAATGAACAAGCTTAAGTATATAAACTCATCATAGTCCTCTTTGGTCAACAGGAAAGGTGGACCTTGCAGTCACTCTCTCCTGCCTCCTTGGCTGCCTAGCTACTTGCTTTTGTCCTCCTTCCCTCTCTTCCCCTCTTTTCCTGCTATCTTCACTCTCTTCCCTTAGTCTACAAAGGTCAGCGCCCTTTAAACAGAACCAAAAGAGGACTAGAAAAATATAATGAATACAAAAGACAGTTCCTTAAGAGGAGCTTGTAATTTTGTGGGAGAAACCGATAGCTAAACAGTGACAACTAAATATAAAAAGTGCTCAGTGAGCCTAAGTGCCCAGGAGCCGAAGGGAGCAAGTGCTTTGCTCTCCTTACAGACGTGTTCTCACTTTTTAACAGTGCTTCTCAGCCAGGGGACATTTGATGGCATCTGGAGACATGTATGGCAAAAGGACTAGACAGCAGAGAGAATTCAAATGATGATACAGGTCTGACAACGGTGAAAAAAGGAGAGGGAAGGAAGGTGGATTGAGCAGAATGAGCCTCAGACATAAGGCAGCTCTGGAAAAGTTGTGGTCAGGCACATCCGGCTCCTCTGAGTCCTGTATCAGGCGGGAGCAGCCCTTCTCTAGGCTCCCCACCATGCCCATCCACAGAGGTGCTGACAATGCTCTCAAGAGCTTCCTTCTAGAAGGGACTGAATGGTACACCTCTGGGGCCGCCACAAACAGACTAAGTCTGTGTTGTTAAGCAGAGTTTATTAAAGGTCTCCATTTTCCTTCCCCAAAGCTAAGTTGCACATCTGCACAGAACGAGGAGAATGTACAATTGAGATTTTTCTTCCCAAAGCCTTTTTGTTCATAAAGCAACAGACCTGACTTTTTGTTGCATGTGTCCATACAACACTGGAAGAGAGACTTGTTCTCCTGTGTCACAAGTTAAGTGAAGAAAAGTCGTGATTATGTGCCACCGCCACTGCTGCTAAGTCGTCCCTGTCGTGTCTGATTCTGTGACTATGGACTGTAGCTTGCCACGCTCCTCCCCTGTCCATGGGATTCTCCAGGCAGGAGTACTGGAGTGGGTTGCCATGCCCTCCTCCAGGATGTGCCACTATGAGACCACAATTTCTGCCCTTGGAATGTCAGTTAACAAGAAGGATCAGAACACACACACACATTTTTCTATAATGATTACCTATTATCTTCACAGCATATTGGCTATAGGTTGCTGAAGCCACTCTGCTTTGTATAGCCCATCACCAAGGGATCATCTTCAACTCTAGAATCATAGTCTTTCAGATGTCTAAAGAATCCTCTCTTGGCAAATAATGAAAAGCCATACCGGAAATACTTAATATTCTGTGTCATTTTATTTGGAAGAATACAACGGGACAGTGAAACTCCCTGAGTGCTTTTAGTCTCTCTTGGCATCTTGATTTTGGCAGGTCTAAGACAACATCACCTGGGGAGCCACCTGACTTCTGTGCTTGCCCCTTAAAGGAAAACATGGTTCTCCCGTTGTGTTGTTGATTGCACTGAAGCCTGCTGGGCTCCTCAGGATATGATGCAACCATAGTCCAAACGGAAACCTTGGCCCCTGCCACCAGTCAGAACATGCTGTCCCTGTGATTAATGCAAACTGTACTCAGTCACAAAAAGACCCCTATTGTCGGCAGCTGGCATTTGGACCCATTGACTGTTGATTGATAAGGAGCCACTCTAGTGTTGTGGATTTAAGCATAAGATGTGGAATGTGACACAGTCCTGGGTAGAACTTCATAAATCCCAACTGTCAAGAGTAACTCTGATAAAACAGAAGGGAGAAAGTAAATGAAAGAAAGAGGGAGATCCTGTGTTCATATGTGCTGGTTTGCTTACTTCTCATCCTCTTTGTGATGTTTTGAGCAAAGTAACTAGCATTAAAGCTCACAGTGAGAGTCTCTAGTTCACAACCAGCTTCAGGAAATTGGAAAAGAACAGAATGCAGTTCTGCCAGCAAGCTCAGCTCCGGGCACTTATGAAATCCTATCACATGAATTCATGAAATTCCCAAAGGGAAGTGACCCCATATCAGGTGCTCTCCTTTGGGGCACATCACACACAGGGTAGTTTATAGGAAAAAATCCAAGTTCCCAGCTCTCATGTATCAGAAATAGCTAGGGAGCTGAGGAAGTGGGAGCTTCTTATAGTATTATTTTTCCAGAGGACTCAGCATATTTATCTGGAAATGATTTCCGGGAAAGAAAAGCTACTGCACTCTGACTTGTCAATGTCAGAAGACTTATCATACACAAACACTCAATAATGACTTTAAAAAGTGATTATGAGTGGTGCATTGCTTGATGCAGCACACACTACAGTAATAATCCAAATTGCCTGTGACTTATGAGTATATTTGGCAACAACCACTAGTTCCCACTGTAGTGTGAAATTAACACCACAGACTGTAGCTGTGGCATTTATTGAGCACAAGGGAGCTGATTATAGCCTCATAAATTCAAAGGCAACCTCTGCTATTACTTAATTAGAATCAGTATCTGTGCATAAATTACAGTAGCAATAACTAGTTCTGTTAGAGTTAAAGATTTGTCAGCTTCCTTATTATACAACAACCCCCTATTTTTCCACATAAACCTATAATTTAGGGAGGTTGTAAGTTGTCTGTAAAAATGGTTCAGAGGGGAAAATTGGCACAGGGTATCCTGGAGGCCACTAGTGTTTTGTTTCTAAGTAAAATTTTAAAATATTAATCTTGTGCTATTGCTTTTTTTAAAGACTAAAATACTATATCTCTAATCCATCCCTAGTAATAAATTATCTTGGCTACACATGCATGTTTTAATAGTACAAAACTTTATTTTAAAGCTAGTGTTGCCTTGGCACTTTTCCTTCTAGGATGCTTTATATTTTCTTAACTATTATAAATCAAACTTTATACACACAGAACTTTAGATTATTACCCTCCAAATCTATTTTTATTCTTTGCTAATGTGTATAATACTTTTACATGGTTGTAATCAATATGTGCATTTTCTTTT
This sequence comes from Neotragus pygmaeus, assembly GCA_006410875.1. Taxonomy (NCBI): domain Eukaryota; kingdom Metazoa; phylum Chordata; class Mammalia; order Artiodactyla; family Bovidae; genus Neotragus; species Neotragus pygmaeus. Next base: position 59,013 of record SJYV01010406.1, on the reverse strand, counting down.
GGATCTAGCTTTAAAATTTTTGACTTAATGCTTTTTTTATACGCACGTGAGCCCCAACAATATAGTCCATGTATGGCTCAGTATTCTGTCAGTTAATCTAGAACATGTTAGAAAGATAAAATCAGAGTCGCATAATATCTTTGCATCGTGCAAATATGTGTTCCAGCTTAAAAGGTAATTTTTAGCTATAGGAGAGCCAGTTGTGAGTCATCCAGAAAACAGTTGATCAAGAATATGCTACGGGTTCATGAAATAATATGAAACCATTAGTTTTTTGGCCCTATACTGTGTTTTTAAATATCACTGGGCTAAATTAACGATTTTTCAACTGGGTGTTTTTTCACTCTGTACATGTTTCCTGTTTCATTTAAAAAGTTAGAGGCACATCATTTATAAAATGAGAAACTGCATATAAAGAGGCAGGATAGCTTTCTTTCTGCTTTAATTACAGTTAATAACCTTTTTTTTATCCTCCAAGTGTGTATTATCAAGCTTTTAGTAGTACAATATTTTTAATTTTTTAAACTTTATTTTACTTATTTATTTGGCTGTGTTGGGTCTTAGTCATGGCACACAGGATCGTCCTTGCATCATGTGGGATCTTTACTTGTGGCGCATGGACTCTCTAGTTGTGATTCCAGGGCTTCAGTACTTGTGGCACATAGGCTTAGTTCCTCTGCAGCATGTGGGATCTTTGTTCCCAGAGCAGAGATCAAACCCACACCCCCTGCATTGCAGAGCAGATTCTTAACCACTGGAGTACCACGGAAGTCCTGGTACAATAGTTTTTAAAATCACACTTTGAAACTGTCTTTGTACAAATGCATCAGGCAGATAATTTGAAAAATAGAATATACTATCTCTAATAATAGTGACTCAATGGTAAAGAATCTGCCTGCAGTGCAGGAGATGAAGGAAACAAAGGTTCAATCCCTGGGTTGGGAAGATCCCTTGGAGGAGGGCATGGCAACCCACTTCAATATTCTTGCCTGGAGAATCTTATGGACAGAGGAGCCTGGCAGTCTGCAGTCCACAGGATCACAAACAGTCAGACATGACTGAAGCAACTGAACATGCATTGCTAATATTAAATTATTATCATTGTTGTTATTGTTATTTTTCTTTATCAGAAATGTTTTTCCAGCTACATTTCCCTGGTGGTTGTTGGGGTGTGGGTGTCCTAGTGTTAGCAAGATAAAATAAACAAATACTTTTTTATCCATGCCAAGAAATAATCATTCCTTTTTTAAAAAAATATAATCATTATTTATTCTGGGCAAGTGAAAAGGTAATCAGTTGTTTTCAGCATGCACTTGACTGTTCCCAAGGACCGATTATATAAAATTTTAAAAATTCAAGGAAAGATTTTAGCAAAGTGATTCAACTATTGTATAGCCTGGTGGCTCAGTGATTCAGCTGATTCAACTGTTAATATCACAATTCACTTGCTTTGTTGTATAGGTTATCTACCTGACCCCAAAACTTAAAACCAGGCTGACCCACCCACACACTGCACAGATGATGGCCAGCAAGAATGGGTTTCTGGACATTGTATCACTATATATTGATGACTGGGCTCATGAATTTGGCTGTTTAAGTGACAGAATTAGGTTGGCTCTGTTTAATCCCATCAAATACTTATAAACTGTTATGATGATAAGTGGGGAAAAATATTGCTGGACGATGGCAGCTGTAATAAGTGTGGGTATGGAAATGCAGAGAAATTACTGCAAACAAGATCAATTTATCCAGAGAGAGGGCAGAATATGGAATTCTGCCTGCCTGGAATAATTTCTGGGCTTCTAATATGACCTTGCTAGCTAAAGAAAGAAGAAAAAGGGCATTCTTATTTTATATTTTATGCTAGAAGTCATCACTTAAAACATTGAAGGACAATATAATTGCAAACAATGCTAAGGGGGGATCTATTTTAAGAAAGTTAGACCATCTTAGTTTTGGAAGAAAAGTTAGAGGAAGATTAAATTTAATCCAACTCAATCCAAGTCAATAAGATATTTACAAGTATCTCATCTATAGTAGTTTTCACCCACGGCATTTTCTCTTTTTACCTCTGCCTTTCTCCAATAATGAAGGACAGGGAAGCATGGAGTGTTGCAGTTCGTGGGGTCTCAGAGAGTTGGACATGACTTGGTGACTGAATAACAACTCCTTCAATCTGCTGGGAAGTGAGTGTGAATGCAAATAGCTGAAACCTGAGGAAGATCAGGTAACTGAACATAATGGAGGGTGGGAGTAGAGAGGGGAGTTTGATAAAGAAGTTGGGGAGAAAAGAAAGTGAGAGTGGAAAAAAAATTCCTCACATAGTAACACTTTGAAGAAAGACTGGGAAAGGAGACATTCTCTAAGACGATATACTGTGTGATGTACTTTATAACCTCGAGGGACTACTAGGAAAGATTTGCCTCCCATAAAGGCTAATTTTGAGTCAGATTAATGCTTCTATTGGGTGTATCAGCAAGCTAAGATGGACCATGGTTTATATATTACTACAGGTTTATATATTACTACAGGTTTATATATTAGAAAAACAAGCTTGGGATCTTTTGCCTCGTGCATATTTTAGCAGGAAGACAATAAAAAAAAAAAAAATAGAAGGGCACTCAATCGTGGAGGAGTCAAATAATGCATTTTTGGGTAAGTTTGATAGACTTAGCAAATAAAAAAAATTTAGGATGTCCAGTTAGATTTGAGTTTCAGATATACAACAAATAATTTTTAGCATAAATATGTCCCAAGTATTGCATGGGGCATAGTTATACTAAAATTATTTATCTGAAATTAAAATTTAACTGGATACCCTAGATTTTTATTTGCTAAATCTGGTGATCCTAACACAGAGTCAAACAAAGATAGACAAGAGAAGTGTCAAATGGGCAATATCTATTCCATTTCTGAAATCGGAACATAATTCTAGTAGTGTTATTGGTTCTCACTCTGTTTTGAAAAAAATTAGATTTTTTTTTTTTTTAAGTAAGGAATATGAATGCTACTAAGTACTAGATGTCTGGTAAGAGGGATAGCATGTTAATATGACATGATGAAGGCCCCAATGCATACAATTTAGAATTCATAAAGCTCTATTTCTTCCAAAGCTGATTTAATATAGTTTATCACCAAAAGCCACAAAGCCCCAAATGACTTTCTAATTTATATGAAGCAGAAACTCGATAGTGTGCTTTTTGAATTTGCCTAAGTATACATCTGCATTTGTTGAATTTCCAAATCCACAATATTCTAAGAGAACTGGTTGTCACATCAACCTTCACATGCTATAAGACTATTTTACTTTTTCTTAATTTTTAATAAATTCAATTACTGAATAAAGTCAAACAAATATTGCTTCAGAAAATAGGGAAATGTATTTAGCATGTCTTCTACTGTACATGGAATAAGCCTAACCAACAACAGCCATAAATATCCCTGTGTGTGTGTGTGTGTGTGTGTGTCCTCAGTCGCTTCAGTCATGTCCGACTCTTTGCAACCCTATGGACCATAGCTCACCAGGCTCCTCTGTCCATGAAATTTTCCAGGCAAGAATACTGGAGTGGGTTGTCATTTCCTTTTCCAACACATATCCCTGTTGGCACCTTATTACCAAAGATGTGACAATCAGGAAATAACTATTAAAAGATACTGCCTTTGCTCCCCTAGTTCAAGAATCACATTGAATTCATATTCATCAAAAAGCCACAAAGTACATGAGATTGCATTACAGGGATGTGTCTTTTGGGTGAGAAGACTGTTTCTAGGAGCACTTGATCCACAAAATTTCTGCATATCTAAAACTTATTTTCAACTCTTACTGACACTAATATTTTAAATAGATAATCTGTTACTATAAATTAGGAATTACAGCTTTTTCCTCTTAATAAGGAAATACAGTCCATACATTCTGTTGCCAGAGTTGCCAGGTCAATTTTGTCAAAGGACCTTTTATTACACTCATCTTCTCCCTTTACTTTCAAAGGTCCTATGAATATCAGTCTGACAGTGAATCACTGTTGCATATATACTTCCTGCAAGAATAATAATGATGGTGATTAGTAATAAGAGAATGAAGATGATGATGATGATATCATAGCAGACATTTACTGTTTTGGCTTACTCAAGCATTCCTTCGCACCATTCTTTTGTAGTTACATCTCCTTTTCCTTTAGGAATTGCTATCTCCCTATCCAAATGGTTTTGGTGAAAATGTCAATTACATAGTACAACACACTCATCCATTCATGCATATACATATATATCTCAGAGAGAGATGGTTTCAGCAGTGGTCAAGTGATTCAAGTCAGACCAACCTGAGTTTTAGGAACTTATTCTTTGGGGAAGTTGCCTTCAAAGACACTATAAGATACTTCATAGACACTAAATGAAAAAGATGTTTTCTCTTTCCTCAGGAGTTACTGAACTGAAATTATGAAGACCTAAAATTATCTCTGGTCATGTCCCTGTTCCCATTTAATAACTCATTTACAGTTGTGGTCATAAAGCCAATGGCTATCAGGGAAGCAGAGGTAATACTCTCAAACTTCCTGGAGCCTCTAAGGCCAGTTCTTTACCTCAACACCCCATTTTAGCTCCATGACACATGAACCAAAAAATTCCATTTTTTCTTAAGCTAATCTAAGGATTAAATAAAATAGCTACAATTTATCAAGAACTATTTTAATGCTCTAAACCATATATTGATATGAAATAAATATGTAGAGTTAGAACTTTTATGCATATGAAAACTCTAGATGACAAGCGGAAGAACCCTGTTATAATCATTATTCTCAAAATACACAATACACTAGATACAAATAATTTAAAATATAATTTTTTCCCTTCTACTATCTATTCAAAATGTACTCACGAAAGGAGCCTACCTCTTTGTAGACTGTTTCAACAAATTCTTAAGGAAGATACTAATTGGCTAGACTTGGGTCATATTCCTAAATCAGCACCAACCACTGTGGCCAAGTACTCTGGTCCTCTGTGTCATGGGAGCACTTTTATTCCCAAACTATGTAGAATAAAAATAGGAAAGGGTGGTCCCTAAAGAAATGCTGTGCAGACCAAGAAAATAAACAGATCACAATAATAGCATCATTTCATTTATTCCTCTTTCTCATTCTTAGGAAGTAATATCTACCTTTATTTTGCAGATGAAAATATATCCTTATAAAAGTCATTTGTTCAAGTTGCTTGGTTAGTAAAGAGAAGTTGGCTTTCAAACCCAGGTCTATCTCATTCCATAGCTCCCTCTCTCCTACCATGATGCTGTCTGGGAGGATAATGGCAGGAGGTTCTGGGCTTCACTGCTACCTGATTGCCCCTGGTGGCAGCAGCAGAGAAGTTGGCACATGGCTGCATGGGGTTATGGAGTGAACATTTGGGAAGAAACTGTTCATCAGTTTTGGAACTGACTACTTCCTGTCCATAAAAAAACGACAAGGTGATTACAAGAAGAAAAAGAGTTTCAAGTAGTGCTTAATGGAGACAGTAGGCTCCAAGGAACCTGCTCCATGGATGGGGGACAGAGGAAGAGGAAGATTAAGTCATCAGATAGTCAAATACCAAATCAATAAGGAGAATGGTTGAAGGAAAAAGACTTGGATGAATCTAGGCAGCCTCAGTGCTCAGGGGGCGTTACAAGCACAGTACTTCCTAGGATGATCCTAAAAAATTATTTCCTTTCTTTTTGGTTTCTAAAGAAGCTCCAAACATTCAATTCCTCCCAGAGTCAAGAGTTATCATCCAGGAAGGTTTTTTCTTTCCTACTACATTTAATCAGGGGGTGAGCCCAGGATCCACAAAGTAAAGTGTTAGCCTCTTTGTTGCTGGATGCATGAGAAGAACTTGTGAGGGCAGTCTGGCCACCAGAGAAAAGAAAGGAGTAGGTGGAAGATGTGTGCAGAGGCTGGTCACCAATTAGTGGAGTACCATTCCCACATTTTAACAACCAATACGACTATTGTGGGTGTTTGTATGCTGACTAGAAGCTCTCCTTTCCTCATGAGAGTCAGAAGCCAGCAGCTCCTTTTCACTATAGCCCCCTACATCCTGCCACCAAGCCTCTTGGAAGTTCAATTCATTCCAGGTACACCAGAAAGTAAGAGGCTGAAATCCAGACTCACAACTGTTCAAATGTGGCCAAAGCAGGTTCTGAACATTTTCTAGACATGAAGGCATTTCTCTGATGTTTGTTCTCATTAATCTTGCCTCTTTCTCTTTTGTTTAGGGTCTCTATCTGTCTCTATATTTCACTAGGGTTTGAATTTGAACAAAAAGCTCACACCAGATGTTCATGCATATTTCTGCATGTGTACTTGAAAGGGAACCCTTTGAAAGGAAGTAGTCTCTACTAGGCCAAGCTGTGGGACAAAAAAATGAAGCCTGATAGATTGGAATGAAGGACAGAGGGACAGACAAGCACAGGAAAAAGGGGGAGAGTTGGGAGGGAGCTGGAATGTCAGTTATGATTGTTAGACACAAATGCAACAGGTCCGGACCAAATAATTAGAAAAACCAAAAGCGAATGACAAATAGGAAATGCAGAGGAGACAGAATCCAAGATGCAGAAAAGTGTCTAGAAACTATATTTCTAGGTCCTCAGTGGAAGCAGAGTGGTATAGATATTGCACCAGAGTCAAGACATTTCATGAACTGAGTAGCAGACAACCTGGTATATCAGCCCTCAAGGCACTTAAATTCTTTATGTGTATACAGGTCTCCCCCAAAGAAAGACAGATGAAGTTGAACTGGATTAGACTGGATTGGATTGGATTGGACTGAATTGACGTGAATTGACCTCCAGTGGCTGAAGAGATAGGCAGTTCTCAATAACTACATCCAGAGAGTCAGAGAAGAAAAATCACGTAACTTTCCACAGTCTGAGAACAGGTTGGAAGGAGAAAAAGAAAACATTTGATTTCTTAATCACAATTTTTGGCCCCAAGCATCTTGTGTTTAATGTCTGAAAAGACTATCTGGTCTGCCAACTTTCTGTTTTGCACGACTGCCCAAATGGGTTACAGCTGTTCAGTTTAAAAGTTCCTGATTCTAAACCAACTACTTATCTTGTTCTTGTGATCTGAATGCCACATGAACCTTTATGTTCTTTTTTGGAGGGATTTCACATCTTACCTTTCAGAAATCAATTCTTCTTCATCAAGCCAGATTTTCACATGTCACTAAATTCAGTCTATACTACAGGAGTAAGTCATCATGGAATCCTTTGAGGCTTTCACGTCTAGTGCCTGGAGACACGTTTTCCCCAGGATCTCACAGTATGTCTACACAAGTACCATCCAACAATATGTCCAGGAATAAGTTGAGGTTCACCAGAAACATAGTAAAAAAAAACTTTTATGGTTGAGTAAAGTTCTTTTTTGCATTTCTTCTTTTATTTTTTTTCCCCTTCTTTGTCCCTATACACAGAAACCTTCTGTGGTTTCCTTATAATAAGTCTTAGGAACCTGACTTGACTATATATTGATGATCTACCACATACACAATGTTAGAAGTCAGTTGGATATGAGACATGAAGTTTTACAGTTCACATTCAACCAAATATAGGTAGAAAGAAAGGAAGACGAGAGCTGGGACTTTACATAAGTTCAGTTCCAGGGCTAGGGACTGAAGGATTTCTGTATAGGGCTATCTATAGTGGAATGTAGGAAGAATTCTACTCTAGAAGCTATTTCTTTTTGGTTTTTCTTTAGTTTGTTTTCTGGTTTGTTTTTCTTAACTTTTTATTTTGTATTGGAGTACAGTTTGTCAACAACGTTGAGCCAGTTTCAGGTGTATAACAAAATGATTCAGTTATATATACACAGGTTTCCTTGATGGCTCAGACAGTAAAGAATCTGCCTGCAATGCATGAGACCCAGGTTTGATCCCTGGATCAGGAAGATCCCCTGGAGAAGGGAATGGCAACCCACTCCAGTATTCTTGCCCGGACAATTCCCTGGAGAGAGGAGCCTGAGGGGCTCTAGTCCAAGAAGTCACAAAGAGTCAGACACGACTGAGTGATTTATACTTTCACTTTCATTCTTTTTCAAATTCTTTTCCTAATTAGGCTGCTACAGAATATTGAGCAGAGTCTTGTCCCAAACAGTAAGCCCTTGTTGGTTATCCATTTTACACTGTTGTTCTCGAACATACCAGAAACTTGTTAAGAAGCCTTTGTTTAAATCTCAGGACCCAGATGGCCTTTTATAATCTAGGCTAGATTAGGCTAGTCTAGAAAGTAATCTAGAAAGTTCTTCAGGCTGGAAGTCTGTGTGAGTCTAAGTTGGATGAGCCCTTGCATTCTATTTATTTTAAACTTTTTATTTGGTATGGGAGTACAGCTGATTAACAATGTGATAGTTTCAGTCCCTTTCAGCAAAGGGACTAGGTCATATTGGAAATTATTTTAATGGCCATCAGTCCATTCCAGAAGCCTGGTGGGCCAATAAAATAAAAAAGACACAGAAAGTTCATATACATGGAAAGCCCCAGAACCAACTGGGTAGCGTCATCATCCAGTTGTATATATGGATTCAGCATTCTAGACACATTTTTGAAAAACAGAGTAAGCAAGGAAGGCCAATTGCTCTTACAATCACTCTTTTGGATTCAGAGGAGGGTTCTAAATAGAATTAATAACAGAAACTGAAAGAGAAAACCATGAGAGGGAGAAGGCAGGAGCAAGGTCTGAGTGTTAATTCAGATGCCTAATCTAAAGAATAAATAAATAAACAGGATTAGCATACCAAAATTTGTCCTGGATATGAATTTCAGCAAAAGACACTGGACACTAGCAAGATTCAGATCCCACCCAAGAAGGGTCAAGGCTATTTACAATTAGGATCAAGACAGGAATTGGCCTTTCCGGTTTTAGGAATTAGGGCACCAACGCTGAGTAATTAGAGAAGTCAGAGGTAGTAAAACAAGGTAAGGGCTACCGCATGGCTCACTCCAAATACCATGGTGTAGATCAGCATCATTCAAGAAACAGTTCAGTATTAAGGAAGCAGTGAACAGCAGAATTTAATAGTGTGTGTCTTAAATTTGTGATTCTCAATATTTAATGTGCACAAGAATCATCCAAGAATCTTGTTAAACTGTAGATTCTGACTCAGTAAGTCTGGTGAAAGAAATTCAGAGGAATTTCTAAGAAGTTCCCAAGGGATAATCTTGCTGTTGGTCCACAGAAGACACTGAATAGGAAGGGTCTAGAGCCATGGTTCTCAACTTTGGCTGCATATTAGCTTTCAACAGTGCTGAGGCCTGGGTCTCATTCCCAGACACTGATTTAATTGGTCTGGGTTGGGCTGTGTTTTCTGACGCTCTCAAAGCTCTCCCAGGTAGTTCCATTTGGGAATCCACTGAAGGTCATTTCAGTTGGTTTGCCAGTGGATGTCAGGACAATATTAAAAAAAAAAAAAATCCCACCAATAAATTCTCTATTGATAGCTTTGGGTGTTTGAATTGTTCAGAGTCCTAGGTATTCTGGGTATTTTTTCAATCATAATACATTTCTGGATAATAAATCTTGTTTAATTTTGTGTTTTGTAATTTGATTTGGAAGTGATAACAGTGTAACTCAGAGATATTTTTGTTTCGTCTTTGACTTTTTTTAACTTACTGTAAAAAGAACCCTTTAAAATATTTCCTTAGAGTAATAGGAAAATTGGAAATTTATATTTTCCTTTTTTTAAAAAAAAGCATTTCTTGTCTTCAGCAGTCTTCCCACAGCTCTTTGCTATTGTGTTCATTTTCTTGAGTTGCTTGGATTGCACCCTAATGATGTGTTTGTTCTCTCATTATCCTCAGACTCAAGCCAACTCCAATAGCACATTCTTAGGCAGCTGATGCCTTTGTTTAATTCCACACATTTCTTCTCTTAGCGAGAAAAGGCAAATGAGGACAGTTATCAGTTACAAGATGTGTGGAACACATAGATAATCTAGCACTCTGTTGGGAAGATCATTTGTGTGAAGAGGATCCAGTAACTTTCCACTTACGTCATCTGTTCTCTCAAATCTTGCTCCTTCCCAGCCTCCTTGCCTCCTCCACTCCCATTCAGCCCTCCTTTCTATCATCCCAGAACAGAAGGCTTACATCATCTAAAAGGTTGGCTTGTGAGGCTTTTGATTCTCTATTTAGCTTTTTTTTTTTTTTCTTATTTACTGCTATTCTGTAGCATTTCAGAAACTACTTCATTCTAGGCACAGTGCCTACAATTGGGGTTGGCTGCCACCAAAGGAATCTTGGTTTTACCCTTTGCGTATGAACAGCTTGGAAGACATCACCGACCCAATAGATATGAGTTTGAGTAAACTCCGGGAATTGGTGATGGACACGGAGGCCTGGCATGCTGCAGTCAATGGGGTCACAAAGAGTCAGACACAACTGAGTGACTGAACTGAACTGAGCTATAGCAATGATTTTCAGACTACAGATCATTACTCATTAGTGGGTTGTGAAATAAATTTGGTGATTTTTGAGCAGCACTGTATTTAGTAGACAAGAAAAATAGAGGACAGAAGAGAAAAGATCAGGAAATATCTCACATTGTAACAGTAAGTATAATTTTCTTGACAGAACTCTCATTTCACTTACATAGATGTAAATTGTATTTTCCTGTGAGTTTTACTGTAAGTTGTATTTAAAATGAATAAAAGTCACTGTCCCCAAAGCAATCATCTGTCAGTCTACCTTTACTCAAAGTCTTCCAAAACTATTATAAGGCAGTGGTAATTTATTATGATTGCAAGATCTTCAGATAATGTTTAAGCCTGCTGTTTTGGCACAGAAAGCTGATAGGCATGTGTGTGTGTGTAGGTAAACCCTTAGTGATTATATCTATAAAAGTTAAAAACCAGAATAAAAAATACACTGAACTTTTTCTCATCCTAGAAATGAGAAATACTTATTCATGGTAATGTGAATTTTTTAAAAATGACTCTATCCGTCTCATTAAAAGATTAATTTTCAATACACTTCCACATTTTATAATTAACACATTTCAAAATTTGTGATACATTTATACTGTTTTGAGTTAACTGGCTGTTCAGTTCAGTTCAGTCACTCAGTCGTGTCTGACTCTTTGCCATCCCATGAACCACAGATCACCAGGCCTCCCTGTCCATCACCAACTCCTGGAGTCCACCCAAATCCATGTGCACTGAGTCGGTGATGCCATGCAACCATCTCATCCTCTGTTGTCCCCTTTCCTCCTGCCCTCAATCTTTCCTAGCATCAGTGCCTTTTCAAATGAATCAGCTCTTCGCATTAGGTGGCCAAAGTATTGGAGTTTCAGTTTCAAAATCAGGCCTTCCAATGAACACCCAGGACTGATCCCCTTTAGGATGGACTGGTTTGGCCTCCTTGCAGTCCAAAGGACGCTCAAGAGTCTTCTCCAACACCAGAGTTCAAAAGCATCAATTCTTTGGCACTCAGCTTTCTTTATGACCCAACTCTCACACCCATACATGACCACTAGAAAAACCATAGCATTGACTAAAAGGCAAATTTGGCCTTGGAATACAGAATGAAGCGGGGCAAAGACTAATAAAGTTCTGCCGAGAGAATGCACTGGTCATAGCAAACACCCTTTTCCAACAACACAAGAGAAGACTCTACATATGGACATCACCAGATGGTCAACACCGAAATCAGATTGATTACATTCTTTACAGCGAAAGATGGAGAAGCTCTGTACAGTCAGCAAAAACAAGAAGAGAGCTGACTGTGGCTCAGATCATGAACTCCTTATTGTCAAATTCAGACTTAAATTGAAGAAAGTAGGAAAAACTACTAGACTGTTTAGGTATGCTGCTGCTGCTGCTGCTGCTAAGTCACTTCGGTCATGTTCAACTCTGTGCAACCCCATAGACGGCAGCCCACCAGGGTCCCCCCGTCCCTGGGATTCTCCAGGCAAGAACACTGGAGTGGGTTGCCATTTCCTTCTCCAATGCATGAAAGTGAAAATTGAAAGTGGCATCGCTCAGTTGTGTCCAACTCTTAGCGACCCCATGGACTGCAGTCTACCAGGCTCCTCCATCCATGGGGTTTTCCAGGCAAGAGTGCTGGAGTAGGGTGCCATTGCCTTCTCCAGCCATTTAGGTATGACCTAGTTCAAATCCCTTATGACTATACAGTGGACGTGAGAAATAGATTTAAGGGACTAGATTTACAGACAGAGTGCCTGATGAACTATGGACGGCAGTTCCTGACATTGCACAGGAGACAGGAATCAAGACCATACCAAGAAAAAGAAATGCAAAAAAGCAAAATGGCTGTCTGAGGAGGCCTTACAAATAGTTGTGAAAAAAGGGAAGCAAAAAGCAAAGGAGAAAGGGAAAGATATACCTATTTGAATGCAGGGTTCCAAAGAATAGCAAGGAGAGATAAGAAAGCCTTCCTCAAATATCAACACAAAGAAATAGAGGACAACAATAGAACTGGAAAGACTAGAGATCTCTTCAAGAAAATTAGAGATACCAGGGGAATATTTCATGCAAAGATGGGCTCAATAAAGAACAGAAATGGTAGGGACCTAACACAAGCAGCAGATATTAAGAAGAGGTGGCAAGAATACACAGAAGAACTGTACAAAAAAGATCTTCATGACCCAGATAATCACGATGGTGTGATCACTCACCTAGAGCCAGACATCCTGGAATGTGAAGTCAAGTGGGCCTTAGGAAGCATCACGACAAACAAAGCTAGTAGAGGTGATGGAATTCCAGTTGAGCTATTTCAAATCCTAGAAGATGATACTGTTAAAGTGTTGCACTCAATAAACCAGCAAATTTGGAACTCAGCAGTGGCCACAGGACTGGAAAAGGTCAGTTTTCATTCCAGTCCCAAAGAAACACAATGCCAAAGAATGCTCAAACTACAACACAATTGAACGCATCTCACATCCTAGTAATGGAGAAGGTGATGGCACCCCACTCCAGTACTCTTGCCTGGAAAATCCCATGGATAGAGGAGCCTGGTGGGCTGCCATCTATGGGGTTGCACAGAGTCACATACGACTGAAGTGACTTAGCAGCAGCAGCAGCACATGCTAATAAGGTAATGCTCAAATTTCTCCAAACCAGGCTTCAGCAGTACCCTATGCAGTCTACTCAAAGCTATGGTTTTTCTAGTAGTCCTGTATGGATGTGAGAGGTGGACTATAAAGAAAGGTGAGCACAGAAGAATTGATGTTTTGAACTGTGGTGTTGGAGAAGACACTTGAGAGTCCCCTGGAATGCAAGGAGATCCAACCAGCCAATCCTAAAGGAGATCAGTCCTGGGCATTCATTGGTAGGACTGATTTTGAAGCTAAAACTCCATTACTTTGGCCACCTGATGCAAAGAGATGACTCATTTGAAAAGACCTTCTGCTGGGAAAGATTGAAAGCAAGAGGAGAAGGGGATGACAGAGGATGAGATGGTTGGATGTCATCACAGACTCAGTGGACATGGGTTTGCGGGGACTCCGGGAGTTGATGATGGACAGGGAGGCCTGGCAATCTGTGGTCATGGGGTCGCAAAGAGTCAGACACGATTGAGCAACTGAACTGAACTGACTAGACGGACCTTTGTTGACTAAGTAATGTCTCTGCTTTCTAATATGCTGTCTAGGTTGGTCATAACTTTTCTTCCAAGGAGTAAGCGTCTTTTAATTTCATGGTTGCAGTCACCATCTGCAGTGATTTTGGAGCCCCCCAAAATAAGGTCTGACACTGTTTCCTCATCTATTTTCCATGAAGTGATGGGACCAGATGCCATGATCTTCGTGAATGTTGAGCTTTAAGCCAACTTTTTCACTCTCCTCTTTCACTTTCATCAAGAGGCTCTTTAGTTCTGCTTCGCTTTCTGCCATAAGGGTGGTGTCATCTGCATATCTGAGGTTATTGATATTTCTCCTGGCAATCTTGATTCCAGCTTGTGCTTCCTCCAGCCCAGCTTTTCTCATGAGGTACTCTGCATATAAGTTAAATAAGTAGGGTGATATTATGACAGCCTTGACGTACTCCTTTTCCTATTTGGAACCAGTCTGTTGTTCCATGTCCAGTTCTAACTGTTGCTTCCTAACCTGCATACAGTTTTCTCAAAAGGCAGGTCAGGTGGTCTGCTATTCCCATCTCTTTCAGAATTTTCCACAGTTTATTGTGATCCACACAGTCAAAGGCTTTGACATAGTCAAGAAAGCAGAAATAGCTTTTTTTCTGGAACTATCTTGCTTTTTGATGATCCAGCGAATGTTGGCAATTTGATCTCTGGTTCCTTACCTTGTCTAAAATCAGCTTGAACATCTGGAAGTTCACAGTCACCTATTACTGAAGTCTGGCTTAGAGAATTGTAAGCATTACTTTATTAGCGTGTGAGATGAGTGCAACTGGCTGTTACTAATGATTATAACGATAAGTCAATAGAAATAAATTTAACTGTTAGAGCCTTCAAGTTGCAGGAAATACATTGCTATTTCAATTTACTTTCATATATATTTTTATATAGAATTAATCAATAAAGATAATCAAAGACTTTCCAGCCAGGGAATTCCCTGGTGGTTCAGTGGTTATGACTCTGCACTCTCACTGCCAAGGTTACTGGTTTGATCCCTGGTCAAGGAACTAAGAATCTGCATGCTGAGCAGAGTGCCTCAAAATTAAAACAAAAACAATATTATTTTTTACAAAAGGATGTTAAACCTAAATATTTATTACATTAGGATAAAATTCAGAGTGGGAAATGTAATGAAAATATACTACTAAAGACAGTTTGCTTGTGTGTTTTTTAAATAGGTACAAATTCATATTTAGATTCTACTGGATAAAATTTTAAAGTGTTGTAATAGTTTAATTTTACATGTGATATTTGTACTTTTTGCAGTTATTTAATCTTTTGACAGGTTGCTCTCAATTTCTGAGATGGTCTACACATTGTGTCTCTCTAAATAAACTTGCTCTCTCTTTTGACAAATATAATTGCATACTTAAAATATAAAAAGAGCTATTTATCAAAAATAAGTTTCAACTCTTTTTAGAAGTTTCACAAACAAAACTTCAACATTGTTGATCTAGCCCTCTCACTGTCTATCATTGTCAGAAATCTGCAAAGTCACCCCAATATAAAAATATTTATTTCTTTCACAAATTCCTTTCAGGGATATTCTATGCTATAATTTTCTTAAGAGTAAAGTACATGCTGAATACAGTCACTCATCACCTAGGCTAATCTTAGTTGGCATGCTAAAACTGGTTGGAGTACTAACTAGCAACACTGACCAGAATTAACAACACAAATGAACTTTATGACTTCATAATTCAGGATGTATTTAATAGATGGAGATGATTAACTTTATGGGACATTTGATATTATAATATTTTAATCAATTCTTGATAACTAGGCAGTCTCTTTGGGGAAGCATATGCACCTTCAACCAGTAAATGAAATGAAAAATATTTCAAAAAAGTTGAAAGTTGAGATTTGTTTAACTGTTCAAGATCTTGAACGGAACACATATTGTCTTCTCTCAGTTCAACTCAGTTCAGTCGCTCAGTCATGTCCGACTCTTTGCGACCCCATGAATCGCAGGATGCCAGGCCTCCCTGTCCATCACCAACTCCTGGAGTTCACCCATCTCCACTGAGTTGGTGATGCCATCCAGCCATCTTATCCCCTGTCGTCGCCTTCTCCTCCTGCCCCCAATCCCTCCCAGCATCAGAGTCTTTTCCTATGAGTCAGCTCTTCACATGAGGTGGCCAAAGTATTGGAGATTCAGCTTTAGTATCAATCCTTCCAATGAACACCCAGGCCTGATCTCCTTTAGGATGGACTGGTTGGATCTCCTTGCAGTCCAAGGGACTCTCAAGAGTCTTCTCCAACACCACAGTTCAAAAGCATCAATGTCTTCTCTCAGATATCCCTTAAAATGATGGCAGAGATACATAAAGATATTTTTCCTAATAACAAAGGAAATAGATGTGGGGCAACACTAATGGATGAGAGTTTTTAAAACCTTCTGAAGAAATAAAAATGAGGTAGATGAAACTGGAGCCTATTATACAGCGTGAAGTAAGCCAGAAAGAAAAACACCAATACAGTATACTAACACATATATATGGAGTTTAGAAAGATGATAACAATAACCCTGTATGCGAGACAGCAAAAGAGACACAGATGTATAGAACAGTCTTCTGAACTCTGTGGGTGAGGGCAAGGGTGGGATGATTTGGGAGAATGGCATTGAAACATGTATAATATCGTATGTGAGACGGATTGCCAGTTCAGGTTCAATGCAGGATACAGGATGCTTGGGGCTGGGCACTGGGACGACCCAGAGGGATGGTACGGGGAGGGAATGGGGAGGGGGGTTCAGGATGGGAAGCACGTGTACACCTGTGGCAGATTCATGTTGACATATAGCAAAACCAATACAATATTGTAATTAGCCTCCAATTAAAATAAATAAATTTAAATTAAAAAAGAAAAAACCAGTGGAAACAAATAGAGGAAGTTATACTTTCAGGGGGAACTTCAGCTAAAGAAGGTGTCAGGCAAAAATCCCAAAGAGGCTATGGATTCAAAAGTGAAAAAGTACAGCAAAAGGGGAGATTATATTGAAAATCTATGTAATGAACTGCTACCCTGTTATCTTTCTCCAGGTAGAGCTAAATAAAATGGTATTTCTTCAAGAAAGTGCTGGGATGGAAGAAACTTTCCTCTACTTTTATGTTCTTCTGGCTGGTCTAAGAATTAAGTTGATAAGACCCAAATTAACAGGAAAAAATAAAAATTAATTTTGTATGTATGCAAACCCTACATAAATGAGAGGGCCAGAGAGTCCATACACATGAGAGGCCCAAAATCGGAAAGGTAAAATTTTGTCTCTGTGCCATCCTGAGCTAAGGAATGAAGTAGGGGCCTGAGGCTTCCAAGGACAGAATGATAAAAAGAACAGATGTTTGGTAATTAGAAGCTTACCCTGCCATATAGATGGGACCACTCAGATAAAATTTCCCTCTAGGAATAACTCGTTTTCTGGGAAAATTTTCCAACTTAAATTCTTCTAGATAGTTAAGGGAGGGGCAGTAGTTTCTTTTTACCCCACAGGGTCTCCATTGCTTTTTGCTCAAAATAATTCACATGCCAAAGTGACACATCCTAAAGACTCTTTTATTTTTTTTTCTTTTATTCTTTTATTCTTTTATTTATTTATTTATTTTTGCAATTTTAGAATAATTTTTTTTTAATTTATTTATTTTTAAATTTAACTCTTTTAAATCCCTACAAAAAAATTAACTTTTACTAGTTTTTATTTTTGTGTTCTTTTTATTTCAGAACTCTCTTTTCATTGGAATCAAATCTTCTAATTTACCATAGTTTAACTTTAGTTAGTTTATTTACATTTCATGTTACAGGCTTTCAGTGAATACTTGATGATTCTTGATTATCTGTTCTCAGTCAAGAATAGGTGAGCTTTTGCTGAGCAAAGGAAAGCAACAAAACAAAAAAACAGACTATCAAATGGGGGGTAAAAATTCTTGCAAATGATACAAGCAACAAGGGGTTAAAATCCAACATATGCAAACAGCTCACACAATGCAATATCAAAAGAAACAACCCAATCAAAAAATGGGCAGAAGACTTGAATAGATATTTTTTCAAAGAGGAAATGCAGATGCCCAACAGTCATGTAAAAAGATGCTCAACAGCACTAATCATTAGGGAAATGCAAATGAAAACAACAAAAAGATATCATCTCAAATCTTTCAAAATAGCTATCATCAAAAAGAACACAAATAAGAAATAGGAATCCCAGTATACTGTTGGTTCAGTTTAGTTTAGTTCAGTCTCTCAGTCGTGTCTGACTCTTTGTGACCCCATGGACTGCAGCACGCCAGGCCTCCCTGTTCATCACCAACTCCTGGAGTTTACCCAGACTCAAGTCCATTGAGTCGGTGATGCCATCCAACCATCTCATCCTCTGTCATCCCCTTCTCCTCCTGCCTTCAATCTTTCCCATCATCAGGGTCTTTTACAATGAGTCAGCTCTTCATAACAGGTGGCCAAAGTGTTGGGAGTTTCAGCTTCAATATCAGTCCTTCCAATGAATACTCAGGACTGATCTCCTTTAGGATGGACTGGTTGGATCTCCTTGCAGTCTGAGGGACTCTCAAGAGTCTTCTCCAACACCACAGTTCAAAAGCATCAGTTCTTCAGTGCTCAGCTTTCTTTATAGTCTTGGTGCAGCCCTTATGGAAAACAGTATGGAAGTTTCTCAAAAAATTAAAAATAGAGCTTCCTTGGTGGTCCAGTGGTTAGGAGTCCACATCACAACGCAGGGACACAGGTTCAGTCCCTGGTCTGGGTAGATCCCACATGCCATGGAGCAATCGGGCCCAAGTACCACAACTTCTGAGCCAGTGCTCTAGAGCCCACAAGCCACAGCTACTGAGCCCACATGCCACAACTCCTGAAGACTGCATGCCTACAGCCCTTGCTCCACAACAAGAGAAGCCACCATAGTGAAAAGCTGGCACACCACAACAAAGAGTAGCCCCTGCTCATCCCAACTAGAGAAAGCTCACATACAGCAATGAAGACCCATCATAGCCAAAAATTAAAACAAAACAAAACAAAACAAACACACAACTAGAAATAGAACTGCCCTATGACCCAGCAATTTCACTCCTGGGTACATAGCTGAAGAAACCAAAAACACTAATTCAGATAGATACATGCATCTCAATGTTCAAAGCAGCATTATTTATAATTGCTGAGATATGGAAATGACCTAACAGTCCATCAGCAGATGAATGGATAAAAGAAAATGCAGTATTGAGATACACACACACAATAGAATACTGCTCAGCCTTAAAAAAAAAGAAGAATGAAATTTTGCCATTGCCAATGACCTGGATAGACTTGAAGGATATTATGCTTAGTTAAATAAGACAGTGGAAGATAAATACTATACAATATCACTTCTGTGTGTAGTCTAAATAATACCACAAAGTAGTGAATATAACAGAAAAGCAGCAGACTCACAGAAATAGATAACAAACTAGTGGCTACCAATGGGGAAGGGGGAATTTTGGAGTAGGGAGTTAAGAGGTACAAACTATTATGTATAAAATAACCTACAAGGACATATTGTTCAATACAGACAATATAACCAATACTTTTTATAATCTTTTAAAAACTGTGAATCACTACACTGTACACCTGTAACATACATTATATATCAACTATAGCTCAATTAAAAAATAATCAAAATACCATTAAAAAAATAATCAAAATACCATTCAGGAAAATCTAAAAAACAAACAAGAAAAATAGGGGATAGAAAGGCAGAGCAGAAGCTGTTTGTATGTGAGTGGGGCTTGCCAATTAGAAGGTTGTGCTGTAGGTTGAACAATAAGGAACCAGCTTCTATACTTGAACAGTCCCAAATTTCAGAGTAAGGAAGACTTTGCTCTGGGGTTTTAATAGCCATGTTTGAGTAAAAGTTGAGGAAACTTCCAAAAATAAAGGACAAAGAGATGAAGAGACAGAAAAATATTATTGTTGCTCTTTCATTAAGTCGTGTCTGACTCTTTGCAACCCCATGAACTGCAGCATGCCAGGCTTCCCTGTCCTTCACTATGTCCTTCACTAAACCCCAAGAACAGCATGAAAAGAAAAATATAAGCGTAAAGAAAGATGAAAGTGAAGATTTATTTAGGAGGCCAGATATTGATCTGATTTAAAATTTAGAAAGACAGAATAGAGAAAACAGAAGGGAAAATTTCAGAAAAACGGAAATAAAATTTCTGGACCTAAAGAAGAACATGGATATTTATATGACTGGGTCCCTTGAGCGCCCAACTGAATGAATGGATATGGCTCTACAGACTCCCCACTGTGATCAAAAGATCAAGGATAAACCAAAGACCCTAAAAGCTTTCAGGTTATGTACCAGAAAACAGAATAGTGGAACCAGTTTTTCATCAATTACTGAATGCTAGAAAACTAAGCATTGTTGTCAAAATTATGAGAAGACTATCTTCAGCCAAACTATCAATCCTGTGTGAAGATAGAATATAGATATTTAGAGAAATGGAAGACTCAGAATGCTTGTCTCCCAGTATAATTTCTAGGAAGTCATTTGAAGACAGACGTGTGATATTGTGATTTAAAGCAGTACACACTTGGCCTCCTTCCTTGTTCCAGCATAGAGCTCCTAAAAACCTTTCTAAGTGATGAAAACAAAAAGGTGTCTTGTTATGTGAATGGACTGATTTTGGGAAGCCACTTTAGGATGAGGGCTGGTGGCCAGGAAAGCTAAACTTGTAGGAGGCTGGAACTTTCAGCTTGAGCAAACTCGGGGAGATGGTGAAAGTCAGGGAAGCTTGGCATGCTGCAGCCCATGGGGTCATAAAGAGTCGGACACAACTGAGCATCCCACCTCCACCTCAACCGTTTCAGTCCCACCTCCACCTCCAAAATCTGGGAAGAAAAGAGGGGCTGGGAAGTTGAACCAGTTGTAAAGGCCAGTGATGTAATTAATCATACCCATTAAATTAAGCCTGTATAAAAAACCAAAAGGTAGTTGGGAATTTCTGAATTATACAGTGTGGTTAAAAGCTTGGAATAACTTGATAATATCATGAACTCCTTATTACCAAATTCAGACTTAAACTGAAGAAAGTAGGGAAAACCACTAGACCATTCAGGTATGACCTAAATCAAATCCCTATGATTATACAGTGGAAGAGAGAAATAGATTTAAGGGCCTAGATCTGATAGATAGAGTGCCTGATGAACTGTAGAATGAGGTTCATGACATTGTACGGGAGACAGGGATCAAGACCATCCCCATGGAAAAGAAATGCAAAAAAGCAAAATGGCTGTCTGGGGAGGCCTTACAAATAGCTGTGAAAAGAAGAGAGGTGAAAAGCAAAGGAGAAAAGGAAAGATATAAGCATCTGAATGCAGAGTTCCAAAGAATAGCAAGAAGAGATAAGAAAGCCCTGTCTCTTATACACATCTNCTAAATGGAGCCATAATATGTGGTCCTGTGTGACTAGCTTCTTTGGCTTATCATGTTGTTAAGGTCCATCGATGTGGTAGTCTGCACGCACACCTCATTGTTTTTATTACTGAATAATATTCCATTGTCTGTATAGACCACTTTTTGTTTGCCCATTTGTCAGTGGATGAACATTTGTGTAGTTTCTACTTTTTAGACATTTTGGATAAGGTTGTTAGGAACATTCATGAGCAAGTTATGCTGTGGAAATATGTTTCATCAATATTTCTCCCTTAGGAGGGAAGTTGCTGTGTTTTATGTTTAACTCTTTGAAGAACTGCCAGATTGTCTTCCCAAGTGGTTGCACCATTTTACATTCCCACGAGCAGTGTATGAGGGCTCCAATGTCTCCACATCCGGACGGAGAAGTATTATTGTCTGCTTTTTTTTTTTGCTTTTGCTTTATAGCCATCCTAGAGGGTGTAAAGTGGTATTTCACTGTGGTTTTGATTTGATGGCTAACCTGGAGAGCTTGGAGCATTGTGGTGCCATAATTAGCCTTAGGTTTTAAAAGAGTCTGCTGGCTAAGAAATTAGACTGAGGGGAGGAAAAGGGAGGGTACAGGGTGGGGGACCTGCAGGAAGTCATTGTGGTAATTCAGGTAGAAGGTGGTGGTGGACCGGAGGGATGGCAGTGAAGTAGTGAGACGTAATGGAATCCTGGAATCTGAAGAGCTCCCACGTAGAAGCATGGGGTCTCTAGGTTCTCCTAAGACAAAGATTCCATTGTTGTTCTGGGGAAACAATGCCTGAGCCTTAGGTTTTGCACTAAGGATGGGAGGAGGATGAGCCTGTGAGCATCTTTGTGGTGGAACCCATCACAGGATCTGGAGAGGGAAATGGCAACCCACTCCAGTGTTCTTGCCTGGGAAATCCCATGGACAGAGGAGCCTGGCAGGCTACAGTCTATGGGGTCACAAAAGAGTGAGACACGACTAAGTGACTAAACCGCGAGTACCACCATCCCAGATCAAGTGCCTGGTGGATCGGGGAGGGCGCATGGTGTTTGGCAATGAGCATGGCTGTGGGATCTGTCAGAAGCTCAAGGTTGGCACCTGGCTCCCTCCCTATGGGTGTGGGTTATCTAAGGTCTCTGTGCTCCAGCCCTTTTTGTTTACTTTGATTGCGCTGGGCCTTCATTGCTGCACGTGGGCGTTCTCTGGCTGTGGTGAGCAGGCGCTACTCTTACCTGCGGTGCGCGGGCTTCTCATGCAGCGTCTTCTCTGGCTGCGGAGCACAGGCTCTGGGCACATGGGCTTCGGTCGTTGCGGCATAAGGGCTCAGTAGCTGTGGCACACGGGCTTTAGTTGCTCCATCGCACGTGGAAGCTTCCCAGCCGGGATCGGACCTATGCCGCTCGCATCGGCAGGCAGATTCTTGTCCACTTGTACCGCCAGGCAAGTCCCCCAGTTCTTATCTGAAAAAGGAAAGTTTCTAGCTTTTCCTGGGGTGTTGTTGGGAGCTCCCCAGGTGAGACAAGATGTTTTGGTGATTTCCCCAAACCTTTAGAAGAGAAAGGAGTGTTTGAGATGCAGTCTGTGGCAAAGAAGTGCTCTAAGATATTTGGCTTAGAGATTCTAATCATCTTTGAGATTCAACTACCATTCATATTTTCCTGCTTTTGAATATTTCTTTCCTTCATCCTTCTAGAAAGTGCAAGATCTTTAAATATTTTATTCAAAAAATAAGATGACTTTTTTTTTTTTTTGCAATCCTGGGCCACATGATAGTTGTATGATTTGATCTAAATAAATTGGCTTTTGGAAGTGTGTATCAATGATTTAGGGACTGTAACAATCAGTGGTTTCAGTCAAACCGTGTACAATGTCACTCAGACCTCGTCAAATCTCTCTGTAAGATCTAGCTGATCAATCAAGTTAAGGCTGATGGATGAAAGGCAAAGCAAGTAACCATTCCATACTGATAGACCTTTTCTTTACTGAAGAGTCTCTGTAGTTTGAGGAAGCCAAACACAAAAATTGTTCCTGGGCAGAGCAGAGTGTCAAGATTCTATCTGCCACACTCGCAGCTAGATGAAACTCACCTTTGGATACACCATCCATTGAGTTCATAAAAGCAATTTTAAAACATCTAAAACATAGGTGTTTTGATTTTTCAGCTAAATGTTTTATTGTTTTACCTCTGCTTCCTGTTGCTAGTCTTAAAAACAAAATGCATAATTTGGTTCCTGTAATAGTTACACAGTTGCTTTATTAGACAATATAAAAATATATGAAAATGTGTATCATTTTACAGTTAAAAGGCTAATGACGATAGTGCATTTAAGTAATGGCTTACACTTACCCAGCTCATAGAGGAGTGAAAAATATAGACCTTGTGCATTCTTGATGTGACTACAGAGTCTTGAAATGTGAATGATTTTATTTTTATGAGGCAAGAAAGTTCAGCGCAGCCCCCTCACTCTAGATCACTGCTATTTCTTGGTTATCGTGAGTTGGCTGTGCGGTGGAGAGGGGAAGTGCTTCGTTCTTTCCCTCAGGGCCCCTCCTTGTGGCCCCTGGTATTCTTGCAGCTTCAGAGTTGGCATGGCTGGTGTACAGAGCCTGGGAGCTAGTCACCAAACCCATCTCTCTTTCTTTTTAAACATGTGAGGCACCTACCTTTCTCTGCCTCCTTTTCATTACACATCTTCATGTAAGTAAGTTTTAGCCAACTAGTTACAAAGGGACTGAGCTTACTACAGAAATATGTGTATGGCTTAACATTATGGGCTCTATTATGTTATTCATGAAGTTGATAAATTACAAGAGAAAAAAATATCTGCTCTTCTTCAAAAATGCCTTCAAAGCCATTTGATACCATTCCATACCCATGAGCTGATTAAAAAAAAAAAGTTAAAAAAATATCCAGGTTTCATGCCTGATATTGAAATTATGCTTACTTTCCAAAAGTTTCTGTCTTCCTTGAATTGGCTGGAATTTCAGTTTATTTAGGCATTAAACGTTCAAACTAAAGTTTGCTGTATTTGACAAATGGTGAGACAAGAGACATTAAACTATCAGCACTTTTAAGTATCACTGAGCAATACTTTTATTCCCTAAATGCACAGCTTTGCACGGGAACATGTCTAATAATTAGCTGGTAGGCCAGAGTCCTCAGGAGTCTCTTCTGTTCTCATGAGTAAGTAGGATTTCTTTGCTGTAATTATTTATTTCCCTGAGAGGCCAGAAAGGCTGTAATCTTAACAACAATTTTATCTGTTTCCTCTCTCTATAATGATTTACTGTGTATGCCTAAGAGACTGAGAAACCTCATTGGGTTTCCCTAGTCTAGGCTTCCAGAAGATATTTCTCTTTTAAAGGTCCCAGGTGTTAAGCCGCGTCCCTTGTTTATAGAATGTTAAGGTTATGACACAAGTCAATAAAAGCCTGGAAGTGCTGTTACTGCTGACATTGCACCCCTAACACACGCCATTGTGCCTTTTATTTCCCTTTCACAATAGTGTGGAACTAAGGAGGGAGTGTAAAACTTCACTTTGAATTTCCTGGCTTTTGTGGGTTTGTTGAGCCATGTGAATGCTATTGAATTTTTTTTTTCCCCTTGCTGGGTGGTTGTTTTCTGGTGTGCAGTTGTGCATTGTATTTTTCTGAGAATGACAATGGTTGGGACACGTCATATTTGTATGAATGAAAACCGTAGATTGACCTTTGGCATTATAAGTGGAAGCAGAGACATATGTGTAAAAGTGTGTGATTTCATTGGAACCTGACAGCGATTTCCACTGGGAAGGTGATTTCGTGTATGGAGTTTATTGGGTGTTTTTCTCTCTTGTTTTCCCCTTGGGTTGAACCAGCTCACAGAGTTGCTGTTATTACCTGAAGGCAGACACCCAGATCAAAGGGAAACATCCTGTCCACTGTTGTGGTGCCTCCAAGCTTAGAAAGCCCACCTCCATCCTTTAAGGACAGCAGACATCCCACCAGCTCATTCTTTTCAGTGGATTTGATACAGAAAAGTGACTCTGAGCTTATTCACATAAAAAAAATGAAGAGATCTCATGAATTGACTTTTTCTCTTATTATTCCTTATTCTTATTATTTATTAAAACAATCTATATTGTCTATTTTCGTCATTGCGAAAACTATATATGTCCCCTGAGTAGAAACACTGCTAAATAAAAACAGACAAAAAAGAAGACAAAAGCTTTAGTTAATCAACTACTGCAAGCAATTCAGTGCATATCTTTGTAGGCATTTGTCTTATGCAGAAATATTTTTTTTAAAGGATTCATACCATGCAAAGTGTTGTTGTTAAACAACCACCTCAGTGCATCTTTGCATAGCAATTGCGTTTATTTTTATGTTTAATTATAAAAAGATTACATATATACAGTTTTTAAAAAGAAGAAAACATTACTTGTGGTGAAAGTGAAAGTCAAAGTTGCTCAGTTGTGTCTGACTTTTTGTGACCCCATGGACTGGGAATTCTCCAGGCCAGAATACTGGAGTGGGTAGCCTTTCCCTTCTCCAGGGCATCTTCCCAACCCAGGGATCAAACCCAGGTCTCCCGCATTGTAGATGGATTCTTTACCAACTGAGTCACAAGGAAAGCCCCAAAGTACTGAAGTGGGCAGCCTATCTCTTCTCCAGGGGATCTTCCCAACCTAGGAATCAAACTAGGATCTTCTGCATTGCAGGCAGATTTTTTACCAACTGAGCTGTCAGAGAAGACCATTAGTGGTAATGTTAAAAGTTTTAAACTTTGTATCTTTTCACATGGGCTTCTCTGGTGGCCCAGGAGTAAAGAATCCTCTGCCAATGCAGGAGATGCAGGTTTGAACCCTGGGTCAGTAAGATCCCCTGGAGAAGGAAATGGCAACCCACTCCAGTATTCTAGCTTGGGAAATCCTAAGGACAGAGGAGCCTGGTGGGCTACAGTCCCTGGGGCGGCAAAAGAGTCAGACACAAATTCAATCTTTTCACATATATAACATGTGTTTCCATTTATACAATATCCTTTGATTGGATGAATTACAATTTGCCTAAGTCCCAGTCTCTCGTTCTTTCTGTGCTCTGCAGGCTGTGTGGAACTGTGCACTTTTATCACAGGTGTATCCTAGCACCTACATAGTGACTGCTTCATAGAAGACTCTCAACCAATAACTGATACATGAATAAGCTTACATTGTTTTCAGTTTTTCTCCATTGGATATATTCCTTCACATAAAACTTCAGTCACATGTATTTTGTAGATTGTGTGTAGTCCTAGAACTAGAATTTTGAGCATTGAGCACGTGCTTTGGAAGCCATGCTGTCTGGATTTGCATCCTGGTTGGTACCACTTACAAACTGTGGAGTGCTGAGGCCAGCACAGGAGAGCTGCTCACACATAAATCTTCCCAATTCTGAGTTCCCTGACTTCATGTTTCTATCAATAGCTTGAAATCTGTCATGGTAGAAGTATTGACACCACAGACATTGGCAAATGCTATGAATCAGGGTTTTTTCTTCATCATTTTTCTTTTCTTTTCTTTCTTTTTTTGAGATTGCTGATTTGCTGTCATACCATTGCCATGACCACAGAAATGTTTTATAACCTCTCTGGGGTTTAGTTTTCTCCTGTGTAGAATGGGGAACGTTGAAGTCCTGCCTCATATTCAGGGAGCCTGCTTTGCCCACTCCAGGAGGCACCTTCTCACAAGAGTCTGTGAACTGTGCTTTCTGGAATGGCAGAGTGCCCAGCACTGCTCACAGGGCCAGTGTGGGGATGGACTGGTTAATACATGTAGCTGTACAGGTGCTTAGCCTGAGCACACGCTAAGGACATAATAACCACAAGCAATTGTTATATTGTTATAAATCTTGTATGTATTATTTTAGGTGATTCCAAGTGCTCGCTAACGTTGAACCCATTTATACTCTCACTGCCTATTTCCTTACTCTGTTGCCAAGAGTGCATATTATTGGTCTTTTCCCCAGTCTAATTGCTGAAAAATATCTAATGATGGCTTTCATTTGCTTTCTATTGATTGTTGGTGAAGCTGGGCATCTTTTCATTTGTCTTTTGGCCATTGAATTTCTATGAATTATCTGCTTATGCTCCTTGTCTGTTTTTATATTAGCATCCTCTTCTTTGTCTTTTCCATCTTTCTTCTGAAATCAATTTGTAAGAGCTCTTTGGATACTTTTTATCAATATATGTGTCACAAACATTTGATTTTGTTTATCCTGTTTTGTTTTTGTGTTTATTTGTTATACCAAATATATTTTAAATTTGTGGTAGCAAAAATTATTGTTTTCTGTGTTTGGTTCTATATCTTGCTTACTTAGGTATACTAAATATAAACATAATCTCAAAAGTTTCAATAATTATGGCAGAGTATTTCATGTTTGAACAGACATCTGGGTTTTTTTTTTTTTTTTTTTGGTCTAACTATTCTTTTCTCATTTATTTTAATTTTATAATTATATTAAAATACATAAATATCTGTAACTATTATAAATACATATAATTATAAATAGCTACTTTGCTGTTATAAACAACTCTGTTTCAGCATTGTTATAACTGCATTTTTGCACACATTACAAATTTTTCTTCTAGGCTAATGCCAAATTGTCCTCCAGAAAGGTTATATTTTTCACCCTCACTATCAGCATATGAAAATGTTATTATGTATTCAGAAAATAAGAGATCTGTGAAGCAAAATGTGTCCACACTGAGATTTGAGGATGCAGTTCATAGTATCTTTTTCTCCTAGGAAAGAAGATGTCTCAATGTCCGTCTAGTTCTGATTTTGCTACATCTTCACCACATAAATTATCCAAACACAAAGACTGAAGCGCGTTGCTAAGCTCTTTATCAGATCTGGGGAAATAACATCAACTGGGAAGGCTGTCTGAGCCACTGCAGAATGTTCATCATGAAGGTTCGTGAGGAGACATAACACAAAGGTAAAGGGAGACTCAGCAAATAAAGATGCAAGTGATGTGCCCGTGAGGGAGCAAAGCCTGTACGACTCGGCGTGTGAATTAGAGACAATAAGAATGTGAATCCTGGGGTCCGCAGGAACCTCAGGTTCCTAGATGGATCATCCAAAGTGAAAATGTGGTCTGAAGACATCTGATCTATTTCTGATGTGAGCTGTCACATTGCAAGTTCACCAAAGGGTGTACGAACAATTTCACACAACAGTTCACTGGGTGATTTACGTGGGGGCAGGCAGTGGTATCATGTGACACTGGCCAGCCAATCAACAACAGACCTGCTTTGCCACTGACAATCAACCGGCACTGAGAGATGTCAGCAGCCAATATGACTGAGAGCTGGGAAGGCATAATAGCATTTACATTGATGTTTTCAGCTGCAATTGCTACATGCTTTTTCTCTGCTATTGCAAAGATGCAATATGTGATAGTACAATAAAGTCCCCAGCCGTCATTCTTTAAGGCTTTCCAACCCAAATTTGATAATTTCACAGCAATGTTGTGGGTTGCTATTACTCTCAAATGGAATCGATACGTATCTTATATATATGTTTTTTCAGGGATCATTGTTTCTATTGCTTGAATACCAGCTTCATTTCATCAAAAGCCAAAATTCAAGAAAAGGCACAATTATATTGTCCTGAATGTTAAACAATATTCTGCTTGTGTGAGACTTTGGTGAATATTAAAAGGAGCGCCTAGTGGCTAATCCTTGTCACTTTAAGATAAAAGATTCAGCAGTCACACACACCCAAACTCTTATACCCAGACCAGAAAAAAGATGCTAATTTGGTGAGATTGGATCCATCTCTTAGATGAATAGGACTACGTTCTTCAGCAAGAAAGAGAAAATAAAGTTTAAAATAAAAAGAACACAAGCATCGTGTCCTAACTTTTAAATTTATTTTTAATATTTATAAAAATTCAACTCTTTTCTAGACCTTGATGTATGTTTTAGATAAAGCGGACTGCCATCACAACCAAAAATGGCAAGTGCTGAATTTTAAAGGCTGATTAGTTATAGAGCCAAGGAGGTGGTAGAGACAGCTAACTATCTACAATTCTTGTTGTGAGCTGGTTTGCCAAAATTCCTCTCTAAGGAAGGATAAAGTTTCTTTGCCTTTTCTTATTCTCCATGTGAACAGCCAGTCTGGGAGAGACAATATGTTGAAACAGAAGTGCCTTTGAAGCCCAATGCAGGGCACTTGGCTTTGCTCCTAGCCAGCAACCACTATCTTTCTACATTAAAAGCACCTTGGACCCTAGGTCTTCATCCATAAACAAGGTTTCAATTTCTGAGAAAATTCTAGGAATCACTCCACTGACACCCAGAGGGAAGCTGGAGGAAATTTGAGAGGGTGGATAGCCACTAGGTGTTGAAGAATCTGGGCTCTTTCTCGTACAGAGCAGGGAAGACACCGAAAGGGTGCTGGTGTTCAAGGACACTGAACTGTGAGAAGGGCAAGGACCATGTAGCCCTCTGAGGAAGCATGAAAAGCCTCAGCATCATTGGAAAATTATTAGCCCACTGGGTCCACCTGAGTGGGACTCTGTCTATTGCACTCATCTCCATATCCCTGGAGCCTCACTAGGCGCCTGGCGTGTGGTGGATATCAGACACATATTTACTATAGAGTGGAGCAGCCTTAAGCTTTAGGTTCCCTTCTCTATGCAGTCTAAAAATATTCACTTTTGTACCTGACTTTGTATTTGCAGTCTTATATTCTTTATAATAAGAGGGTCTCCCAACTCCTACAAACTTCAAGCCCCACAAAACCTGTACCTGTCTCCTGTAGACATGCAATAAACATTTGTTGACCTAATGAGTAAGCAAAAATAAAATAAAGAAAGACAGGAAGTAAAGAAGAAAAGCAGGGAGGGAAAAAGAGAGAGAGAAGAAAAGGAAATCCAAATTAAAAAAATCCAGTGGCAACTGGGAAGATCAAATTCAACCTTGATCAGTCAGAGGAAGCATTTCTAAACTGTTCCCAAATAGCAGTAAACAGTGATTTACCTCAATTAATTCAGCTAGCTAGAAGTTTAGTTTGCACTAGCCAACCAGAGGCTAAAAGGCAGGTGTGTCTGAGCCTCTGTTCTTAGGATGTTTTTTGTGACTGCAGTACAGGTTGTAAATATCTCCAGAGGAGGCAAGACAGGTGAGTAAGAGGAGCTTTCTGCTCGGCATTGTGCTTGGTACTTCACATCTCTATCTCACTTAATTTATTGTTCCCATTTCATAGATGAGAAAACTGAAGGTCAAAGAGGTGAAATAATTTTCCTTGATCGTGCAACTATTAACCAATAAAGCTGGGATCTGACCCTTGATCTGCTGAGTCCAAAATCCTGCATGTGTTCTCCACTACTCTCTGCTATTCTACAGGGAAAAATAGAGGACCTCTTCTGCGGGTTATAAATATGTAAGTAAAAAATAAGCACAAAGGAGGACAATAGGAAACTAAAGGGAATAGGGATTAGTGGACATTGATAGCAGTTTATTACCTGATTACCTGTGGCATCTTTATTTTGCTGCTTATTAGAGTAAGACTCGTACAGTTAGGTGTAGACTGGGAAGAATCGCATGGTATTTAGGGCCATGGGAACGTCATGAAACAGAGAATTTGGAGCAGCGATTTGAAATAGAGGCTGTGGATGATTCAAAGATCAAATCTGAGGAAACCTGTGATCAGAGGGAGCCAAAGAAATGCTCAGGCTGAAATAATAAAAAAAGAACTTCTCAGTGCAATTTTAATTTCTGTGTAGTTAAGCAGAACTCTTAGTTATTCATTCCTGGTAGTAAGAAGCCCTCAAGAAGTCAGTTTTGGGACACTGCAATGTGTCTATGGCTGTGCAAGGCCTTGTGGGTATACAAAACAAACACATGGTGTAATCTCTGCCCATAAGACTAACAGGATAGTTAGGGAATCATGATACAAGTCCAGACTACAAGGAGATAGAGTCATTTGCAATTATAGAGGCTAAAAATTATGAGGAAGGGGTAGAAAATAAGACAAATATAAGGCACTGCTAATTTTGTGAATTTCTTGACCTTTTGAGAGCCTCACAGTTTAGAATATGGTCTCATGTGCACCTCCTCCAACAATCCTGTGACGTAGGCAGGAAGGTTTCATTATTTCTATTATGCATATGAGAAAGGAAAGGAAGGCTCAGAAGGGCGAAGTGAATTGCCCAAGTCCACCCACTAAAGAGCCTCTTGATGAAAGTGAAAGAGGAGAGTGAAAAAGTTGGCTTAAAGCTCAACATTCAGAAAACTAAGATCATGGCATCTAGTTCCATCACTTCATGGCAAATAGATGGGGAAACAATGGAAATAGTGACAGACTTTATTTTCTTGGGCTCCAAAATCACTGCAGATGGTAACTGCAGCCATGAAATTAAAAGATGCTTGCTCCTTGGGAAATAAGTTATGACCAACCTAGACAGCATATTAAAAAGCAGAGACATTACTTTGCCAACAAAGGTCCATCTAGTCAAAGCTATGGTTTTTCCAGTAGCCATGTATGAATGTGAGAGTTGGACTATAAAGAAAGCTGAATGCCGAAGAATTGATGCTTTTGAACTGTGGTGTTGGAGAAGACTCTTGAGAGTCCCTGACAGAGATCAAACCACTCTATCCTAAAGGAAATCAACCCTGAATATTCATTAGGAGG
Source organism: Neotragus pygmaeus (assembly GCA_006410875.1). Lineage (NCBI taxonomy): Eukaryota > Metazoa > Chordata > Mammalia > Artiodactyla > Bovidae > Neotragus > Neotragus pygmaeus. The sequence goes on along the minus strand of SJYV01010406.1, from coordinate 27,335 downwards.
ACTCTTGCTAAGCTGAAGTTCCAATACTTTGGCCACCTGATGTAAAGAGCCGACTCGTTGCAAAAGACCTTGATGCTGGGAAAGATTAAAGGCAGAAGGAGAAGGGGATAACAGAGGATGAGATAGTTGGATGGCATCACTGATTCAGTGGCTATGAATTTGAGCAAACTCCAGGATATAGTGAAGGACAGGGAAACCCTGCATGCTGCAGTCCCTGGGGTTGCAAAGAGTTGGTTACAGCTGAGCAAGAAAAAAACCCCTTTTAATGATAAAAGGGTCAATATACCAAGCAAACAGAACAATCCTGAATGTATATGCACCAAAGAGATCACTGGTTTAGATTCTATAGGTTATTAATTTTCCAGTGCTATGTAATAAATTACCCTAAAACTTAATAATTGAAAACAGTAATAAACATGTGTCATCTTCTGTTAGTCAGAAATTCAGGATCAGCTCAGCTGGTAGCTCTAACTTGGAGTCTCTCATAAGGTTGCAGAGAAGGCAAAGACATCCCACTCCAGTACTCTTGCCTGGAAAATCCCATGGACAGAGGAGCCTGGAAGGCTGCAGTCCATGGGGTTGCTGAGGGTCGGACATGACTGAGCGACTTCACTTTCACTTTTCACTTTCATGCATTGGAGAAGGAAATGGCAATGCAGTCCAGTGTTCTTGCCTGGAGAATCCCAGGGACGCGGGAGCCTGGTGGGCTGCCGTTTATGAGGTCGCACGGAGTCGGACACGACTGAGGTGACTTGGCAGCAGCAGCAGCATAAGGCTGAGTCAAGATGTTGGTCAGGGCTTCAGCCTTCAGATGACTGGGGCTGGTGAAGCCACTTCCAAGGTTGCTCCTATACATGGAAGACAAGGAGGTTCTGATTATTAGTAGGGGCCCCAGTTTCTCTCCATATGGGCCTCTCCATAGCTGCTTGAGTATCCTCATAACATGACAGCTAGCTTCCTCCAAAAGAGGGAGATTTCAAGGGGGAAGTCACAACACCTAGCTTCAGACGTCCTAGTTTCAGAAGTCATAAGTTGTCGCTTTTACCACTTTCTATTCATTGGAGGCACATTGCTAAGTTTGGCCACATTCAAGGGGAGAAAAATTCATTTCTCCATTTTAAAGAGAGGAATGTCACGAAATCTGTTGACAGAGTTGAAAACCAACACATATGGGAAGTCAGGTGTGCTTGGTTAGCCTCAGGTACCTTTAGATTGATTCAGTGACATCTCTAGGCCTGGCTTATCTGAGTTTCCACTCAGAGTGAGTTCAGCATCTGTTTGATCTTTGCCTCCACAACTGAAAAATAAAAACTGCTTGGAGGCAAAGGGAGACACCAAACCAGCATAGCCCAAGTTACCTTCAACATCTGACCATCTCCAACCTCTGGCCACCTCTCTTTGGCCATCTGTGTCCCCTACCTTAATCTAGATGTCTTCTGGATTTCTGGCTGACTCATACACTTTCCCAGTGTCCTGCATGGGACAGCAAAGCTCTGTAAGGATGCTGTCACACTCAGGCTGCACTGTGTTTATTTGTACCTCTGCATTGCAAAATTAAGTGTGATTTTGAATCTGATCTGCTTCACCACCGTTGGGTTTTGGGATGTATGTGGTCTCTCTGAGAGATACTTTGGGTCAACTTCAGAGTATTCCTGTTGTGGAAGGCTGCATTGCTGAGTCCCTTGTCCAGACCCCTGTGGAGAAGGCCCTTCACAGCAGCCCCCTGTGCTAGCAAAGACTCTTTATCAGCTGTCCACTTTAGGAGCTGCTATTTCCCCAGAAGGAGAAGAGTGACTGCTTGCTAAATGAAACCACTGTGCTCACGTGGTCTGCATCCACACATTTAAATCTCATAACATCATGCCCATTTCTAGATGAAAACTGCCACCCCAGGAGGCACAGAATCATGCATGGCTCTCTCTGGCACTAAAGCCACACAATAAACCCTTTTCTCCCAGCAGTAATCACTAGCCACCCTGACTGTGTCTTTCAAACTGTTATTTGGGCCACTTTATCAACAAGGAGGGTCTTTCTAGGGCAATGTGAGGGGCTCCTGAAGTGCTGTCTGTGGATGGCCACCCAGGAAAGCCATGCCTCAATGGCTTCCTCCTCTCCTGAGTGTTGAAGGGGCCTGAGGAGTTGATAACCACCTGTCAAAAATGACCTTGAGATTCAGGCCTCTAGAAGTTTCCACAAAACAAAGGATCCCACCTCTTTTGCCTTTTCACTTCATTTATCACACACCATCTTGTTTGAGGAAGAGGAGAGATGAGCTTTCATGACGTTCCCCATTTGAAAGGAGGGGAAAAGGAGGGGACAGGAGTGCCCTATAGAGGGGAATATTTGCAGGGACTTCCCCCGGTGGTCCAGTGGTTAGACCTCCACAATTTCACTGCCAAAGTCATGGGTTTAATTCCTGGTTTTGAAACTAAGATCCTAAAAGCCATGCAATGTGACCAAAAAAAAAAAAAAANCGCGTGTGTATGTATGTGTGTGTGCGTGCGCGTGCGTGGATGTGTACTTGTGCGGCCATAGCAGAATCAGGGAGGACTTCCTGAGACAGTGTCCCCTGCACATCTTGTTAAGGATATATGACCCAGCACGGAGGCCACAGCCTGTCTTTCAGGAACTGAGATGATCTGTAGGGGAAAAGTGGTTAGAGAGATTTGGAAAAGATGAAAGAGCCTGGAATTAGGTGTTTCAAGGCCTGGTTGTGAGCATCAGATTTTGAATTATCTGGTTGGACAGGTGTCTGTAAAGTTGAGAGGAGAGTATTTCAAGCCTGCCAACTTTTGATGATAATTCATTTATCGAATCCACAGTTATTTACCCCGTTGTCCTGGACATTGTCACATTGCTTTTGCTTACCTGGTTATCTCCCTTGATAGTCTGAGTTTCCTGAGGACTGGAAATCTATCCTACTTATTTTATGTCATTAACTGGTCCAGAAAAAGTTATTAATAGGTGCTTTTTGAGGGGTATTGAATTGCCAAAGTTGAGAAGTCTGAGAAATTGCATGTCAAAGGCGCTAGAAATAGCTTGAAATGGCTAGAATTTAGAGTATATGTGAAGAATAGTAAAAGCAGTAAATAAGATTGCAGAGATGAGGGTCCGATCGTGAAAGATCTAACATGTCAAACCAAGGAGTTTAGACTTCATCTCATTGTAGCAAACTTGAAGTTTTCAGGTAAAGGAGTGACATGATCAGATTTGTGTTTTAGATCTTTTGGCTACAGTTTCAGGAGGGAGTAGGCAACACTCTTGGCATGGACACTGTCGGCTCAGCACGAGGCTGCGGACTAATGCTCAGGACAGTGCAGAGAAACACAAGGAGCCGATTTCTGGGACAGTCTGTGAACGTGAGCGAGATAGGGTCTTTCTTGACTCAGAGCACGTGCTCAGGGAGGTTCAGAAGTGCTGTGTGGTGAGCCCAGTGAGCTATTCAGAAGGAGCTAGGCCCGAAAATGCGATCTTACTTTAGGAGCTAGGCCGGAAATACGATCTGCTAGTGAAGCAGATTACAGTGATCTCAAGTCTTGACCGCCTCAAGTCAGTGATCTTTTCTGAGGGAAGAATAAATACCAGTGGCTTGGAACTTGGTGGTTCTTTGTCTCAGAGATTTGGGTCTGCATTTGCAGGGGAATCTTTTTGCCTGTGTTTCCCATTACTGCCTATAAACCACTAGTTACCTTTCTGCACAAGCAGAACCTCTGTATGCCCACACTGTCCTGAGGAAAGGGAGGGGGCTGACAAAGTCTGGCTGCATCCCTCACCATCCACCCTGCCTGGTGATGGTCTGAAGCCACTCCTCAGGGAAAATGTGCACTGCCCTGGGCCAAAGCAAAGCAAAGGAGGCGCGGTGGAGCTGGCGCAGTCTTCCTCGCCAACAGGGGCCTCTCTGGCTCCTTTCCTTCTCTCTTTGCTCATTGGCTGAAATTCCTTTGAGTCTATTTGTTTCAAATTTAATTTTATTTTTAATTGGAGAATAATTACTTTACAATATTGTGATGGCTTCTATCATACACCAACGTGCATCAGCCCTAAGTATGCTTATGCCGCTTCCTCTTCAATCTCCCTCCCTCCTCCCACCCCGTCCACCCCTCTGGGTTGTCACAGAGCACTAGCTCTGGGCTCCCTGTGCCACAGACAGCCTTTGAGTCTATTAGGAGGGGCTTTTGCTTCATCGCAAGAAGTTTTACTCATTCTTTCAACAATATTTAATATTAAGTATTAAAACTTAACAGTATTGAATTGCAGCAGGTACCAGGCCAGGCATGCGAAGCTGCTCTTCCATCTCAGGGCAGGGCTGCGTGGGCGGAGCGGCCAGCAGGCACNTTCAGAAAACTAAGATCATGGCATCTAGTTCCATCACTTCATGGCAAATAGATGGGGAAACAATGGAAATAGTGACAGACTTTATTTTCTTGGGCTCCAAAATCACTGCAGATGGTAACTGCAGCCATGAAATTAAAAGATGCTTGCTCCTTGGGAAATAAGTTATGACCAACCTAGACAGCATATTAAAAAGCAGAGACATTACTTTGCCAACAAAGGTCCATCTAGTCAAAGCTATGGTTTTTCCAGTAGCCATGTATGAATGTGAGAGTTGGACTATAAAGAAAGCTGAATGCCGAAGAATTGATGCTTTTGAACTGTGGTGTTGGAGAAGACTCTTGAGAGTCCCTGACAGCAAGGAGATCCAACCAGTCCATCCTAAAGGAAATCAGTCCTGAATGTTCATTGGAAGGACTGAAGCTGAAACTCCAATACTGATGCCACCTGATGCGAAGAACTGACTCATTTGAAAAGACCCTGATGGTGGGAAAGATTGAAGGCAAGAGGAGAAGGGGATGACAGAGGATGAGATGGTTGGATGGCATCACCAACTCAATGGACATGAGTTTGAGTAAGCTCCAGGAGTTGGTGATGGACAGGGAAGCCTAGTGTGCTGCAGTCCATGGGGTCACAAAGAGTTGGACACGACTGAGTGACTGAACTGAACCCAGCTGGTGAGTGGTCAAGTGATTTTCCCGGTTCCAAAGGCCAGGTTTCTTCTTCCCAGACAATAACTTTTTACTGAATCACCTTTTATTGGGCAGCATCTTCATTACCTAATGCATTTTAAAAAGTGGCAACTTTCCTATTCACTGAATTGACCACTAATGAAGTAATTTGACTTGGGATTAAAAAGTGTAAGAGTAGACGCCTACAACTTTGGAATCAGGCTCAAGATGTATTTGGACACATCCTAGGAGTTGACCAATAGTGTGCAGTAAGTGCTTCTGGGGACAGGGGTGAGGGGTAGGAGGTAGATGGATGGGTGGGAAGCCTGTTTTGTAGCATTTGCTTATTTCCATTGTGTAAATACTCCCTCCAGGGCCAATTTTAAGCTATCAACAGTCTAAGATCTAGTTCAGGAAATTCCTGAATATTTAACAAAAGCCTCTTAGCTGGTAAGAAGCTAGCTCACTGCTGTCGGCTGACTCTTCAGTCTTTTCCACTTTTATTTTTGGTTCTAAGAAGCACCTTGTATAAAAATTTTGGACCTGACTTGAAAATCTTGAGTCTAGGACTGTGGTTATGCCTTCTTCTCTTCTTTCTTTGTTCCTGTCCATTAAAAGATAAATTCATATTCTGTATCTCATTGATTTTTTAAAAGTGGCTTGACTTTATCTGTCAGACATACACAAGCTGACTACATTATTGATAATTACTTCTCCCTTTTAATTCTTAAAGAACAATGTACTCCTCATGGAGCTGAAAACGAGACTTCTAGGGCAGATAAGAAAGATGTACTTTCATTCAATCATTCTTCCTTTCTTTATAGTCTGCAACATTTCTATAGGGAGCTAATTCATTTACAATCTTCACTGTTGATGAATTTAATGTAGCTCAATGTTAACGAATGGTTAATTCTGAATTTCTGATGTTCTGGTATTCCTTGCCTTAGTGGCACTACTTGACCATGATTAAGTCAAAAGATCTGCTTTGTTCTGAAAATTGGAGTGCATGATATCTGTTCAGTTTTATTTCTCCCTGGTGGGTACAGCTCTCATTGGATACTAATGAGAATTACAAATGTGGGTAAAGGAAAAATTGGCGCCTTTGGAGTTGAGGGGCTGGTTATTTTAAGATGTATTACCATGGCACTTAAGGAAAATGATTTATCTGTTTTGTTTTGTCCTCCTATAAATCAAGAATACAGCACAGTGTTAAACATTCCTCAATATTTATGCTAATATAAATTTGGGTTTACATACTTGACACTAATTCAGAGGGAGCAGTGGCATGAGAATAATGGCTACCTGTGACAGCCACGAGTGTTACTTTAACTATTTCTTTGGCTGTGGATGTTTCCATGTAGAGCAGACGCGTCAAATAATTCCCTGTCTGGAGTGCTTTCTCTGGTAGGTACGTTCTGATCACATTCTCTATCTTTTGTTTGGTTCTGTTTGGGCCATTAGATTAGCCATTAGATTTATAAATTTCTCATTAACCAGTCACTGGAACAGATGAAGAGACAGAGGATGGGCTCTGTGGGAAATTAGAACCCAGGATGTTTGACTGTATCTTGCAAGTCTTGGGGCAGTCCGTGGATACAGTAAGCAAGCTAGCAAACAAACAAAATACACAGTTGTGAAGGATGGATTTTATGGCCACTAAACTGAGTTTCTTCCTTCCTGGCCATTTTGTCAGCATCACCTAGTTGTGACCCTCTGAAATTCCTCAATCTAATTGTGCTTCAGTTTCCTTATAAGCAAAACGGGGATGATAATAGGACTTGCCTCATAAGAGTACTCTGAGAGTAAGGAGACACAATCCATGGTGCTTATATGTGCACATGGTAGGGAGGCTCAGTACATGCTCTGGGTTGGCAGTCACCGCAGTTGGAATCCTGACTGTACCTTTGCCCTCTCCATCTTACTACAGTACTTGTGAAAGTCACCAATCACAGGAAATTTTCTGAGATGTTTTGTGAGAGCTGTCACTTCCCCACCCGGACCCAGTCTATAGTAGATGCTCAGGCTTGCTGGAGTTCATCTCATTGCCAGTATCTTTACAGCCTCTCTAAACCTTATGAATAGGGTCAGTCTCAGATTAGCTGCTTGGATGATCTTTGCAGGAAGAACACTGCAGCTCTACTCTCCATATTTTTCGTGTCTGAGTGCATTTTTGATGTCACCTATTTGTACTCAACCCAATATGCACACATTCAATTTGGTGATAGGTTTCGTTTGGAAGATGTAACTGATGTAGACCAACCATCGTACTTCCTGTGAAAATTTGTAACTTCTTTGATTACTTTGGATGTAAAGTACAATGAGAATTCAAGGCCTTATTATTATTCTTGCTAACCAGGAGACATGCCAGGCTTAAAGTCAGATTTGTTTCTGTGTTAATAATACATTTGTATTACCTTTCCTTGCAGTCCGCGTCTCTATCCCTGCTATCTTCAATGTGAGTTTGCACTTGTCAAAATGAATAATATGCAGCATCAATTCAAACTCCACTTTTCCAGTGTGTTCAGCCATAATAGTTTCACTTTGCCTTGATTCTGTTGATTGCTATTAAATCCTGGATTGCTTTAAATTCTGTGAGATAGTCCTCAAAGTATCACTTATAAATTGTGTGCATTTATTAGAATCTTGCTTAAAACAAAGAGTGTTTAAGCCTCTGGAAAGACTGTCTTCTACATCTGCTGTCTAGGTGGAAGAGGCTATGGAAAAATATTTTATCTTTTGAGAAAAAAATTAATTGTTTAAAAAATAAATATAATAAATTATTGTGGGGAAGCTTTTTGCCTGTATTCTTTTCTTTTTTTATTTGGTGGAGGAAAAAGTAATTCAAGCCCAAAACACTTTAGTGAAGAGTGTAGATTGGGGCCAAGATTTATAATAAATTCCTTTGTGTCCATCTGTACAATATTGATGTAAATGAAGTGTTGGTTGAATTTATTATGAGGGCATTGTTCCTATATAATTTATCTGGTTTCAAAAGCCAACCTCCAGTTCTTTTCTTCTTAGAAGTATGGTTATTATAGACTACATTTTAAGAAATCCTGTCAGATAGAGTATTACAAATATCAAATTTATTTTCTATTGAAAAAATTGGACTCGTTTCAAATAAAAATCCATCCAAAGTGTAGTTGAGTTGAATAGTGGTTGTACGTGTTGATTAGTGCTTCCCAGGTGGCTCAGTGGTAGAGTCTACTTACCAAGCAGGAAAGGGCAGATTCGATTGCTGGTGGGGAAGATCCCCCAGAGAAGGAAATGGCAACCCACCCCAGTATTCTTGCCTGGGGAATCACATGGACAGAGGAGCCTGGCGGGCTGCAGGCCCTGGGGTTGCAAAGAGTCAGCTAGGACTTAGTGACTGAATAACAGTGTTGTTTAAGTACATTGTGCAAGCGCAGCTGTGTGCTGGGTGCTGGGCCTGGGAATCCTAGGAGGGGCTGGCCTAGAAGAGCCTCGAGAGGAGGAAGGATAGAACAGTGATTTGTCGACCACTGGTATCATTTCAATTAGCCTCAGGTTTACCACAATGCTAATGAACCCTAATCTTAAATGAGGTCCCTCACTTGTGTAAGTCCCTTCTAAGACACTGTATAAGGCCCAGGTCATATGTTCACATGGCCACATGTTTTTGTTTTTTTAATTTGGAAAAGTTTGGTATTTAAATGCAATTAGTTCCCTTCTTGATACTTCTGCTAGTAAGTAACCAGTATGTCTGGAATGACTACCAGCATTGTGGCAATCCAGCTGAGGGAAATTGGGTTGGAACAACATTTAGTTTGGGTTTCCTGAGGTGTATTTATGTGGCCTGCAGTCACTTCCATGTTTAGTCAGGTTCTTGTTAACCATCCCAATATAGGAACTTCTGTCTACCTGTGTGGACTCACCCAGCATCAGGATATAAGAGGCAAAGTCCAGAAGTCATATCATAGTGTTGGCACGGTTTACAGGTCCCAGCATAAAAGTACGTGAATGGTGAAAGAGATATAAAGTTTGAAATGTACAGAGACAGAATCTAACCACACCAATGACCAGTGAAAATGAAAGTTCTTTTCTTTCAGAACTATACTCAATGAGTATATTTCTTTATATACTCAATAATGAACCATCTACCATATATGTGGATATAATGCCCAGCTGTGGATGGGTCTGGTGGTGAAAGTAAAGTCCAATGCTGTAAAGAGCAATATTGCATAGGAACCTGAAATGTTGTCCATGAATCAGGGTAAATTGGAAGTGGTCAAATAGGAGATGGCAAGAGCGAATATCAGCGTTTTAGGAATCAATGAACTAAAATGGACCAAACTGGGCGAATTTAATTCAGATGACCATTATATCTACTATTGTGGGCAAGAATCTCTTAGAAGAAATGGAGTAGCCCTCATAGTCAACCAAAGAGTCTGAAATGCAGTACTTGTTTGCAATCTCAGAAAAGAATGATCTCTGTTCATGTCCAAGGCAACCCATTCAATATCACAATAATCCAAAGAAGGAAATGGCACCCCACTCCAGTACTCTTGCCTGGAGAATCCCATGGAGGGAGGAGCCTGGCTACAGTCCATGGGGTCGCAAAGAGTCGGACACGACTGAGCGACTTCACTATGCCCCAACCACTAATGCCAAAGAAGCTGAAGTTGAATAGTTCTATGAAGACTACAAGACCTTCTAGAACTAACACGAAAAAAGAGAAAAGATGTCCTTTTCATCATAGGGGACTGGAATGGAAAACTAGGAAATCAACAGATACCTGGAGTAACAGGCAAATTTGGCCTTGGAGTACAAAATGAAGCAGGGCAAAGGCTAACAGAGTTTTACCAAGAGAATGCACTGGTCGTCACAAACACCCTTTTCTGGCAACACAAGAGAAGACTCTACACATGGACATCACCAGATGGTCAGTACTGAAATCAGATTGATTATATTCTTTGCAGCTGAAGATGGAGAAGCTCTATATGGTTAGCAAAAACAAGACTGGGAGCTGACTGTCTCAGATCATGAACTTCTTACTAATAAATTCAGACTTAAATTGAAGAAAGTAGGGAAAACCACTAGGGCATTCAGATCTGACCTAAATCAAATCCTTTACAATTATACAGTGGAAGTGACAAGTAAATTCAAGGGATTAGATCTGATAGACAGAGTGCCTGAAGAACTGTGGATAGTGGTTCATAACATTGTATAGGAGGCAGCGGTCAAACCATCCCAAAGAAGAAATGCAGAAGGCAAAATGGTTGTCTGAGGAGACCTTAGAAATAGCTGAGGAAAGAAGAGAAGCAAAAGGCAAAGGGGAAAAGGAAAGAAATATCCATCTAAGGTAGAGTTCCAAAGTATAGCAAGGAGAGATAAGAAAGTCTTCCTAAGTGAACAATGCAAAGAAATAGAGGGAAACAATAGAATAGGAAAGACTAGAGATCTCATCAAGAAAATTAGAGATACCAAGGGAATATTTCATGCAAAGATGGGCTCAATAAAGGACAGAAACAGTATGGACCTAACAGAAGCAGAAGATATTAAGAAGAAGTGGCAAGAATACATGAAGTACTACACAGAAAAGATCTTAATGATGTAGATAACCACAACGGTGTGATCACTCACCTAGGGCCAGCTGTCCTGGACTGTGATGTCAAGTGGGCCTTAGGAAGCGTCACTATGAAGAAAGCAAGTGGAGGTGATAGAATTCCAGCTGAGCTATTCAAATCCTAAAAGATGCTGCTATTAAAGTGCTGCACTCAACATGCCAGCAAATTTGGAAAACTCAGCAGTGGCCACAGGACTGGAAAAGGTCAGTTTTCATTCTAATCCCAAAGAAAGGCAATGCCAAAGAAAGTCCAAACTACCACATAATTGCACTCATTTCACACGCTAGCAAAATTATGCTCAAAATTCTCCAAACTAGGTTTCAACAGTACGTGAACCAAGAACTTCCAGATATTCAAGCTTGATTTAGAAAAGGCAGAGGAACCAGAGATCAAATTGCCAACATCTGTTGGATCATCGAAAGAGCAAGAACATTCCAGAAAAACATCTACTTCTGCTTCATTGACTATGCTAAAGCCTTTGACTGTGTGGATCACAACAAACTGTGGAAAATTCTTCAAGAGATGAGAACACCAAACCACCTTATCTGCCTCCTGAGAAATATGTATGCAAGTCAAGAAGTAACAATTAGAACCAGACATGGGCCAACAGATTGGTTCCAAACTGAGAAAGGAGTACGTCAAGGCTGTATATTGTCACCCTGCTTGTTTAACTTCTGTGCAGAGTATATTATGAGAAATGCCAGGCTGGATAATGCACAAGTTGGAATCAAGATTGCCGGGAGAAATATCAATAACCTCAGATATGCAGATGACACCAGCCTTATGGCAGAAAGTGGAGAGAAACTAAAGAGACTCTTGATGTGAAAAAACTGGCTAAAAGCTCAACATTCAAAAAACTAAGATCTATGGCATCCAGTTCCATCACTTCATGGCAAATAGATGGGGAAACAATGGAAACAAATAAACAGACTTTATTTTCTTGGGCTCGAATATCACTGCAGATGGTGACTGCAGCCATAAAATTAAGACACTTGCTCCTTGGAAGAAAAACTATGACCAACCTAGACAGCATATTAAAAAGCAGAGACATTACTTTGCCAACAAAGTTCCATAGAATCAAAGCTATGATTTTTCCAGTAGTCATGTATGGATGTGAAAGTTGGACCATAAAGAAGGCTGAGTGCCAAAGAACTGATGCTTTTGAATTGTGGTGTTGGAGAAGACTCTTGAAAGTCCCTTGGACAACAAGGAGATCAAATCAGTCAATCCTAAAGCAAATTAGTCCTGAAAGTTCATTGGAAGGACTGATGCTGAAGCTGAAGCTCTAATACTTTGGCCACCTGATGTGAAGAGCTTACTGATTGGAAAAGACCCAGATGTTGGGAAGGATTGAAAACAGGAACAGAAGGGGAAGACAGAGGATGAGATGGTTGGGTAGCATTACCAGCTCAGTGGACATGAGATTGTGCAAGCTCTGGGAGATGGTGAGAGACAGGCAGGCCTGGCATGCTGCAGTCCATGGGGTCACAAAGAGTCAGACATGACTAAGTGACTGAAAAACAACAACCACCACCATATGTAAATCCACTGCTACAGATGGAATGTGTCCTCCCCAAATTTATATGTTGAAAACCTAACATCCAAGGTAGACAGCATATTAAAAAGCAGAGACATTACTTTGCCAACAAAGGTCTGTCTAGCCAAAGCTATGGTTTTTCCAGTAGTCATGTATGGATGTGAGAATTGGACTATAAAGAAAGCTGAGCACCGAAGAATTGATGCTTTTGAACTGTGGTGTTGGAGAAGACTCCTGAGAGTCCCTCGGACTGCAAGGAGATCCAACCAGTTCATCCTAAAGGAAACCAGTCCTGAATATTCACTGGAAGGACTGATACTGAAGCTGAAACTCCAATCCTTTGGCTACCTGATGTGAAAAGCTTACTGATTGGAAAAGACCCAGATGCTGGGCAAGATTGAAGGTGGGAAGAGAAGGGGACGACAGAAGATGAGATGGTTGGATGGCATCACTAGCTCAATGGACATGAGTTTGAGTAAACTCCAGGAGTTGATGATGGACAGGGAAGCCTGGCATGCTGCAGTCCATGGGGTCACAAAGAGTAGAACATGACTGAGCAACTGAACTGAACTTCAAAGGTGATGGTTAGAAGGTTTGGGCTTTGAGAGGTGATTAGATCATGAGAATGGACCCCTCATAAATGAAATTAGTGGTGTCATTGAAGAGACCCCAGAGAGCTCCCTGGTCCACCCTGCCGTGTGAGGTTACAGTGAGAAGACGGTCATTAAGGAAGAAGCAAGCTCTCACCAGACACTGAATCTGCCAGCACCTTGATCCTGAACTTCCCAGCTGGGTACTCTGCTTGGAATTCACTCGTCAGTCTTCACCTCAGCGATTTTATCTCTCTGTGTTAAAGACTTCATCCACATGGCCTCCTGCTTTTGGCTCACTTTTTAATAATCTAGTTGCTGCTCCTGTAATTAGCTTCACGCTGGCCAGTTTTGACAGTGCTTTACCCCAGGTACTCTGTGGACCTCTGGCTTCCTGCCCTTCTGACATCAAGGCTGAGAGAGATGCCTGTGGAAACCCACTACTACATGCAACCTGGAAGGGTGGGAACTTGCAGCTCCCATGACGGACGGGAATAGAGGCTGGAGGGAAAGAGCTCCCTCTCTTGTTCCACAGGTCTGAGATGCTGAGGTGCGATCTCACAGTGGCTCAGCCGTCCTGGTGGGGCTGACCTCCGGTCTCAGCACTGACCAGCTGGGCAGCACGCCTTTCTCTCCTGTTATATCGCCCACAGTATCTCACTCGCATGTCCTGTGTTTGCCTTTCCACCTAGTGCAACCCACCGTCTTTGACTCTGCCTGCAAGCGACGGTTTGGGATAAAGAGTTGAGGAGGAATCCTGGCTCAGAAACCCATGCTTAGCACCATTAAATCGTGGACATTAGGGCTCCATCTTGGAACCAAATGATACTTCTGAAGATAAAATACAGGAAAGAAGCAGGGCCGGGAAAGAAAAATTATCAGAATGGCTGGTCAACCCCTTCTGTAAAAGGATTTGTTTTCACTAGATATTAAAGTTACCTTCTAGTGTCAGTAAGTCAATCCATTTTTTCCCCCCATAATTTGGACACAAGTTCCAATGAGAATACTTTTTTTTCCCCCCAGAAACAAATGACCTCAGGCGGAGAATCCTTGTGAGGTGATCTGCCTTTTTACCCGATAAATGGCCTTTCACATAAAGATATTATGGATTCTGCCACCAGGAATATTTTTAAAAAGGAAACTTTCTCACTGCGAAATATCCTGTGAAGCCAGTTATCACAATTTTTATGTGAGCTTTCACAACACATACTTGTTTTGGAGTTTATATAGCATGATTTTTTTCAAGTCTTTCATTTATTAATTATTCAAAACAGGAGAATTTCACTGATGTTAGTATTATATTTCTAAAATGTGTTTTCCCACAGGGATTTCCTAGGGATCAGGAATCATGGAAAAAATCTTAAAAAAAAAAAAATAAGATGGGTTTGTGTAGAGAAAAAGGAAAATAGATTCCAGAAATCACAAACACAAGGTTGTCTTATTATCTGAGACATTTCCATTATAAAATGCGTGCAGGAGCAAAAGTAACCATGATCTGAAAACATTCACTAAAGCTATTATTCATTTATTTATAAAATTAGCCTGCTCTTAAAAGTCTCTCCCCTAATTAATGTTACATTTGCCAATTACTTTGACAAAATAATATAAATCTACTGCAAAGTGAAGTTGTAAATCTTGCAAAAGATGCGAGAGTTTGTGAAGCTGATAAAGCAATGTTGACAATTGTTTGAATCACACACAAGGCTGCTGACAGATGGGAACGGAAGACTTAGAAAATTGAGCATAAGGGGAAAAATCAAGGAGAATGATGATGGAATAGTAAGTCATCAGAAATGTTTGAAAAGTCAATTGAAGAAGAGGGCCTTTAGGAAAAAGATTAAGTCCCAAACTATTTTACTATTTTTATATCTGTAAGGGATATCATAATGTGGTATTATCTATCATAAAATTTGGTAGAAAAACTATGTGAAAAAAATATATTGCTTTCATTCTTGGTTCCAAAAAGTAATTAACAGTTGTAATTAAAACCTCATATCAAATTTATAATATGATAAAGTAAACCTCTTTTAATAATTTTTAGTTTTGCTTTTCAAATTGAAGTCTAATTCACACCTTACCCACAACCTCCAATAATTTACCCTGGATTTTTTGTTTCTGCCTTGAATGGATTCACTTGAAGAAGCTTTTCTAAATGATGCTGTATATTAAATCAGAGCCATGGGTCAGGCATTTTGGAACTTGGATAACACTTTTGAGAAACCATCTGCCATTGTATGGTGTTCACTTTGCAGTTGAACACCTAAGAAATTGGATGACACAGCTGATGGCTGGGGCCACGTCAGGTAGAGGAATGGGAACCAGGTTTGTTGGGGTGTCTCCTCTGACTTGTGACACCTAGCACCACAGCTCTCCCTATACTATGCTCATGGCAAATCACCCAAGTGCTCTGCATCTGAGATGCACTATATTTGGCACCAGGTCATGTCTGTGAAGTTTTCAAAGATCATTAAAAAAAGTGCTACCAAAAATTTAAATATAGTTAGTTAACTCTTGACTGTGGATTAGAATGAAAATGCAGATTCATGGGGGGAAAAAAATCCAAACTTTAAATGCTTAGACATATTTTAGCTCTGTTCTGTTTTATAATGCATGACTTATTCTCAAAATTACATTATACTTGCTTTTTCCTCTGGAAGTTTAGCAATGACTTCTGACCAAGCGTATTAAAATTCTGAACAGAGAATCTAGAACAGCAGATAATTCAGAAAGCTTTGCTGTTTGGTTTTGTAAAACTTTACAGGATATTTCTGGTAGTGGATTTATCTTTCCTAAATATATTTTAAAAGGAAAATGTTAAAATTAGTTTGGCTGTCTTGAGCACAAATCAGTAATAGTGGTTGGTAGAGGAAGTCAGTTTTGAATTAAAAATTTGTCTTAGATAATGCATGGAGCCATGACTTTGCACACAGATGTTATAGAGTTGTTTGTACAAATTTCAAACATATCTGTTATCCAGAAGCTTTTCAGGTGCTTAGTAAAATAGTTTGAGTTTTTTCCAGATCCAGTGTTTTTAAGGCATTAATACTCAAAACTTAGAGAGATATTTTCAGACCACTAAAAATACTTATTATCAATAAGAAGTACAAATAAAGAACTCATCTTATTATCCATTTCATGGTGTGTCCTTGATTCCCTCCCCTCTTCCCTTTTGAAATTACAGCTGATAAACAGATGGCAGGCACAACCGTCACACAAATAAACTNCTCTATGCCTGAATCTGCCAAAAACTTCCCTTTTAAACAAGCATTTGTTCTCGGTGGGCCTCAGTTTCCCCACCTGGGAAGCCTGACTGCTATCCTGATGATAAAGAATGCACGTGTGTACATGCATCAGTATCAGGATGTGGTCTGTTCCGTTTCTCCCCCTGTAACTTATCACTTCTCAAGGCTTCTATTTCTTCCAGTAGGAGAATAAGTGGGTTTTTCTACTTAATGGGATTGTTCTTGAAATTGATAAGCTCAAAATACATTGCCCAGGCAATAACTTTGAATTTCCCTGTGAAACTTTGCAATTGATTTCACTAGTGACCTCTAGCAGCCTCTTACAGGAATAGACTTCAAACATTTACATTTTTAAAGGGCAAAGAAATGCTTCTCAAGCTCAAAAATCACCAACGAATAACCAGAGCCTAGCTCTTCAGGTAAAAGATAATTCTGTTTTTCCAGATAGAGTAAAAGATGTGCTTATATCCTAACATACATGAACTGTAATTTACTTAGATAAAGGCCAATATAGTCTTTCCCTTCAAAGGGCAGTAGTTATTAACACCAGGAGAACTTCTAAGGGGTAGGCACAGTTTTCTCAGTGACATTAAGCTGAGAAGATACNCCCCAAGCTCAGAAGAAAGGTGTGAAGGGATGTATATTTTAGGGCATGTAGTATCTTTTAAAGCATCTATACAAATTTTATCTCATTTAATCATGAACAGTCTCTGTATGAGGTCAGCAGAGCAGATATTGTTATCCTGTTTTTCATAGTGGGGATACTGAATGTTCAGAGACTTGGGCAAGTTCATGTGTTCAAATCCCAAGCTCACCCCCTGGGACATGGCCATTGGGTATATTCATCCATCTCAAAGTCTTACTGAGTATTTTATTCTGATTTAAGGCTTGTTTTCTAGTTTTCTGCATGTGGGGCAAGAAGTAGGCTTTGTCCCCTTTACAGAGAGTCTCAGACTCCACAAACATTTATAGAACATGTCAACTCTATTGCTGTCTCTTGTCTTGAGGTCCAGTGAAAAAAGAAAGAGGATGATTTTTGGTCAAAAGGGCAGTTTGGGGCCCTGGTTCCCGTCAATCCAGACAGAGTGGGCACAACAGAAAGGATGGTAGAGGTCCAATCTGTGGGTTCTGAAGAAAACTGGTCCTTCTGTGGCCAGTGGAGGGATGACTCCACCATTCACTGGGTCTGAGCAGGGACAACAGCCGCGCAGCAGAGTGAGCCTGTCCTATTTCTTCAGAAGGCCTAGAGAGGTAATCCTCAGGCCCTCCTTCTCACAGTGGAGCTGTCTTACTGATTGTCTGGATCTCCAGGAGTGCGACTACCAAGGCATGTTTAGCTAAAAGCCAGTCACATTTCAAACCTATTTTTGGTGCCTATAAGACACCTCTGTTTTAATCAAGGTGTAGCTTCGATTTTTGAGGGACAGTCTGGTCATCCAAGAAAGAGTCTTGTAAGAAGTTTTGTTTGCTGAGTGAACCACATTCCCCAGGGAGCTGTGAGTCTCAGGAACCGGGACCAAGACTTCAGATTCTCTTTTCCCTACCAAAGCCCTCTAGCTTTTAAATTTCTTCCTGTGTGTATTTGGACACTCCCTTCTCCTGTTAGCTCCAACATACCTTTCTCTCCTTTTATTAGCTTGACATTAAACATATCTCCCCACAGCTGCTACACACACTCTATTTTCAGTAGGAGAAGGTGAATGTGGTTGCACTTTGGGTTCATCTAACATCTTGAACTATTTTTCAGATGTTGTGGGTAAAGCCAAACCCTAAATAACTTTAGCTGAACACTTTCCCTTAATTTCTAGCCTCATGTATAAAGGGAAATATATTCCACATGTTTTTGATTTCATGTATACCTAATTCCTCAAGAGGTTATTTTCTGAGACGTGGTTGAGGTTCCAGAAGCCTCATGTTGCCTTCTCCCTCCCACTCAGTCAAACCCATCTTTCTCAGGCTTAGATGACCACTTTGCACCAAGAGTCAGTCACTCAGTCATTGAAGTTTCACCCTGATTATATATATATATATATATATATATATATACACATACTTCTGAAATTATGGTCCAAAAAGTGTCCACAGTTCTTTTCCAATTTCTAATTTTCCAAGTCTTTTTTGCTCTATGGATTGGGTGTTAAAAACTGCATATGCATGGCAAAGATTTTCTTTTGACTTAATTTTTCTGATTTCAATCACCCAACAGAGATTTATTTAGTATCTCTTGGAAGTCTGGTGCTGAGATAGGTCTTTGGAGGATGTGGCCTATGATAATATTGATTTTGAACAAGATACGTTTCATGACATCTGGACAGTTTAGGAAATGTCTCCATGGCTACAGAGGAGGTGTGAGCACAAGAGGGCAAGGTAGCGGTCCTGAGACAAGTGTGTTCCCAGCGGGGTTAGAGAGGAGGAGGAGGCGAGGACGTGCAAATGGCACACCAAGCGTTGGGAAGGAAACTCGGAGGTGGAACCTGGCGGGGGCACATCTGTGCTGTGAGGTGAGAGTGAGACCCTGGCACTCCAAATCTAGGCATCTGTCTTCTGAGATTACAGATCATTGTGGCAACAGGAAGTGTGTGCTGACGGAAGTAATTTTTCACCTGCCGGTTTATTCTCACACCAAAGGAAAAAGTGGGCAGAGAATGTACTCAGAGCTCACGTCCTCACAGGTCACTTGGGACTTGGGACAGGCGCTGTGAAAAAGTTACAGGAACTAGTTTTTTTTCTTTCAAAAATATATTTATAAAAGAACAAACAAACTGTAGCAACAGCATTAGGGCCACTAATGACCCAAACACCAGCTATTTCAAATGCGCAAACACGTGAGACGCTTGGGGGGGAAAGGAGAGGAAATTCCAGGGAGAGAAAAGGAGAACCCTTCACAATAGGTGGGGTTCATTTCCTCCCTGCGTGGAGTTTTCTCCAACGCTTGCCTCAAGGCTCAGTGCTTCTGGTATTAATAATTCACAGGAAAAGGTAATGAAGTAACTCCAGCCAGTCAGGACTGGAGCCGATTTAGAGCCTGCACGAAGGACAAACCTTCCTGGGAGGTTCACCCTGGCCCTGTTGGGCATCTCCCAACATACTCTCTTGGGTTTGTTCTAACTGACCGAAGTGTGGTTTCATTGATGATATACAATAGATTAGTGTTTGGCGAAAGAATTACCACCTCACGCTTGGTTCAGCTGACTATGGATCAATGCCATTTCCACGGCCAATTTCTGTTGAGCAGGAGCATCTAAAGGCAGCTCTTGGCTTGTGTATACCATTAGCAGGGTTAAATGAAGACTTAATGACCCAGAATTCAGCTGTGTAGTTTTCAGTACACCTACAATTTCCACCGAATCATTCCAAGGCACCTTACCTTGGAGGAAGCAGAGCATCTGGAATAGCTTTCTGTGGGCACAGTTTAGGGGCTCAAGGGCCAGCGATGGTGCCATCCTAGAGGAAGTGACCAGAGGAGCTGATGAAAGTGAACACTGCAGGGTTATTCCCATCTGGAGTTTCCCTAGAAAAGTGAGTGTGGACTTAGCACCAGTATTAAAGGTCTGTATTTCTCAGCTATTATCCTGGTCCCTCACTGTAGCCCAGGGAAGCCAGGACCCACCACCCATCCAAACCAAGGAAGTAAGTTCATGGCCGGAACTCTCTCAGCTCTCTGCGTCCAGTTTGCTGGTTATTTCACCGCCTCAGCCTTGCTTTTTGGCACCCGATATTCACACAGAAAACCCTCTGACCTTCTTCTGCAGTTAACAGAGTTGTCTTAGTAGAGGGTGACTGCTTGCGCCCACAACCCCCCAGCAAAGACAGCGTCCCAGTGAAAGCACACAGAGCCGCTCCCCGCCCCTCCCTCTCCCGAGACCCGCTGCTGTGCAGCGCTGCAGCCGCTGCTGGAGCCACCGGGGCCTCTGTGTAATGTTACCTGACTTATACATATTTTATTATGTTTGGCTGTTGGTGATATTTAGATGAAAATTATTTCCAGATTATAAGAAAGGCTGCCCTCTATTAAAGGAGTGCAGTTAGATCACTGACCAAATCCTCAAACCTGGGGACTATATATCAAAGCCTTGAGGAAGCAGGGGTTTCAAAGGTTGGTGGGCGGGGGTGGGGGGGCGACATGGGGAACCCAGCAACCCACATGTAGTATTCTTGGTTTAAAGGAACTGCTGAACCTTGGGAGAGATTTATACCACATTTATTCCTGTCTCTTATACACATCTAGATGTGTATAAGAGACAGGCTTTTTCCTCTGGAAGTTTAGCAATGACTTCTGACCAAGCGTATTAAAATTCTGAACAGAGAATCTAGAACAGCAGATAATTCAGAAAGCTTTGCTGTTTGGTTTTGTAAAACTTTACAGGATATTTCTGGTAGTGGATTTATCTTTCCTAAATATATTTTAAAAGGAAAATGTTAAAATTAGTTTGGCTGTCTTGAGCACAAATCAGTAATAGTGGTTGGTAGAGGAAGTCAGTTTTGAATTAAAAATTTGTCTTAGATAATGCATGGAGCCATGACTTTGCACACAGATGTTATAGAGTTGTTTGTACAAATTTCAAACATATCTGTTATCCAGAAGCTTTTCAGGTGCTTAGTAAAATAGTTTGAGTTTTTTCCAGATCCAGTGTTTTTAAGGCATTAATACTCAAAACTTAGAGAGATATTTTCAGACCACTAAAAATACTTATTATCAATAAGAAGTACAAATAAAGAACTCATCTTATTATCCATTTCATGGTGTGTCCTTGATTCCCTCCCCTCTTCCCTTTTGAAATTACAGCTGATAAACAGATGGCAGGCACAACCGTCACACAAATAAACTGACATACACACACACACACACACACACACACACATGACCTTAGTGGGGGGACTTTGTTGGGGTGCCTATTGAAGACTCCTGACTGAGGAAGACCCAGTTCTGTGAGAGTTGTTGTGGAGACGGAAGAGTTTTGGAATATATTGGCTCTGCATGTACATCCCGCAGCAAACAACCAGTTGGTAATTCATACATCTTAGGTCCCGACATGATGAAGCCTTCTCTCACTTCCTATGTTCTTGAATTTTTCTTCAAGTCACTGGGAGACAGAAAAGCTCCTGAGGCATTTTGAGAGTGAGAGTGGCATGATCCAATTCAAAACGCTGTTCTGGTTGCAGTCAGGAGAAAGACTTTGTAGGTGTGGGGATGGAGTGGAAAGAGAGGAGGTGGGGGAGTGGGGGATGGAGATGAAGCAGGAGACTGATAACTGATTCTTTCAGTGGTTCAGGTGGGTGTGATTGAAACCTGGGCTGAAGTAGTGCCCATATTCTGGAAAAAAGGAGTGGAATTACTAGGGCATGGTAATGAACTGGCAGTACTAGTGAGGAAGTAGAAAGTATCCAAAAAAAAAAAAAAGCCTCACAGGCTTCTGGCTTAAACATCTTGTTAGGTGGTGGGTCCATTTGCAGAAAAGGGAAAGTTGAAGTAGGTAGAAATTTGTGGAGGTCCATATTGGATTTGTGTGATATGTCAGTAGACCATTCAGATAGAAATAACAAATAGAGCTCCCTCCACCATCCCCAGAGAAGGCAATGGCACCCCACTCCAGTACTCTTGCCTGGAAAATCCCATGGATGGAGGAGCCTGGTGGGCTGCAGTCCATGGGGTCGTTAAGAGTTGGACACGGCTGAGCGACTTCACTTTCACTTTTCACTTTCATGCACTGGAGAAGGAAATGGCAACCCACTCCAATACTCTTGCCTGGAGAATCCCAGGGACAGAGGAGCCTGGTGGGCTGCCATCTATGGGGTCGCACAGAGTCAGACACGACTGAAGTGACTTAGCAGCAGCAGCAGCCNCCCTCATCCTGTACCTGGTTACTTTGCTAGTGCCTAGCAGAGTGCTTTGCTCAGAATGCTGGCAATCAACAGATGTGGGTGATTTGATGTTTATACAAAAGTGGGATCGTCTTTGGCAGATAAAGGATGGCAGGGACAGGTGGTTTTGTTTCCTTGTGGAAAGAAAAGTGACTGAGGCCAATTTGAAGGGATGGTCATGGTGACAACTTAGCTCCTGACTTTGGGCCTCCTCTGGGAAGTTGCTTGTGGAGTTTTTCAGAAACTGGGATGATGTGATGAAGCAACAAAACCCCAGCCAGACAGCTACTGGACAGGTAAAACCACAGCTGCGATCATGGGGCAAAGAAGAGAAGAAACATTTAATAGTCAACCCAGGCACCGTGGGGACTGGCTTCTGAGGACCAGGCCCAGGGCTTAGCGCATAAATTATTCTATCTGGTCAAAAGCTGACAGAGTTGGTAAAATCCCTCCTGTTCTTCCAGGAGGGAGGCAGGAGGAGACGCAGGGGGACAGGGAGAAAGGAGAGAGTGACTGCCTTGTAAAGTATGAGTTCTGAGCATGTGGACACAGACAGAATGTTAAGTAATTAGCAGGTCAGTGATAAAACTCAGAAGGGAACTGTCCTCTAATGATGGCAGAAGGTGAACAAGACAGACACATTTTCTTCGGCCCGTCTGTGTTAAAGATTCCAAACAGATATGGAGGTGCTTAAGAGCTGACGGATTACTTGGAGCTTTATGCGCATTTATGAGCACACACATGTATATGTGAGTTATCTATTTAGCAACCTCTATATTGGCTATTCCAGAAGGCAAGTTTATTTGTCTCAATACACCTTTATTCTTTTTGTGGTCCATACAAGTCTTGAGTTAAAAATGAATTCTGGCATTTTGAGGAGTAATACTTACGTGATTTCGAGCCAATAAACATTCATAATCAAAATACTTGGCCCAGCTTTATCAACTGTTTCTCCGTAATGATGATCAACATTCCTGCTTTACAATGCCAACTGGCCTTAGGTGTAGCAATCACAAAAATGAGATGCAAATATACCTAGAAGGGCCGTGAGGAAAGGAGGTGGAGGAAGAGGAAAGAGCTGAAGAGTGGGGCCAGGAGGCCCAGGCCAGCAGGGTGGAGCTGTGGTTCCTGTGAGAATGTAAGGGCAGAGGAGGCAACTTGCCGTAGGGAGATGGCCAACCTAGAAGATCAGAATACCCAGAGAAGACATTTCACAGGCTTCTTGGGGAAGGTTGAGCCATTTGCTGAGAGCTCTGTGGGCTTCTGGCTGATCAGACTGCAATAACCTGGTGACCCTAGTTTCAGGATGGAATCAATCCACTACAAAATTCCTACAGAAATTCCCACTCTTGTCAGAGGCCTCAGCAGGGAAGGAAGCTGGGCTCCATGCTCTGAGAACTCTGCAAGTTAAGACGTTGTCTGGGAATGTCCACGTCTCTCTGGAGAAAGAAGGGCCCCGTTTCTCACGAAGCAATCATTCCTGGAAGCTGACTTGCTTTATCCATGCTCTATCAATCTGCCACCTTTTAGGAGAACTAAATCTAGTCCAAACATTTTTATAATGCTATTGGATAGTTTGAAACCAAGTCATATTTTATCAGGCCCACATTGTCATAGTTCCAACAGAGAGGCGAAAGGGCTGCCTCTGAATGTGAAGTTTTAAAAAACCTGTGTTCCTCATTAGCCACAGACTTTAAATTTCACTGTTGGAACTTTCTCAGCTTAGGAAAATGTTAGGTGAAAACAGCTTTAACCAAGGACATTCTCACAACTGGGAAAATTTGATGTGCATACTGAGGAATGTTCTTGCCACAAAGTTGGTTATGTATCTCTCTGTTGTCCGCAAACCCTCAAACTTAACGAGAAGAGGACAAAAATGTGACAGAAAGACTTAGATGCTCTGAAAAATCAGCTGTATCCTGCCAGGGTTTGGTATTGAACACCCAAGGATGATCTTTTCCTAAGAGGAAGAAATGGTTTTCTGCTGAACAGCAAATCTTCCTGCCCATAGGTCTTCCTGGACGATTTCCTCATTGGGTCCCAGAGGTGACACTGTCTTCTCATAAAGGAGCATTAATTATTTTAGATATGACCTCATGTGACAGTAAATTATCACCATTAGAAGTGCAAAATTTGGAAATGGAGGTTTTACTGGAGAAAATGCTGTACTACTTCATTCTGAAACTTTGTCTCTTGTGTTCTTCACTCCAGGATTGCATTGTACATTTAAATAAGGAAAGTTCCTCCACAAATGCATAAACAGACATAACTTTTCTTCTAATTTTGGACCTGGGAGACAACTTGATCCAACCCCTCAATTTTACTGAGGAAGAAAAGACCACTTGACTCACCCATGCTCATATTTTAATAATGATTTATTTTAGGAATTAAAGGGCTGACCTTTCAAAATGAAAGCAGCTACCCAAGCAGCTGTTCCGTTTTTTGCTGTACCCAGAGTGGAGTTTACAATTCAAAGCCAGTATTTAAACCGTCGTGGCCACACTTCTATTGCTCCCCCTGCCCCGCTTCCAGACTAAGGAAGCAGGTCTGAAGATCTTCCCAGTGACCTTTATCCCNTCCGTTTTTTGCTGTACCCAGAGTGGAGTTTACAATTCAAAGCCAGTATTTAAACCGTCGTGGCCACACTTCTATTGCTCCCCCTGCCCCGCTTCCAGACTAAGGAAGCAGGTCTGAAGATCTTCCCAGTGACCTTTATCCCCGGGTCACTTCCTTCTTGGTGTGATCAGAGAATGCGTCCCAGGTCTACATGGACAGCAGGCAGGCAGACGGGCTGAAAGGGAGCAGAAGGAAGACTCGCAAGAGAAGAAGGTGGCCACAGTCCCAGGACACGGTTCTGAGTTGCCACCTGGAAAAGACCTTGTGTTTTTATCACTCCTCCCTGACCATCGCGGAACCTCTTCTGAGATAGCCTGACATTCTTTAGAAGCCGCTGTGACTCTGGAGGGTCGCTTTGGCCCGTTTATCTAGAAAGGAGGATCCCAGAGAAGACGGGGGACATCTCTTGTCCCATTCATTGTACCTCTAAACCATTCTGTCTTCTATTGGAAGATCTGTTCACTCTCCTGTCTCCCCAGCAAGCAGCCAATGGCAGGGCCCCGCCGAAGGACACAGGCCTCTCCTGCAGTGGACGGCATTAGGCTTTGCACTCAGGAACTTGCTGGGTCGAGTCTCTGTCTGTCTCTGTGCCCCTTGCTCCCCCAGCTCTGCCCTCTTTCACGACTCCCCGTTTCCCCCTCCCCGGCCGCCTGTAAGGTGACCTCCGCCCAGGCTTTTTTTGGGCTGCTCCTGCCAGCGGGTGTCTGTCGGGTCCTCATGGCGTGCAGTGGGTCTGGCGGGACGCGGGCGCGTTGCGGGCCCTGCGCTGGCTGTACACTCAGATCATCGAAGGCAGGAGATGTGTGGAAAGCGAGGGCGTGAGGCCCCAGGCACCCGCTGAAAAGACACCCGACCACCGGGAGGCCGGCTACTCTCACGGCAGAGGAATAGATGACTCGTCTGCCCCTTCCCGCAGCGGCCCCCGGGGCCNGTACACTCAGATCATCGAAGGCAGGAGATGTGTGGAAAGCGAGGGCGTGAGGCCCCAGGCACCCGCTGAAAAGACACCCGACCACCGGGAGGCCGGCTACTCTCACGGCAGAGGAATAGATGACTCGTCTGCCCCTTCCCGCAGCGGCCCCCGGGGCCCGCGCCTGGCGGGGCTGGAATCCAGGCGCGCACACACAAAGGCCGCTCTCCAGGCGCGAGGCGCGCCCCCTGGCGGCGGGTCCGTGGAGAACAGCCCTGGGCGCGCCCGGCTTTCAGGACCTCACCGCGCCTGCGCGAGAGTGCGGGTCCAGAGGCCGAGGCGTCATCACGCGGCTGGGGTTGCGCTTTCTCCCTCGGGCCTTCTCAGACCGTTCCCATTTTGACGTTTGTGTAATCCAGTCGGAAAAGAAGCCATTCACAAGCCCAAGTCTTTTCCTCCATGAAGCAAAGAAACAAGTGATTGTTCCTTTCTCTTCTTAACAGAGTGAGAAGGGGTTCAGAGTTCACACTTCCGTCCTTGGGTTTGGACACTAAGGATGGAGGCTGAATTTGTCACTTATTTGCTCCAGCTGGAAGCAGGGTCTCAAAGCAAAACTCTTGAGGAAAAATTTTCTGGGAATGCGTATGAACCTACTGGATTTGGGATGGGTTCCAGTTATCAGGAGAGGTAAAGATGCTGGTTCAATCCCTGGTTCAGGAAGATCCCCTGGGGGAAGGCATGGCAACCCACTCCGGTATTTTTGCCTGGAGAATCCCATGGACAGAGGAGCCTGGCAGGCTACAGTTGATAGGGTCGCAAAGAGTCAGACCCTAGTGAAGCGACTTAGCACGCACCCAATTATCAGAGCCATCTGTGACAGCCTGTCAAAGGAGATCATAAATGAAAAAAAAAAAACCCAAACCCCAAAACAACAACCACAAAAAACCTACCACCCAATAGCCCCCGTGAAAATACTGACCACTTTTATCGACTCAAATGTAGAGTCTCCTCCTGATTGGAAAGGGATGGGTTCAGGGACCATTCAGAAATTGACCAGAGCCAGATGCCGGTGTCAGTCTCTGGAGACATCTGATGTCTCCCCAACTAACCACAAGCAGAGGAAGAATAGAACCTCCATCTGAAGCTTCTGGCTTGTGAAAATGATTCAACTTGTTGGGGTGGGGGGGGGGCGGTGGTGAACTTGGAAGTGTGCAGTCCAGATGTAAAGTTTAAGACCCATTCTGCCTTACACAGCTGGGCTCTCCAAGTTGCCTTTGGATGGAGTGGGGCCACACCCACAGCTGCAGCCAAGCAGTGCTATTTGAAACTCCCCAAGGGCCAACTGCTGTGAAAAGAACAGTTTATTACACAAAATAAAACAAAATGCCAGCTCATCTTTACAGTTTCACGGTCTGTCTTGGGGAAAAGAAAAGGAGTTTTAGTTTTCACCCCTTGTGTACCAAGTGCGTTGTCCTAGGGCCAGTTCTGAAAAGTTCTTTGTTATGCTGTTGACTCACAGTCTGACCGTGGACCTAGCATTTAACTTGATCAGCCTCCACTTCTCTTTTTGAGAAATGGGAAGAATGACGTTTGTCATTCACCTCATGGAGTTGCTGTAAAGGGCTCTGGTGATGAGGCTAGATTCAAATGACATGCTCAATATAATTACTTTCCTCCATCATTTTGAACAAATGTAGCTGAGTTTGGGCCAGTTGTTTGCCGTGTTCTTTAGAAGAGTCATTCAACTAGACGTTTGGTTTTCAGGAGCAGGTTTTAGAAGAAAAAAGATGTACTTGGAAGACTTTATAAAAATGGAAATTTTGAGGTAAATGTCTTTTTGTTCGCAATATGACAGATATATAAGAAACAGTGAAAGAATCTTGTCAAATGAAGCATTAGAACAAGTAGACTAAAGATAAGTTCTCACCCCATAATATTTAGCATATGGATTAAATGCAATTTATTTAGTGTTAAGGTGAAAAAAAAA
>SJYV01010405.1:0-15194 GCA_006410875.1 Neotragus pygmaeus | reverse complement strand
AAGACTCGAGGGAAAGCCACAGACCCCCTGTGTCTACTCGATGGCAAGCCTGACCCTGCTGCTACAGCTCGGGAGGAAAGCGGACGTACAAGTCTCCACCTGAGACAAGGCCTTAATCCCCCATGGAGCCTCCAGAGGAACCCCAAGTTCCACGGCAGCACTGGCGAGGAAACCTCAGGCTCCAGACGAGGACTTAGGAACTGGCCCTGACTGTGCAGGAATCCCGAGAGGCCCCTTGCAATTTGCANGCTACAGCTCGGGAGGAAAGCGGACGTACAAGTCTCCACCTGAGACAAGGCCTTAATCCCCCATGGAGCCTCCAGAGGAACCCCAAGTTCCACGGCAGCACTGGCGAGGAAACCTCAGGCTCCAGACGAGGACTTAGGAACTGGCCCTGACTGTGCAGGAATCCCGAGAGGCCCCTTGCAATTTGCATGGAGACTGTCCTTTCCTGAGTCCACAGGGGCGGGTACCCAAGGTCCCAGTCGTAACTCGAGAGGAACCTGCCACAACTCGAGAGAAACCAGGAGGTTCTCCCTTCCAGGCAAGATGAGGCCCTTGTCCACTGCGGCTTCACGGGGGAAATTACCCCTTCCCTCTTGAACCTCGAAGAGTCCTTTACATCCTTGAAGAGAAGCTCAAGAAGTACCCCGAC
Organism: Neotragus pygmaeus; assembly: GCA_006410875.1. Taxonomy (NCBI): domain Eukaryota; kingdom Metazoa; phylum Chordata; class Mammalia; order Artiodactyla; family Bovidae; genus Neotragus; species Neotragus pygmaeus. The sequence continues at coordinate 14,539 of SJYV01010405.1, read as the reverse complement.
ATGCCCTTCTCGACTCGAGAGGAACACCACGAGTCCCGCCACACCTCAAGTGGAGTCCCGTTTTCATCTTCTCTGGTCGACATGAGGGTTCCTTTCCCTACTTCGTCGGGGAAGGATTCCCGTTGATCCCTTCACATATCAAGAGGAGGCACTCTCCACAGGAGAGTCGAGAGCAGCTCCAGTGGTCGTGCCACCGTTCAGAAAGACCCCCAGATGTCTCTGTCCACTTCAGCGGAACCTGGTGGCCCTGTGCCACCTCGACTGTCACCCCGAGATTGGGCTCACACCACGGTGGCAGTGTGACAGCCCTGTGGGAAAGCCTCGATTTAAAACTGCAGACCCCCTTTGTCAACTCGACGGCAAGACTGAACTTGCTGCTACAGCTCGGGAGGAAAGCAGATGTGCACATCTCCACTCTAGACAAGGCCTGACTCCCCATGTGGAGCCTCCAGCAGAAACCCACGATCCTCGCCAGCACTATAGAAGAAACCTCAGACTCCAGACGAGGACTAGGAGACAGCTCCGAATGCGCAGGAATCCCGAGGCCCCTCGCAACTCACGTGGAGACTGGCCTTTCCGAAGGCCGAAGGGGTGGGTCCCTGAGGTCCCCGTCATAACTAGAGAGGAACATGCCGCACCTCGAGAAAGTCAGGAGGTTCTCTACTCCAGGCGAGATGAGGCTCTTGTCTGCTGTGGCATCTCGGTTGAAGGCAACACTTCCCTCTTGAACCTCGAAGGGGTCCTTCACACCCTTGCAGAGATGCTGAAGATGTACCCCAACATGCCCTTCTCCACTTGAGAGGAACACCGATGGTCCTGCCACCACTCAAGCGGAGCCCCATGTCCCCATCCTCTGCTCCAGATGAGGGTTCCTTTCCCTGCTTCGTCAGGGAAGGATTCCCGGTGTTCACATCGCATCTCAAGAGGAGGCGCTCTCCACAGGAGTCGAGAGGCACTCCAAGTGTCATGCCTCCGTTCCACCCCCAGATGTCTCCTTCCACTCCAGAGGAACCTGGTGGCCCTGCGCTGCCTCTGCTGTCACCCCAAGGATACGCTCACACCACGGTGGCACATGTGACAGCCCTATGGGAAAGCCTCAAGGGAAAGCCACAGACCCCCTGTGTCAACTCGAAAGGAAGCCTGAAACTGCTGCTACATCTCAGAAGGAAAGCGGACATGCAAGTCTCCACTCGAGACGAGGCTTGACTCCCGTGTGGAGCCTCCATAGGTACACCACGATCCCCATCAGCACTGCAGTGGAAACCTCAGGCTCCAGATGAGGACATAAGAACCAGCCCCGACTGCGCAGGAATCCCCAGAGGCCCCTTCCAACTTGTGTGGATACTTGCCTTTCCTGAGGCTACAAGGGAGGATTTCTGAGGTCCCCCAAGTAACTCGAGGAACCTGCAGCAACTTGAGGAAAACAGGGAGGTTCTCTACTCCAGGCAAGATGAGGCCCTTGTCTGCTGTGGCATCTCGGGGGAAGTCACACCTTCCCTCTTGAACTTGGAAGGGGTCCTTCACACCCTTGCAGCAACGCTCAAGAAGTTCCCCAAAATGCCCTTCTTCACTCAAGAGGAACACCGAGGGTCCCGCCACAACCCAAGCGGAGCCCCGTTTCCCCCTTCTTCTCTCGCGATGAGGGTTCCTTTCCCTGCTTCATCGGGGATGGATTCCCGGCATTCCTGTCGCATCTCAAGAGGAGGCTCTCTCCACAGAAGAGTTGAAAGGAACTCCAGGGTTCGTGCCACCATTCCCAAAGACCCGCAGATGTCTTTGTCCACTCTCGAGGAACCTGGTGGCCCTGGGTCACCTCGACTGTCACCCCGAGGATCGGCTCACACCATGGTGGCAGGTGGGACAGCCTTGAGGGAAACCCTCGAGGGAAAGCCACAGACCCCCTGTGTCAACTCTAAGGGAAGCCTGACCCTGCTGCTACAGCTCAGGAGGAAAGCAGACATGCACGTCTCCACTTGAGATGAGACCTGACTTCCCTGTGGAGCCTCCGTAGATACCCCATGATCCACATCAGCATTGGAGTGGAAACCTCAGTCTCCAGACGAGGACTTAGGAGCCAGCCCCAACTGTGCATCAATCCCCAGAGGCCCCTCATAACTCGTGTGGAGACTGGCCTTTTCTGATGCCGTAGGGGTGGGTCCCTGAGGTCCTGGTCATAACTCGAGAGGAACCTGAAACAACTCGATAAAAATCAGGATGTTCTCCCCTCCAGGCGAGATGAGGCCCTTGTCCACTGCGGCATCTCAGGGGAAGTCACCCATTTCCTATGGAACGTATAATGGGTCCTTCACAACCTTGCAGTGATGCTGAAGAAGTACCCCGGCATGCCCTTCTCCACTGAGACGAACACCTAGGGTCCCGCCACAACTCAAGCAGAGCCCCGTTTTCCCCTTCTCTGGTAGAGATGAGGGTTCCTTTCCCTGCTTCGTCAGGGAAGGATTCCCGGCATTCCCATCACATCTCAAGAGAAAGCGCTCTCCACAGGAGAGTCAAGAGGAACTCCAGGGGTCGTGCCACCTTTCAGAAAGACCCATGGATATCTCCGTCCATTCCAGAGGAACCTGGTGGCTCTGCACTGCTTCGACACTCAAACCTAGGATTGGCACACACCACGGTGGCACATGTGATAGCCCTGTGGAAAAGCCTCAAGGGAAAGCCACAGACCCCTGTGTCAACTCAACAGAAAGTCTGACCCTGCTGCTACAGCTCGGGAGGAAAATGGACATGCACGTCTCCACACGAAACAAGGCCTGACTCAGGTTTGGAGCCTCTAGCAGAAATCCACGGTCAACGTCAGGACTGTAGAGGAAACCTCAGACTACAGACGAGGACATAGGAGCCAGAGCTGGCCCCGACAACTCAGGAATCCCCATAGGTGCCTTGCAACTTGCGTGGAGACTTGCCTTTCCTGAGGCCACAGAGGTGGCTCCCTGAGGTCCCCAACATAACTCGAGAGGAACCTGCCACAACTCAAAAAAACCAGGAGGTTCTCCCCTCTAGGCGAGATGAGGCCCTTGTCTGCTGTGGCATCTTGGGGGAAGTCACCGCTTCCCTCTTGAACCTCGAAGGGGTCCTTCCCACCCTTGCAGCAGAGCCCCGTTTCTGCCTCCTCTGCTCGAGATAAAGGTTCCTTTGCCTGCTTCGTTGGGGAAGGATCCCATCACATCTCAAGAGGAGGCACTCTCCACAGGAGAGTCGAGAGGAACTCCAGGGGTCGTGGCACCATTCCGAAAGACCCTCAGATGTCTCCATCCACTCCAGAGGATCCTGGTGGCCCTGTGCTGCCTCGACTGTCACACAGAGGTTCGGCTCACACCACGGTCGCACGTGTGACAGCCCTGTTGGAAAGCTGAAAACCTTGCGCAAAAGCCACAGACACCTGTCTCAATTCTACAGGAAGCTGACTCTGCTGCTACAGCTCAGGAATAAGGTGGACATACACGTCTCCACTCGAGACGAGGCCTGAGTCCCCTGTGGAGCCTCTAGAGGAACCCTACGATGCATGTCAGCACTGGAGAGGAAACCTCAGGCTCAAGACAAGGACTTAGAAGCTGGCCCAGACTGCGCAGTAAACTGAGAGGCCCCTCGAAACTCACATGGATACTTGCCTTTTCTGAGGCCACAGCGGCGGATCCCTGTGATCCCCATCGTGACTGGAGTGGAACCTGCTGCAACTCGAGGAAAACCAGGAGGTTCTCCCCTCCAGACGAGGTGAGGCACTTGTCTGCTGGCGCGTCTCAGTGGAAGTCAACCCTTCCCTCTTGAAACTCGAAGGGGTCCTTCACACCCTTGCAGCAACTAAAGAAGCAACCCAGCACACCAGTCTTCACTCTAGAGGAACACCGAGGGTCCCACCACAACGCAAGAGGAGCCACGTTTCTCACTGCTCTGCTCGAGATGAGTGTTCCTTTCCATGCTTCGTCGGGAAAGGATTCGTGGCATTCTCGTCACATCTCAAGAGGAGGCGCTCTCAACAGGAAAGTCGAGAGGAACTCCAGGGGTCATTCCACCACTGCAAAAGTACCCAAAATATCTCTGTCCACTCCAGAGGAACCTGTTTTCCCTGCATCGCCTCAACTGCCACACCGAGCGTGGACTCACACCACGGTGCCACGTGTGACAGCACCTGTGTGAAAGCCTGGAGGGAAAGCCACAGACCCCTGTGTCAACTCGATGGGAAGCCTGACCGTGCTGCTACAGCTTGGGAGGAAAGCATACGTGCACATCTCCACTCGAGACGAGGCCTGACTCCCCTGTGGAGACTCCAGAGGAACCCCACAAGCCATGTCAGCACTGGAGAGGAAACCTCAAGTTCCAGAGTAGGATCTAGAAGCCGTCCCCGACTGCATAGGAATTCCGAGAGGCCCCTCCAAACTGGCGTGGAGACTGGCCTTTCCTGAGGCCACAGAGGCGGGTCCCTGAGGTCCCCGGTATAACTCCAGAGGAAGCTGCCACAACTCGTGAAAAACCAGGAGGTTCTCCCCTCCAGGCGAGATGAGTTCCTTGTCTGCTGTGGCGTCTCTGAGAAAGTCACCACTTCCCTCTTGAAACTCGAAAAGGTCCTTCACAACCTTGCAGTGACGCTCAAGAAGTACCCTGACATGCCCTTCTCCACTCGAGAGGAACACCAAGGGTCCAGCCACAACTCCAGTGGAGCCCCGATTCTCGCTGCTCCGCTCAAGATGAGGGATCCTTTCCCTGCTTCTTCATGGAAGGATTCGCGGTGTTCCTGTTTCATCTCAAGAGGAGGCGCTGTTCACAGGAGAGTTGAGAGGAACTCCAGGTGTTTTGCCACCATTCCAAAAGAACCCAGGTGTCTCAGGCCACTCTAGATGTACCTGGTTGCCCTGCACCGCCTCGACTTTCACCCCAAGTATCAGCTCACAACACGGTGGCATGTGTTTTAGCCCGGAAAGGCTCGAGGGAAAGCCACACACCCCTGTGTCAACTCGATGGGAAGCCTGACCCTGCTTCTACAGTTTGGGAAAGCGGACGTTCAAGTCTCCACTCGAGACGAGGCCTGACTCCCCTGTGGAGCCTTCAGAGGAACCCCACGATGCATGTCAGCAATGGAGAGGAAATCTCAGGCTCCAGACGAGTACATAGGAGCTAGCCCCATCTGCGCAGGAATCCCGAGAGGCCCCTCACAAATAGTGTGGAGACTGGCCTTTCCTGATTCCACGGGGCTGGGTCCCTGAGGGCCCGGTTGTAACTCAAGAGGAACTTCCCGCAACTCGAGAATAACGAGGAGGTTCTCCCTTCGAGGCGAGATGAGGCCCTTGTCTGCTTTGGCGTCTGTTTGGAAATCACACCTTCACTCTGAACGTCGAAAAGGTCCTTCACACCCTTGCAGCAACTCAATAAGTTCCCTGACATACACGACACCACTCAAAAGGAACAGCGAGGGTCCCGCCAAACTCAACAGGAGCCCCGTTTCCCTCTCCTCCACTCACGATGAGGGTTCCTTTACCTGTTGTGTAGGGAAAGGATCCCCGGCATTCCCATCGCATCTCAAGAGGAGGCACTCACAACAGGAAAGTCGAGAGGAACTGCAGGGTTTGCGCCACCATTTCAAAAGACCCCCAAAAGTCTCAGTCCACTGGAGAGGAATCTGCTTTCCCTGCTCTGCCTCGACTGTCACCCCGAGTATAGACTCACAACACGGTGGCACGTGTGAAAACCCTTTGGGAAAGCCTCTAGGGAAAGCCACAGATCCCTGTGTCAACTCGACAGGAAGCCTGACACTGCTTCTACAGCTTAGGAGGAAAGCAGACATGCATGTCTCTACTCGAGACGAGGCCTGACTCCCCTGTGCTGATTCCAGAGGAACTCCAATATTCATGTCAGCACTGGATAGGAAACCTCAGGTTCCGGCCTCAGATCCAGAGCAGGACTTAGGACCCGGCACTGACTGGAAAGGAATCTTGAGAGGCCCCTCGTAACTCGCATGGAGACGGGCCTTTATTGACACCACACGAGAGGGTCCCTGAGATCCCTTTCGAGAGTCGAGGGGTACCTGCCACAACTCGAGAAAAACCAGGAAGTTTTCCCCTCCATGCCAGTTGAGGCCCTTTTCCACTGCTGCATTTAGAGGGAAATGACACCTTCCTTCTTGAACTTTGAAAGCGTCCTTCACATCCTTACAGCAATTCAAGAAGTTCCCCGAAATTCTCGTCTCCACTCGAGAGGAACACCGTGTGTCCCACAACAACACAAGAGGAGCCCCATTTCCCCCTCCTCCGCTCGAGATAAGAATTCCTTTCCCTTCTTCTTTGGGAAAGGATTCCCAGCATTCCCGTCACATTTCCTGAGGAGGCCCTCTCAACAGGATTGACAAGAGAAACTCCAGGGTTCGTTCTACCATTCCAAAAGACTCCCAAAGGTCTCAGTCCACCCCAGAGGAAACTGATTTTTCTGCACTGCCGTGACTATCACCAAGAGTATCGACTCATATCACGGTGACACGAGTGACAGCCCTATGGGAAAGACTCAAAGGAGAGCCAAATATCGCTGTGCAATCTCAATGGGAAGCCTGACACTGCTGCTAAAGCTTGGAAAGAAAGTGGACGTGCATGTCTCCACTTGATACGAGGCCTGATTCCCTATGGAGACTCCAGTGGAACCCCAGGATCCATGTCTGCACTGGAGAGGAAAGCTCAGGTTCCAGCCTAGACTCCATATGAGGACTTAGGAATCGGCACAGACTGGAGAAGAATCACGAGAGTTCCCTCGCAACTTGCATGGAAAATGGCCTTTCCTGAGGCCACACAAGCGGGTCCCTGAGGTCTCCATCGTAACTCTAGAAAAACCTGCTGCAACTCGAGAAAAACTAGGAGGTTTTCCCCTCCAGGAGAGATGAAGCTCTTTTCCACTGGGGCATCTCTAGGGAAATCACACCTTCCCTCTTGAAACTAGAAAGGTTCCTTCTCACCCTTGCAGCAACTCAAGAAGTTCCACGACATACCCATCTCCATTCGAGAGGAACAGAGAGGGTCCTGCCAAACTGAAGAGGAGCCCCTTTTCCTGCTGCTCTGCTCTAGATGAGGGTTCTTTTCTCAGTTTCGTCTGGAAAGGATTCTCAGATTAACTGTCACATCTCAAGAGGACGCTCTTTCAACAGGAAAGTCGAGAGGAACTACAGGGGTCTTGCCACCATTCCAAAAGACCTCCAAATATCTCAGTTCACTCCAGACGAACCTGATTTCCCTGTACTTCCTCAACAGTCACCACAAGTATCGACTCACACCACTGCAGCATGTTTGACAGCCTAGTGGGAAAGACTTGAGGGAAATTCACAGATCCCTGTGTCAACTCAACGGAAAGTTTGAAACTGCTGCTACAGCTTGGATGGAAAGCGGTTGTGCATGTCTCCACTCGAGACGAGGCCTGACTCCAAGTGGAGACTCCAGAGGTACCCCAAGATCCATGTCAGCACTGGAGAGGAAACCACAAGTTCCGGTGTCAGCTCTAGATGAGGACTTAGGACTGGCACCCATGGAGAAGAATCCAGAGAGGCCCCTCACAACTTGCAAGGAGACTGGCCTTGCTGAGGCCACATGAGCGGGTCCCTGAAGTCCCCATCATAACTCAAGAGGAACCTGCCACAACTCGAGAAAAACCAGGAGGTTATCCCCTCCAGGTGAGATGAGGTCCTATTCCGTGCGGCGACTCGAAGGAATTAATATCTTCCCTGTTGAACCTCGAAAGGGTCCTTCTCACCCTTGCAGCAACTCAAGAAGTTCCCCAACATACCCGTCTCCACTTGAGAGGAACAGCGAGGGTCCCGACAAACTCAAGAGGAGCTCCATTTTCCACTCCTCCTCTCGAGATAAGGTTTCCTAAACTGCTTCTTTGGGAAAGCATTCCCGGCAATTCTGTCGCATCTCAAGGGGAGGCGCTCCCAACGGGAAAGTCGAGAGGAACTCCAGGGGTCGTGCCACCACTGCAAAAGACCCCCAGATGATTCAGTCCAATTCAGAGGAACCTGATTTCCCTGCACTGCCTCGACTGTCACCACAAGTATCAACTCACACCACGGTGCACGTGTCACAGCCCTGTGGGAAAGCCTCAAAGGAAAGCCACAGATCCTGGTGTCAACTCGATGGGAAGTCTGACACTGCAGCTACAGCTAGGGAGGATAGCTGTCGTGCATGTCTCCACTCGAGCTGAGGCCTGACTCCCCTGTGGAGACTCCACAGGAACCCCAAGATCCTCGTCATCACTGGAGAGGAAACCTCAGGTTCGGGCCTCAGATCCAGCTGAGGACTTAGAACCCAAAACTGACTGGAGAGGAAACCGGACAGGCCCATCACAACTTGCATGGAGACTGGCCTTTCCTGAGGCCACACCAGCGGGTCCCTGAGGTCCCCATTGTAAATCGAGAGGAACTAGTCTATAGTCTAGAAAAACCAGGAAGTTCTCCCCTCCAGGCGAGATGAGGCACTATTCCACTGAGGCGTCTCGAGGGAAATCACACCTTCCCTCTTGAACCTCAAAAGGGTCCTTCACACCCTTACAGCAACTCAAGAAATTCCCCGGCATACCCATCTTCACTGGAAAGGAACACCTAGGGTCCTGCCAAAACTCAAGAGGAGACCCGTTTGCCCCTCATCCACTCGAGATGAGGGTTCCTTTCCCTGCTGCTTAGGGAAAGGGTTCCCGGCATTCCCATCACATCTCAAGAGGAGGCGCTCTCCACAAGAAAGTCCAGAGGAACTCAAGGGATCATGTTACCATTCCAAAGGACCACCAAAAGTCTCAGTCCACTACACTGGAACCTGATTTCACTGCACTGCTCAACTGGCACCCCGAGTATCGACTCACCCCATGGTGGCATGTGTGAGAGCCCTGTGTGAAAGCCTCTAGGGAAAGGCACAGATCCCAATTCAACTCAAAGGGAAGCCTGACACTGCTTCTACAGCTCGGGAGGAAAGCGGACGTGCATGTCTCCACTTGAGATGAGGCCTGACTCCCCTGTGGAGACTCCAGACGAAACCCAAGATCCATATCAGCACTGGAGAGGAAACCTTAGGTTCTGGCCTCGGGTCCAGATGAGGACTTAGGACTCGACACCGACAGGAGAGGAATCCCGAGAGGTTCCTTGGAACTAGCATGGAAACTGGCCTTTCCTGAGGCCACATGAGCAGGTACATAAGGACGCCATCATAACTCGATAGGAACCTACTGTAACGAGAAAAACCAGGAAGTTCTCCCCTCCAGACGAGATTAGGCACTTTTCTGCTGCGGTGTCTCAAGGGAAATCACACCTTCCCTCTTGAACCTCAAAAGGGTCCTTCACACCCTTACAGCAACTCAAGAAATTCCCCGGAAAATCCATCTTCACTGGAGAGGAACACCGAGGGTCCTGCCAAAACTCAAGAGGAGACCCGTTTGCCCCTCATCCACTCGAGATGAGGGTTCCTTTCCCTGCTGCTTAGGGAAAGGGTTCCCGGCATTCCCATCACATCTCAAGAGGAGGCGCTCTCCACAAGAAAGTCCAGAGGAACTCAAGGGATCATGCTACCATTCCAAAGGACCACCAAAAGTCTCAGTCCACTACACTGGAACCTGATTTCACTGCACTGCTCGACTGGCACTCCGAGTATCAACTCACCCCATGGTGGCATGTGTGAGAGCCCTGTGGGAAAGCCTCTAGGGAAAGGCACAGATCCCATTTCAACTCAAAGGGAAGCCTGACACTGCTTCTACAGCTCGGGAGGAAAGCGGACGTGCATGTCTCCACTTGAGACGAGGCCTGACTCCCCTGTGGAGACTCCAGACGAAACCCAAGATCCATGTCAGCACTGGAGAGGAAACCTTAGGTTCTGGCCTCAGGTCCAGATGAGGACTTAGGACTCAGCACCGACAGGAGAGGAATCCCGAGAGGTCCCTTGGAACTAGCATGGAAACTGGCCTTTCCTGAGGCCACATGAGCAGGTACATAAGGACGCCATCGTAACTCGATAGGAACCTACTGTAACGAGAAAAACCAGGAAGTTCTCCCCTCCAGGCGAGATTAGGCCCTTTTCTGCTCCAGTGTCTCAAGAGAAATCACACCTTCCTTCGTGAACCTCAAAAGGGTCCTTCACACCCTTACAGCAACTCAAGAAATTCCCCGGCAAACCCATCTTCACTGGAGAGGAACACCGAGGGTCCCGCCACAACACAAGAGGAGCCCCGTTTGCCCTTCATCCATTCGAGATGAGGGTTCCTTTCCCTGCTGCTTAGGGAAAGGGTTCCCGGCATTCCCATCACATCTCAAAAGGAGGTGCTCTCCACAGGAAAGTCGAGAGGAACTCAAGGGATCGTGCCAACATTCCAAAGAACCCCCAAAAGTCTAATTCCACTCCAGAGGAATCTGATTTCACTGCCTTGACTGTCACCCCGAGTATCGACTCTCCCCACAGTGCCTTGTGTGAGAGCCCTGTGGGAAAACCTCTTGGAAAGGCACAGTGCCCTGTATCAACTCGAAGGGAAGTTTGACACTGCTTCTACAGCTCGGGAGGAAAGCAGATGTGCATGTCTCCACTCGAGACAAGGCCTGAATCCCCTGTGGAGACTCCAGAGGAACCCCAAGATCCATGTCAGCACTGGAGAGGAAACCTTAGGTTCTGGCCTCAGGTCCAGATGAGGACTTAGGACTCAGCACCGACAGGAGAGGAATCCCGAGAGGTCCCTTGGAACTAGCATGGAAACTGGCCTTTCCTGAGGCCACATGAGCAGGTACATAAGGACGCCATCGTAACTCGATAGGAACCTACTGTAACGAGAAAAACCAGGAAGTTCTCCCCTCCAGGCGAGATTAGGCCCTTTTCTGCTCCAGTGTCTCAAGAGAAATCACACCTTCCTTCGTGAACCTCAAAAGGGTCCTTCACACCCTTACAGCAACTCAAGAAATTCCCCGGCAAACCCATCTTCACTGGAGAGGAACACCGAGGGTCCCGCCACAACACAAGAGGAGCCCCGTTTGCCCTTCATCCATTCGAGATGAGGGTTCCTTTCCCTGCTGCTTAGGGAAAGGGTTCCCGGCATTCCCATCACATCTCGAAAGGAGGTGCTCTCCACAGGAAAGTCGAGAGGAACTCAAGGGATCGTGCCAACATTCCAAAGAACCCCCAAAAGTCTAATTCCACTCCAGAGGAATCTGATTTCACTGCCTTGACTGTCACCCCGAGTATCGACTCTCCCCACAGTGCCTTGTGTGAGAGCCCTGTGGGAAAACCTCTTGGAAAGGCACAGTGCCCTGTATCAACTCGAAGGGAAGTTTGACACTGCTTCTACAGCTTGGGAGGAAAGCAGATGTGCATGTCTCCACTCGAGACAAGGCCTGAATCCCCTGTGGAGACTTCAGAGGAACCCCAAGATCCATGTCAGCACTGGAGAGGAAACCTTAGGTTCCGACCTCAGATCCAGATGAGGACTTAGGACCCGGCACCGACAGGAGAGGAATCCCAAGAGGCCCCTTGAAAGTTGCATGGAAACTGGCCATTCCTGAGGCCACAGGAGCGGGTACCTAATGTCCCCATTGTAACTCGGCGGAATCTGCCATAACGAGAAAAACCAGGAAGTTCTCCCCTCCAGGCGAGATGCAGGCCTTTTCTGCTGCGGCATCTCATGGGAAATCACACCTTCCCTCTGAATCTCGAGAGGGTCCTTCACACCCTTGCAGCAACTCAAGAAATTCCCTGACATACCCATCACCACTCGATAGGAACAGTGAGGGTCCCGCCAAACTCAACAGGAGCCCCTTTTCCCTCTCCTCCACTCACGATGAAGGTTCCTTTACCTGTTGCATAGGGAAAGGATCCCAAGCGTTCCCATCACATCTCAAGAGGAGNTACCCATCACCACTCGATAGGAACAGTGAGGGTCCCGCCAAACTCAACAGGAGCCCCTTTTCCCTCTCCTCCACTCACGATGAAGGTTCCTTTACCTGTTGCATAGGGAAAGGATCCCAAGCGTTCCCATCACATCTCAAGAGGAGGCACTCTCAACTGGAAAGACGAGAGGAATTCCAGGGTTCATGCCACCCTTTCAAAAGACCGCCAGAAGTCTCAGTCCACTCGAGAGGAACCTGTTTTCCCTGCTCTACCTCGACTGTCACCCTGAGTATAGACGCACACCATGGTGACACGTGTGAAAACCCTTTGGGAAAGCCTCTAGGGAAAGCCACAGATCCCTGTGTCAACTACAGCTCAGGANAGAGAGACAAAAGAGGTAAGGATGGAGCTCCATCCCAGAAAGGGAGTCTTAAAAAGAGAAGTTTCCAAACACCAAGAAACACTCTCACTGCCAAGTCTGTGGCGAGCCTTGAAAGCACAGAGGGCAACATAACAGGGAGGAAAAATAAATAAATAATTAAAACCCACAGATTATGAGCCCAACGGTAATTCCCCCAAAGGAGAAGTAGCGCAGACACCTGCCACCACTAGCAAGTGGGGGCTTGGCAGAGAGGCGCGGGCTGCATTGCTTAGAGTAAGGACTGAGCCTGGATGCCCTGAGGGCAATCTGAGCGAACTAACTTGGGCTAGCAAACCAGACTGTGGGATAGCTACCACGTGAAAAGCCAGCCCTAACCTAAGACACCACCAGGCCCAGGCACAGAACAAAGGACTGAACAGAGATAGCCGGCTGCAGACCACCCCTCTCTGGTGACAGGCAGCCAGAGCCAGAAGGGGGCAATCGCAGCCCCAGAGAGACATTATCTACCGAACTGCAAGCAGACTTCTTTGCTAACTAAGACTTCTTGGGTTCTGGACGGTCAACATCTTCCTGAGATGGTGCGCCAGTTGTACACCCAGAAAACCAAACGGCAGGAATGAGGGAGACGATAAGTCACAGCAACCGCACTCGCCAAACACCTCATCACCTGAGCTGATCAGACCTGGGAAGGGTACAAAACGCAGGCCCAACCAAGTCTGTGCCTCTGAGGACTACCAGAGTGCCTGAACCTGAGCAGCTTAGACCTGGGAGGTGCAGGCAGCCCAGTGCCGGCCTTAGACGGTTCTCTGTGGAGCAACCTAGAGCCTGAGCAGTGTGAGCATGGAGGGCACATGTGCTGTGAGCAGGGGCAGGCCCAGTGTAATTAAGACACTGCGAGCACACGCCAGTGTTATTTGTTTTCAGCGTCCCTCCCTCCCCACAGTGTGACTGAACAAGTGAGCCTAAAAAAAGTGTCCACCACCACCCTCCTTGTGTCAGGGAGGAAATCAGATACTGAAGAGACCAGCAAACAGAAAGCTAAAACAGAGGGAACTGCCTTGGAAGTGACAGGTGCAATAGATTAAAACCCTGTAGTTAGTACTGACTACATAGGAAGTGGCCCATAGATCTTGAGAAATATAAGCCGGATCAAGGAACTATCCGAAAATGAACTGACCCCACACTGCCCACAACAACACCAGAGAAAGTCCTAGATACATTTTTACTATTTTTTACGATCATTCTTTAAAAAAATTTTTAAGTCCCCTATTACTCCTTTAGTTTTCATTTTTATAACCTATTATTACTTTACAATAAAAAGACCCTATTTTTAAAGCAAACTTCATATATATATATATAATTTTGTGACTGTTTTTTTCTTCTTTTATTTAATATTTTATTTTTGAAAATCCAACCTCTACTCTAGATTTTTAATCTTTGCTTTTTGGTATTTGTTATCAATTTTGTACCTTTAAGAACCCAATCTTCAGTACCCATTTTTACTTGGGAGCGAGATTACTGGCTTGACTGCTCTCTCCTTCTTTGTACTCTCCTTTTTCTCCACCAGATCACCTCTGTCTCCTCCCTCTCCCTTCTCTTCTCTACCCAACTCTGTGAATCTCTGAGCTCTCCAGACTGTGGAGCACACATAAGGAAGTGATTACTGGCTAGCTTGTTCTCTCTTCTTTTGATTCCACCTCATCTCATTTGGGTCACCTCTAACTCCCTCCTCCCTCTTCTCTTCTCCATGTAACTCTGTGAACCTCCCTGTGTGTCCCTCACTGTGGAGAAACTTTTCATCTTTAACCTANTCACCTCTGTCTCCTCCCTCTCCCTTCTCTTCTCTACCCAACTCTGTGAATCTCTGAGCTCTCCAGACTGTGGAGCACACATAAGGAAGTGATTACTGGCTAGCTTGTTCTCTCTTCTTTTGATTCCACCTCATCTCATTTGGGTCACCTCTAACTCCCTCCTCCCTCTTCTCTTCTCCATGTAACTCTGTGAACCTCCCTGTGTGTCCCTCACTGTGGAGAAACTTTTCATCTTTAACCTAGATGTTTTATCAATGGTACTGTATAGAAGGAAAAGTCTTGAGACTACTGTAAAAATAAGACAAAAACCAGAAGCAGGAGGCTTAAGTCCAAATCCTGACAACACCAGAGAACTCTTGACTCCAGGGAAGATTAATCAACAGGAGCTCATCAAATGCCTCCATACCTACACTGAAACAAAGCACCACCCAAGGGACAAAAAGTTCCAGAGCAAGACATACCACACAAATTCTCCAGCAACACAGGAATACAGCCCTGAGCTTCAATAT
>SJYV01010403.1:0-20648 GCA_006410875.1 Neotragus pygmaeus | reverse complement strand
TCTGCTAGGCTCCCCTGTCCATGGGATTTCCCAAGCAAGAATACTGGAGTGGGTTGCCATTTCCTTCTCTAGGGGATCTTTCCGACCCAGGGATCAAAAATTTCTTGCATTCCAGGTATATTCTTTACCGTCTGAGCCATCAGAAAAGCCCCATATTATACATACAATATATACATACAATGTATTTATAATATATACTAAGAAATATAAATATGTATTATTTACATATATTAGGCAAAATGCCACTCCTGAAAAATATATAATACACATAAATTATACAACATATAATTTATATAATACCAAAAAATTATATAATATATTAACATTTCTTTATATATATAGTATATATAAAAAAGAGAGAGAAACTCTGCAAGGATCAGGAAAAAATTCAAAGGGGAAGAATCAAGAGTCTGAAATGGGAATAAAGACTGAGATTAGAAAAATAATATGCAAAATAAAGACACTTGGTTGGCTGCCAGCTGGACTAACAAGTAGAAATAATGGGCAGTGCCCTGTATGTGTGATCCGTGCCGCTCCGTGGAGTCTGTCTGCTCCATTGCCTGCAGTACATCAGTCCTCCAGAGATGCTACTGTGTTCATTCACCCTGGACCCAACCATGTGCTAGAGCAGCATTGTGTTACGTGCTGAAGAATATGAGATAAATAAGCCCAGTCTTTGCCCTTAAGCACTTACGAGTGAAAAAAGTCACCTATTTCGGCAAATTGTTCCAGTACAACGTGGAAGCCACAATTTTTTACAAGGGAGAGAGAAATAATTGCAAAAATTTAATGAACACTTACTATGGGCCAGGTACTATGCAAGTGCTATATGTATATTATCTTAATCTTCCCAGGAAAGCCAGGTATCCAGGAGCAGAACTGCTGTTGTTAATCACTCTGCCTTGACTAAGAGTACAGAATCGGGAGGTGGTTGCCATAATCCAACTAGTAAGGACCTGAACTAGGGGAGTGGTGGCAGGAATGAGAAGGAGACGGATTCAAGTTACATTCATGGAATTGAAATTTAGAGATCTTGGAGATGCATTAGTTGCAGTGGGTGAGGAGATATTAGAATCAAAGAAAACTTCAAAAACTCTGGAGGCCCAGTGACATGATTCTGGAGGGAACAAACATTTAAACTTCTTTAAGCTCAAGCATATTTTCAAAATTCCTCATATATCAGAGACTGCTAGTTTCCTACTTACTAGCTATTAAGCCATCTTTTTAACTAAGAGAACCTGTCCATTAGTTAGTGCAAAAAATTTCTGCAGCCTCCCTTCCTGGTAGGGATAACTAATGAGATGCCAGCAGAATGCATGGGATGAGGTTGTAGGTAAGTTCCTGTGTTCATCTCCCTTCTTTCCTAAATGAAATGTGAGTCCAATGGCTTGAGCATCAGCAGCCTTTTCTGTGGCCCTTGAGGATGAGCACTAAAAGCTAAGGATGGAGGAATTAAAAATAGAACAGTCTGGGGCATTAAAGTCTTCATGTTACCACCATACCAACCCTGGGCCACATATATTTGGCTCTGCCTGGAGAGAAAGTGAACCTCTTTCTTGTCTAAGCTATTGTTATTTCAGATGTCTTTACTAGCAACTAACTACTATTCTTTTTTTAAATTATGAAAGTATGATAACACATTTACAGGAGACTTGGAAAAGTTAGAACAAAGTTACCTTCTAACTGCTATTCTTAACTGATATACCTCCCTCACCGCAAACATGAAACTCCCTTGCTTTCTACCACTGCAGGTCTCTATAATCATTTTAGAGAGCTGCTCAGACTGAGAATCATCCTCCACAACTTTGAAGCAGAAACTGAAACCAGAAACCCAAAACTCAGAGTCCTCCCACTGTGCTCCTCCCATGTCTGGCTTTGCCCAAGAGCCCTGGCTCATTTGAAAGTCAAACTGAAACCTGATTCTCAATCAGTTGTTGTTGCTGGTTTTTCATGTGACCATGTAAGTAAGTAAAGTCACTCAGTCGTGTCCAGTGGCAGTCCTACCAGGCTGCTGTCCATGGGATTTTCCAGGCAAGAATACTGGAGTGGGTTCTGGGAAGTCCAAAATCAAGATGCTGACTGGTTTGGTGTCTGGTGAGAACCCATTTCCTTCACAGGCGGGGCCTGTTCACTGTAACCTCATGTGGCATAAGGGAGGGGATCTCTATAGAGCACCTTTTATAGAGGCACTAATTCCATTCACCAGGATTAGGCCCTAACCACCTCCCAAAGGCCCCATCTCCTAGTATTACCTTGGGGGTTAGGATTCCAGCATCTGAATTTGAAGGAGATGAAAACATCTGGTCCACTGCATGAAGACTGTCAGAATGGAGTTAGATATGAATGTGAAGCCCAGGAGAAAGATATGGGATGAAGATTTGGAACCACAAACGTGGATGGGGTCCCTAGGGAGAGTGTTGGAAGGAGAAGAACAGTAGGGGGTGAAAAAACCCTAGCAGCACCAGCCTATAACGTGGGCAGAGGAGTCCTAAAAGGTGACAGAAAGAGCCCAACGTAGTTGACAAACGAGAACCAGGGAAAAAATGTGTTTATGAAGAGCTATGGGGACTAAGAGTAAGCTCCCTCAAGACAGAGCGATTCCCTTAGTGTAGCCTTCCTTAGTAGCTACTTCCCACCTACGATCTTATTTATTTTCTTATTTATTTATTAGACGGGGTCTGTGCTGCAGTGTGTGGGCTTAGTCACCCATAGCAGATGGGGTCTTAGTTCCCTGACCAGAGATGGAATCCATGTCCCTCACGTTAGAAAGTGGATTCTTAGCCACTGGACCACCAGGTGGGTGGGTTAGTCACCTAGTCATGTCCGACTCTTTGCGACCCCATGAACTGTAGCCCGTCAGGCTCCTCCATCAGTGGGATTCTCCAGGCAAGAATACTGGAGTGGATTGCCAGTCCCTTCTCCAGAGGATCTTCCTGATCCANGAAAGTGAAAGAGGAGAGTGAAAAAGTTGGCTTAAAACTCAACATTCAGAAAACTAAGATCATGGCATCTAGCCCCATCACTTCATAGCAAATAGATGGGGAAACAATGGAAACAGTGACAGACTTTATTTTCTTGGTCTCCAAAACCACTACAAATGGTGACTGCAGACATGAAATTAAAAGACACTTCCTCCTTGGAAGAAAAGCTAAGACAAACCTAGACAGCATATTAAAAAGCAGAAATATTACTTTTCCAACAAAGGTCTGTTTAGTCAAAGCTATGGTTTTTCCAGTAGTCATGTATAGATGTGAGAGTTGGACCATATAAAAAGCTGAGCACTGAAGAACTGATGCTTTTGAACTGTGGTTTTGGAGAAGACTCTTGAGAGGCCCTTGGACTGTCAGGAAATCCAACCAGTCCATCCTAAAGGAAATCAGACCTGAATATTCATTGGAAGGACTGATGCTGAAGCTGAAACTCCAATACTTTGGCCACCTAATGTGATGAACTGAATCATTTTAAAAGACCCTGATGCTGGGAAACATTGAAGGCAGGAGAAGAAGGGGACGACAGAGGATGAGGTGGTTGGATGACATCATCGACTCAATGGACATGAGTTTGAGTAAACTCTGGGAGTTGATGGAAAGGGAGGACTGGTGTGCTGCATTCCATGGGGTCACAAAGAGTCGGACATGACTGAGCGACTGAACTGAACTGAATATCAGACAAAATAGACTTCAGAGCAAAGAACACTGCCAGGGATAAAGTGAGACATTACATAATGGAAACAAAGCCAAATCATCAAGAAGATATATAGATTTTGAATGTGTAAAAAAAAGTCTCAATTTTAGGAATCGAAATTTGACAGAACTGAAAGAAGTGTACAAGTGCAAAATTATATTTGCATACATAACCTCTTCTTTGCATAATTCAACCTCTGCATTCATTAATCAACAGAATCAGAGGACACAAAGTCAACAAAGATATAGAAAAAATGAACCACATCAATAAGCTGTGGTTTTTTTTTTTTTACATTTATCGGACTCTCCAATTAATAAGAGAAGAACACATATTCTTTTCAAGTGGATCTAGAACATTCACCAAGATCATTATGTCTTGGATTACAAAAAAGAATGAAACTTTAAAATGTTTGCAATTATACAAAATTTGTTCCATAATAGATTAAACTAGAAAGTAGTATCAAAATTATAGCAGAAAATTTAAACACTTGAAAATTAAACACTGTACATCTACATTATTCATGGTCAAAGAAATCCCACAATAATTAAGGCAATACTTTGAACTGAGTAGATGTGAAAATAAAATATATAAAAAATCATGGGATGTTGTTAAACTAGCTCATAGAAAAAAAATTCATAGCATTAACTATTTAAAAATTAAGAAAGAAGGCAGACCTCAAATCAATAATCTACATTCCCACCTTCAGTTCAGTAACTCAGTCATGTGAAACTCTTTGTGACCCCATGGAATGCGGCACACCAGGCCTCCCTGTCCATCACCAACTCCCGGAGTTTACTCAAACTCATGTCCATTGAGTCGGTGATGCCATCCAACTATCTTATCCTCTATTGTTCTTGTCTCCTCTTGCTTTCAATCTTTCCCATCATCAGGGTCTTTTAAAATGAGTTAGTTCATTGCATCAGGTGGCCGAAATATTGGAGCTGCAGCTTCAGCATAAATTCTTCCAATGAGTATTCAGGTCTGATTTCCTTTAGGATTGACCGGTTTGATCTCCTGGCAGTCCAAGGGACTCTCAAGAGTCTTCTCCAACACCATAGTTCAAAAGCATCAATTCTTCAGTGCTCGGCTTTCTTTATGGTCCAACTCTCATATTCATACGTGACTACTGGAAAAACCATAGCCTTGACTAGATGGATCTTTGTCTGCAATGCGATGTCTCTGCTTTTTAATATGCAGAGACATATTAGTTTTGTCATAGCTTTTCTTCCAAGGAGCAAGTATCTTTTAATTTCACTGCTGCAGTCACCATTTGCAGTGATTTTGGAACCCAAGAAAATAGTCTGTCACTGTTTCTATTGTTTCCCCATCTATTTGCCATGAAGTGATGGGACTGTACACTGTGATCTTCATTTTTTGAATGCTGAGTTTTAAGCCAGCTTTTTCATTCTCCTCTTTCACTTTCATCAATAGACTCTTTAGTTCCTCTTCACTTTCTGCCATAAGGGTGGTGTCATCTTAAGTTCCCACCTTAAGAAACTATTAAAAAAACTATGCAACCAAACAAGGAGAAGAAAGGATACAATAAAGATAAAGGAAGAAATCAATGAAATTTTAAACAGAAAAACTAGAAAAAAATCAGACAAAAAATTGGAGTTTTTTAAAGATCAATAAAGTTGATATATTTCTCTCAATATCAAAAGAAGAAAAACATAATTTACTAATCAAGAATGAGTATAATTGCAAAGCTCCAAAATATTAAAATAATAACATATATTTGTATTAACAATTCTGTGAACATCAGTTCTGAAACCACCAGCACTAAAACTCACCAAAGATTACATATATAGCTCAAATGGTGTCATTATCATTTGTAAATTAAATTTATAGTGTAAAAGTTTTCAAAAATAAATTTATAGGTCCAGATAGATAAACTAGTGAGTCCTACTAAACACAAAAGGAAAAAATAACACCAATTCTAGATAATCTCTTCTAGAAAATAGAGGAGAAAACCCTTCTTATTTTATGCTGCAGGTATTACTCTGGATTTCCATTGGAAGGACAGATGCTGAAGCTGAAGGTCCAATACATTGGCCACCTGATTCCAAAGCCATCTCACTGGAAAAGACTCTTATGCTAGGAAATATTGAGGACAGGAGGAGAAGGGGGTAACAGAGGATGAGATGGTTGTATGGCATCATCAACTCAATTTAAGTAAGTTTGAGCAAACTCTAGGAGATAGTGAAGAACAGGGAAGCCTGGCATGATGCAGTCCAGAGGGTCACAAAGAATCGGACACAACTGAGTTACTGAACAACAACAATTACTCTGATACCCAAACCAGACAAAGACAATACAGAAAATTACAATACAAATCCTTCATGTCCATAAACACAAAAATCTACAAAATACTAGTAAGTCAAATCTGGCAATATATACAAGTGATGCATGATGATCAAATTGAATTTTCCAGGGATTGGGTACCTGATTCACTATTTGAGAATCAATCAGTGTTATCTACCAGACTAAAATCTAAAGAAGAAGAAGAAAAAACCTTATATCAGTAAAAAAGATAAAGTGTAGAATCATTTATGATAGAAATTCTCAGCCAACTAAGAATAGAAATGAGTTTCCTTAAGCCTATAAAGAACATACACAGAAAATCGAATGGTAGTGCATATTTAATTTTTCTAAAATTGGTATAGAAAGGCAAATAAACTAGAATTACCAAAAAGGTAGAATAAATTTGGAGTATTCATACTATCTGATTTTAAGACTCACTCTAAAGCTACATTGATCATAATCCTGTGATATTGAAGGGGGTTGATATATAAACCAAAGGAACGGAAGAGAATCGACAAATAGACCCACGCATTGGGGCTTCCCTGGTGGCTCAGTGGTAAAGAATCCAGCCTCTGTGCAGGAGACACAGGAGACATGGGTTTGGTCTCTGGATTGGAAAGATCCCCTGGAGGGGGAAATGTCAACCCACTCCAGTATTCTTGCTTGGAAAATTCCATGCACAGTGGAGCCAAGTGGACTATAATCCATGGAGTCCCAGAGTCAGACACGACTAAGCGGCTGAGCACACACTCGTAGTCAGTTGTGTTTGACAAAGATGCAAAGGCAATTAGAAAGGAGAGTCTTCTTAAATTGTTTTGGAAAAAATTGAACATCCACATGTGAAATAATAAACTTCACTTAAATCTCATATTTTACATAAAAATTAACTCAAAATAGGTCACAGATCTAAATATAAAACATCAAACAGTAAAAATGTTTGAAAATATGTGTCCTAGGGTTAACAAGGAGTTATTAGATATTACTCCCAAGGCACAATCCATAAAATTTTTTATAAAGATAAATTTTGCCAAAAAAGTTTTTGAAATTACTTTTTGGAAGATATCATTAAGAGAATGAAAATTCATGTCACAGATTAGGAGAAGGTATTGAAAAATCACATGTCTGGCAAGTGGCTTGTATGAAATATACATAATAAGTTTACAAAACTCAGCAATGAGAAAATTTAAAAAAAAAAACCTTAAAAAATGGGTGATATATTTGCATAGACATTTAGCCAAAGGGGATATACAGAAGATAAGCACCTTATTCGATGCTCAATATCATAAATCATGAGGGAAAGGTAGATTAACACCATCATGTGATGGGACTTTCTTGGTGGCCCCATGATTAAGACTCTGCCTTCCAATGCAAGGGATGTGGATTTGATCCTTGGTCAGGGAACCAAGATCTCAGATGCCACAGGGTGTGGCCAAAAATTTAAATAAAATAAAATTAAATAAAGAGACTATCATGAGGAAACAGTCCATAACTATTAGAATGCTTTAAAAAGTACTGATAATACCAAGCTATGGTGAAGATACAGAGCAACTGGAATCCTCATGTCTGGTTAGTGAGAATGCAATAAGTTTCAGCTACTCTGGAAAACATTTGGAAGTTTGTTATAAAATTAAACACACACTTATCATATGACACAGCAATTCTATTTCTAGGTATTTATCCTAGTATCATAAAACCTTATGTTCACACACACAGAAAACCTGCATATGAGTGTCTATAGTTCTGTTGATAATTGACTCAAACTGAAAACAAGCCAAATAGGTTTCATTGGATGAATGGAGAAGCAAACTGTGATACATCCATAAAATGGAATAGTTTTCAGCTAAAAAAAAAAAGAACAGTAGAAAAAACAAAACAATTTGAATGAATCTCAAAAGAATTACACTGAAAGAATTCTGTTTCAAAGTTTATGTGCTCTAAGACTGCATTTATATGACATTCCCAAAAGAAACAAATTATAGTTGTGGAGATCAAACCAATGTTTGCCAGAGGTTAGGGAAGAGGAGAAAAAATGAGGTGCTCAGTCGTGTCCAACTCCTTGCTACCCCATGGACTATACAGTCCATGGAATTCTCCAGGCCAGAATATTGGAGTAGGTAGCTTATCCCTTTTCCAGCAGATCTTCCTGACCCAGGAATTGAACTGGGATCTCCTGAATTACAGGCGGATTCTTCACCAACTGAACTATCAGGGAAGTTCAGGGAAGAGAAAACTCACGGTGTGTCTATAAAGAAATATCATTTTATTGGGAGGGGGTGATGGAATTGTTCCATCCTGAATTCAGTGGTGGCTACAAGAATCTATACATGTGTTACAATTCACAAAGTTGTATACCAATAAAGACCATGTTTTGATTTTGCAAAAATAATTTAAATATTTTCATTATTGCCTCATACGATATGCAGGTAGGGCAGCGGAAAATCAATCAGCTATTCGTATTATACAGAGATTTTTCAAATAAACAAGTGTAGGACGTTAAAGACTATCAATTAATTGGTAGTATTAGGTTTGCCATTTTATTTTTATATATATATATATATATATTTTTTCTGATGTGTCTGAATCCAAGAATAGGCAAAAAATAGGTTTCTGCTTTGGACTAATCTGTAGAGGTTTTTGAAAGTCTGTATTAATAACTTGCTGAATTCATGATATCTTGCCTTAAGGCATCAACTGTCAAACTTCATTTTTCTAAAATAAATTAATTGAAAACATGTAAAAAAAAAGAATGTAGAAGATGGATGGGGGTGGTGGTGGAGGGGCAAGATGAGGATATATTTCAAGCCTCCCAAACTTCTAGAAACGCATTGACTGACTTAAAATCTTCCAGCAAGGTGTTTGAAAATCTATAGGGATTCTTCACAGAACATGCTTTCCTTCTGTGCAGAGAGGTGTCCATTCCTTGGGAGGAAATGCCTTGGCTGTAAACTCCATTAAGAAACGCTTCTCTTTGAATGTGGTTTCCATCTTTGCACAGGGGCTCTCCCCCTCCCTCACCCCCAGTGTTCTGAAGGATGGTGAGCTAAACCAGCTCAAAGTTCTGTGAACATGGAGGATGAGAACTTGGCCGGCCCAGCGCAATAAATGATACAGACTCCAGGTGTTTTGTACAGCGGTGACATGTCAGCTCATGAAATGATACAATGCAGTGGGCTTAGGAGCCTGCCCATGTACACGGTGACATGCTTATGTTTTATGGACTGAAAAACTGTGCTACAAACTGGCTGGGGTATGGGGGGGAAGGACTGAGGAAGAATTAGGCATTTGGTTGGATCAACTCCACAGTCTTAAGAGAGACGGAGAGGACAATGATAGCTTTTGTGCAATTTTCTTGAAACAGTATGAATTATGAGATGTGTCATGAATATGCTTTCTCTGCAACTGATTTGTTTGTGACATAATTAGAATCGTGTTTATTCACTCATCTAACGGAGACAGGCATTGGGAACAGAAGGAAATCAGACCCAGAAACAGCTCTGCTTACTAGGCTGGAATCTTGACGTATCTGTGGGGTCAATGGGACAAATTATTTCATCTAAACAAAAAAGTGAAGTGAGGCCACTTTCCCCAGAGAGGAGAGGTAGCTTGTCCTACCTTAACTGATACCTGCCACGTCTTTCATGGGTAATCAGTAACCATGATGGTTATCATAAATTTGCATTCTGCTATCTACTACCTGTGTGATTTGGGGCAGGTGAGTCAACCTCTCCGTGCCTTAGTTTCATCACCTAAAGAATGGGGGTAATGATTCTTTCTACCTCACAAGATAAGAATGAAGAACGAAGATTAAAGAATCTGAAATCCCAGCACATGGTAAACGTTCAACGGATATTGAAGTTTAAATTAGCATACTCCAGCTCAATAATCTTTCACTAAAAAGCAAATTCTTTTGA
The DNA here is from genome assembly GCA_006410875.1 of Neotragus pygmaeus. Lineage (NCBI taxonomy): Eukaryota > Metazoa > Chordata > Mammalia > Artiodactyla > Bovidae > Neotragus > Neotragus pygmaeus. The sequence continues at coordinate 10,752 of SJYV01010403.1, read as the reverse complement.
GTTACTCTCCTGTTAAATTCCTGATTTGCCCAGCTGAAGTAAATAAGGAAACTGGCTTTCTCACATCCTTGTTCCATGACCTAAGAAAGCACCATTCATAGCTGTGTCTCATCTTTAAGTGAGAAAAGGGAAAGGTCAGAGACTAAATGGACACCAGGGTCCCTTCACGCTCAGGTATTTCACACTCTAGGAAGGGAAAGAACGACCCCAGCCAGGACTTTATATTGCCGGAAGAAGCTGNTTCATAGCTGTGTCTCATCTTTAAGTGAGAAAAGGGAAAGGTCAGAGACTAAATGGACACCAGGGTCCCTTCACGCTCAGGTATTTCACACTCTAGGAAGGGAAAGAACGAGCCCAGCCAGGACTTTATATTGCCGGAAGAAGCTGGTCCTCACTGGACTGCAAGTGTTTAGTAAAAAGACCAATATTTCCCTCTAGTGGTGAGTGGACAGCAGTGACTTGCCTTTCATGAGAGATTCTGTTCAAAGTGCTTTCGATGTGGGATACGCCGTTGAACAACTAAATTAGACGATTTTAGGTAGTACGTAGAGAAACATTTCGTAATTTTAGTATTGAGGATTTCAATTTAATAAATATTGGAAGAAATTAGATGAAAGAGTGCATCAGACTCAGTGATTTGATGGATACTTTGTTTTTGCAAAGAAAGGCGATTGGCAAAAGGTAACGAATATATTGGGGCTTCCCAGGTGGCTCAGTGGTAAAGAGTCCGCCTGCTAAAGCAAGAGATGCGAGTTCAGTCCCTGGGTCGGGAACATGCCCTAGAGAAGGAAATGGCAACCCATTCCATTATTCTTCCCTGGAGAGTTCCACGGACAGAGGAGCTTGGCAAGCTCCATGGGGTCGCAGAGAGTCAGACAGGACTAAGCAACTGAGCACACACTCACACAACAACTAATATATAACAGTTAATAGAAGTTTCAAAAATCTTGGGGAGGAAGCTTGGAAAATAAGTTTTAATATAATTTTTATGAAAAGTATATGTGCATGTATTTGAAAAGGATCAAATAGTTATACGACTTACTAATAGAGGTCCTGCCCCACCCTAGACACTGTCTTCTTCCTAAAGGAGACGGCTTGTAACTTTTTAAGCTAATTATTTGTGTCCGTATTTTCCAACTGGGCTCCCCTGATGGCTCAGAGATAAAGAATCCACCTGCAATGAGGGAGACTTGCAGGAGAACTGATTCGATCCCTGGGTTGGGAAGATCCCCTGGAGAAGGAAATGGCAACTCACTCCAGTATCCTTGCCTAGATATCCCCATGGACACAGGAGCCTGGCACGCTGTAGTCCATAGGGTCGCAAAGAGTTGGACCTAACTGAGCGACTAAACAACCACAACAATTTTCAAGTGGCACGATTATACTTTTAGATTTTTCTGTTTTAGACATTATACACTGACTTCCCAATACAGGGAAATTTGCTTCTTTTCCACCACCACATCACTATACCTCTCTCTTTTTTTTTTTCTCTTACTCTTTCACATATTTCCTATTGCTNACTTTTAGATTTTTCTGTTTTAGACATTATACACTGACTTCCCAATACAGGGAAATTTGCTTCTTTTCCACCACCACATCACTATACCTCTCTCTTTTTTTTTTTCTCTTACTCTTTCACATATTTCCTATTGCTATTTCCCCACATGTTTATCAAGCAGTTTTGTTTAGTTCAGTATCCAGGATTATATTATTATTATTATGTATGTACTTTTCTTAGTTGATCCATACAATACAATGCGATCATCTTCACTTTCCTGCAAAATATTTACCCATGGAGTTGATTTTTTCCTTTTTTTTTTAGGATTTTTTTTGTGTGTGTGTGCTAATTTTCTTTGTGGACATGTGTGCATGTGTGTGTGCTCAGTCACTCAGTCAGCCTCCCAGATTCCTCTGTCCATGGAATTTTCCAGGCAAGAATACTGGAGTGGGTTACTATGCCCTCCTCCAGGGGATCTTCCTGACTCAGGAATCAAACCCATGTCTCCTTTCTGTCTCCTGCATTGGCAGATGGATTATAAATTCAACTCTGGACTCCTGCCAGTTGTATAAATCCCCTTTGAACACACACAAATAACTCGGAAATTTTAAAAATGTCATCTTCTTGCCTGGGAATACTTCTTGCCTGTCCTTCCCTGGGCTGAGCTGTGGCTGCGGTTTGCTGCACAGACAACCCCATCATCGCCTTTCACTCTGGGAACTGATTTCTACTCTCTCTTGTGTGTGGTCACTTATTTGGGTCTCTGGTCTCGTTGTATCCTCTCTGATGGTTTATATCCTTTTTCAGATAGAGCAAATCAAATCTGCCATGTGATATCTGGGAAAGAATACACGATTGGAAATTTTATGATCTTGCCTGGCTGAACACAGCTTCTTTGTATCTCCATATGAAATATGTAGATTGTGCGTAAGAGTCAGGGGACAAACCATTTTCCCTTAGAATCTTTAATGTGTTTCTCCATTTGCTTTTCCCTCCCAATGTTGTGTTGAGGAGTATGGCATTCTGGATTCTTCATCCTGTATCTAAAGTATATCCCCACTTCTGTAATACCTGGTCCCTTGTCTGGAAGCTTATGAATTTTGTTCTTTCCCTCTAATATTCTGAAACTTCTCAGGGGTGTGTCTTGGTGTAGGTTTGTTCCTATACACTACACTAAACCCTTTGAACAGAAACTCATGTGCTTCAGATTTGCAAAGCTGCTTAATTATCTCTTTAATTCATCCTTTAGCTTCAAATTTTCTACTCTCTTTGATTGGAATTCATAGCATTTGTATATTGAGTCTCTTTGATTTGGTACTTTTTTTTTTGTTTCATCCATTTTCTATTTTGTTTATTCTGTTTTGCTTTATGAGACTTATTAAATTTTATTTTCTGTTGTTACTCTTCATTTCTTCTCTCGTATTTTTTCCTCATTCATATTTATCATAATTGTAAGAACTTTTTTTTCGCTATTTGCAAGTTCCTTTTTCATAGCTTCCTGTTCTTGTTTTGTAGATTTCATATGTTCTTTCCTGCCTTGGAAGATAACAATGATAGAGTTTTAAGTTCTCACTGTGTGGTTTCTCTTTATTTTAATTTCTTTTTCATCTTTCTTTAGTCTCTGATTTTTACATTAGATATTTTTTTCAATGTCAGATCTGGCTGATTTCCAATTTGTAAGGATAGGCACTACTATCTGATTAGAATTTCATGTGTGTCAGTGGATTCTTTCATCTTAGGAAGATTTAGCTGGCTATTTTTGTTGTCCCACCCCTGAAGCCAATACTCTTGTACTACGTCATTTCTCTTGAACTTGTCCAATTGTCCAGAGAGGACTCTTTCACTCTCCAGAACATAAATCCAACTACCAGCATGCAAAACTCAGAGCAGGGAGAAGGCAGGGAAGCTTCCATGTCTCAACACTAGATATGTAACATTTTACTTGATTTCCCTATTTTCACCATGGTACCCCATCTTTGTGCCTAATGATGCTTAGCGTTTGTCTTCCCAGAGACTCTTTGTTTTACATCCTAAGGGGAGTAAGTTCCCCCTTTCTGTCAGGATGCGCAGAATTCTGTTTGAACAGAGGAAAGAGATCTAGTACTTGGATGACTTTTCAGCAAGTTTTAATTGTTCCTTTTGCATTTTGCCTAACCTTCTCTCCCATTCTCAAAGGTATGTGATGCTGCCAGTTTCTAAGGCTTTGGGGAGCTCTGTAATGTAAATTAAGTTGCTTCTTGGCTTCCTTCACTGCCAACTATTAAGAGTCTATGTCTGCTTAGTTACTACAACTCAGGCATCTGCTTTCCAGCTTCCAGTATTCTCTCCTCACAGTCCTTATGAATTTATGCCTTTAGAAATAATTTACTTAGGCTTTTACTGGCCTTTTTTTTTTTCTTTTTGAGGAGAAGTGATTTGGGAGAAGGAAATGAAAGTAAAAGTGTATGTACTGTGTGTGTTTGTGGGCGTACTTGTGTGTTTTATCTGGAAGTCTCATAATTGTTTTTTTCTAGAATTCTTTTTTTTTTTATTCCCTGGCAAAGCCTATTTAGCAGGAATTTTTCTAAAATGTAACAGAAAAATGAATATTCGAAAAACAGCATTTGCGTGAAATATATCTGGGTGTTCTATGAAAAACACCTAAATGTTGGCGGATTGAGGGCAGGAGAGTAAGGAGGTGACAGTGGACGAGATGGCTGGATGGTGTCACTGGCTCAATGGACATGAGTTTGCGCAAACTCTGGGAAATAATAACGGACAGGGAAGCCTGATGTTCTGCAGTTCATCAGGTCACAAAGAGTCAGACACGACTTAGTGACTGAACAACGAACAAGTGTGATCATCACAGCCTCTGCGGAGTCATGCTGCTGCTACTGCTAAGTCGCTTCAGTCATGTCCGACTCTGTGCGACCCCATAAACGGCAGCCCACCAGGCTCCCCCGTCCCTGGGATTCTCCAGGCAAGAACACTGGAGTGGGGTGCCATTTCCTTCTCCAATGCATGAAAGTGAAAAGTGAAAGTGAAGTCACTTAGTCCTGTCTGACCCTCAGCGACCCCATGGACTGCAGCCTTCCAGGCTCCTCCATCCATGGGATTTTCCAGGCAAGAGTACTGGAGTGGGGTGCCACTGCCTTCTCTGAGGAGTCATAGGAGGAGAAAAAGATTTCCTTAGAGTCTCCACTATTTGTCAGGAACTCTGCTCTATTCCTTATGATATCTTACACATTTTCATTAACTCAGCAACAATTCCATGATTACCCTTGCTTCGTAAGGAAGGAAATGGAAGGAAGCTCATAAACTAAAAACAAACAAAAATCACATACTTATTGAATAAAAAATAAGAGACTCAGCTAATCTTTTCTTTAAAGAAAAACTCATAATCTCTTCCTCTCCAGCAAACTAAACTTCATTGTGCGGCTAAAGCATGGCAAGGTGACTGAATACTGCCCTGCTGCTATTTACAATTATTGAAATTCTTCCTTGTCACAGACTCATGCTTGACTTAAAAGAAGGAAAATGATAGCTGAGAGTGTGGTCTCTGATTGGGAACCACGCTAACTCATTCTGTGACCCTGGGCACATTACTTCATGTTCAGGGCCTCAATTTCTACATGAGTAAAACAAGGTCATCAGAATAAATGGGCTGTTACATTCTGATGATCTCTCTTGCAGATGGTGAGCTGGAGGTGCTGAGAGCTTCAAGTCAGAGGGGAAGTCAAATACTCGGCCACCCTCTAACTCTATGTTTATACTTTTTGTAAGAAACTTCCCAACTGATAGTCCGACCGCCTTCCAAACGCCAGTGGGCATGAAATATGGTTTTCCCCCAAGCCTCTCTTCAGAACTGGATCTCTCTCCCCTTTGGGGACTGCAGGGTCTCGTCTAAGCTAAAGGTAAATAAATACTCCAAAATGTGGAATAGAAATGGAAGTCAAAGGAGAGACTGGAGAAGGGAGGTTGCAAAACTTGGACATTTTACCATATGGCCTCAGAACTTTTGATTATTTTATGAATGCATGAGGTGACACGTTGGTTTCTTCAAAGCCATGCTTATACTTGCCTTTCAGGATTATAATCCATGTGAATTTAGATAATGAGGTAATTGGATATAATGACTGAAGCAGCANAACTTTTGATTATTTTATGAATGCATGAGGTGACACGTTGGTTTCTTCAAAGCCATGCTTATACTTGCCTTTCAGGATTATAATCCATGTGAATTTAGATAATGAGGTAATTGGATATAATGACTGAAGCAGCAATTCAGGAAGTAGACCTCAAATTATTTATAATAATAATTGTTACTAATGCTTGTATGATATTACTAAAGTAACATTAATATGTTAATAACTTCCATTTGAGAGATAGAAACCACCACACATATAACTTTTCTCGAGCCACTTGTGTGCCAAATGAGGAATCAAAGATTCAGAGAGACAATGTAACTTGAGTGAAAATTTGACCAAAATTATGTTAATTCTCGGGCTTCCCTGGTGGCTCAGAAGGTAAAGAATTCACCTACAGTGTGGAAGACCTGGGTTCGATCCCTGGGTTGGAAAGATCCCCTGGAGGAGGGTGTGGCAACCCACTCAGGTATTCTTGCCTGGAGAGTCCCATGGACTTAAGAGTCTGGTGGGCTACAGTCTATGGGGCCACAAAGAGTCGGACACGACTGAGCAACTAAGTACAGAATATGTTAATTCTTAATTCAGTGCTTTCATCTAATGCTTCACTGTTCTGCTCTTGGTTGTATTAACTCATCTCGCTCCAAAAAATGCCCTAGTGCTGATTTATAACTGTGATTGATGTCTATATGATTGGATATTTTTAGTTTTGCTAGTTTCTTTGATTAATGATGGTATTCTAGGAAATGGCAACCCACTCCAGTGTTCTTGCCTGGAGAATCCCAGGAACGGGGGAGCCTGATGGGCTGCCGTCTATGGGGTCCCACAGAGCCAGACACGACTGAAGCGANAGTTTTGCTAGTTTCTTTGATTAATGATGGTATTCTAGGAAATGGCAACCCACTCCAGTGTTCTTGCCTGGAGAATCCCAGGAACGGGGGAGCCTGATGGGCTGCCGTCTATGGGGTCCCACAGAGCCAGACACGACTGAAGCGACTTAGCAGCAGCAGCAGCAGCAGCAGCAGCAGGCAAAGTATTTAGGTAATGGAGAAAATAGATCAAAGAAGGCAAGATGCTATAATCCTCATTTCAACATCAGAAGCCATCTAACCACAGTTGTGATGATATTAGTAAAATGAAATAAGAACATTTTGTGTCATGGCATAAATATTTTCTTTTTTAAAAAGCTTGTTTTCATTTAATAATTCTGTTATCTATGTTTATTCTGAGAATATTAAATATCATAGTAAATATCAGATATTTACTATGTGTTTTGGAAGGATTATCTCATTAAATTGTCATAACATTAAAAGAAGTAGGTGTAACTCTTATTCTCATTCCCTGGAGTTCAGGGAGGTGGCTGAGTTTCTCTAGATCTACACATGGTGTTTGACAGAGTTCGAATATAAACCCAGGCATATTTGTTCTGTAAGTCAGGGTCTTTACTTCTGAGCTACGCTTCCAAAATGTTCCCCTAAACTGCTAAATTTTATATGAAGCACCCTTAAGAAAGATTTCACACACATTTAAGGTGTGTCATACGATTTAAGTTTTGCCAACTTTATCACCACTATTTAATTCAAACCAAGTTTCCTATTTATCTTGGTATCTATTTCAGCATCCTGATCTCTACTTTTCATCTTATGTGTCAGTATGGGGTCTGTTGACACCAAAGTGGTCTGTGATTTCTTAGTTGAGTCTTTACTTTAGGGAACATTATTATTATTATTTTAGCCCCAAACCAACCTATTTCAAACTTTGGTGCTTTGTTATATTTTATTGACACCTCACCCTCATCATATTAGTTTACATCTTAAAACCTGAATTCTCTTATCCTTCAATTTCTTTATAAGAGGGAAAAGATCTAAACTCGATCATTTGAGAATTATATAAATGCGTAATTTATTCCACTTCTTTGTATTTCCGTTTCATTCATTCAAAAATAGATAAACATAAGATCAAATAGGGTAATTCATTCATTCTTTTTCAGTTATTGACCATTAACATAGAAAATTACAACTAAATCTTCACTGAGTTAGTAAGTTAATTTCTTAGGGTCAAAGAGATGAGGATTCAAGTACTGACTTTGTCCCTTGTTAAATAGTTTCAGGAATATTTTTCTTATCATAATTTATGGACAGTAGCACTACTGTCACTTCTACTCCGGGTGGCTGGGAGAAATGGTAGCTCAAGTGGGGAGGAATAAACCACAACATCTGTCAAGTAATTGATGGTGTTAAATAATCATTTCTCATTCATTCATCCAAACCTGTTTCTCCCCGAGACCAAGACTGCTTCTTTCTAGTATAAGACCTTGCTACAGACTAAGCAGATTGGTCATGCAACTAGTTTTACAAGCTAAGAAATTCCAACTGCATTGAGATCATTCGCCTGAAATGCTTTCTTTCCCATTCAGCACTGCTTGTGTACGTGGTGTCGGATCAGATGGAAGAAAGAAGAACAAGGTGATTCATGATCGTCTTCCAAGGAGGCAGCTGCAACATAAACGGTGTCTCAGGAAACAGAATAATCTGTTTGTGTGGCCACAACTCTGTGAACTCTGACCTGTCTTAATCTTCAGGGGTGGGTATGTGTGGCACTTTTGTCCCCAGGTGGAACTGAATGTTGAAAAAAATAAACACACACACACCATGCATTTGTATGTTTCTTATATCATTGCAGATAACTTGAAAACCCTTGGTATATGTTTCAAATTTTTCTTTATTGAACTCAAGAGTTCACATCTCCTGCTTTGCAAAAGTAACAAGGATTTTCATGAAATTCCATCTCTCTTGAGGATTTGGGATGCTCTCGGGTATCTGCCACAGTAAGAAAACAAGCTGAAGGAATGTGGAAACACGAAGCCATCTGGCTGCTGGTCCACTTTCACACCGGCTCTCGGGGTCACTGAGAGCCCTCCAAGGGTTGTTGAGACCCAGCTCCAGCAGGAAACATTTGATCTCATCCCAGCAGTGCCCGGACACGTGTACTCAGATCAGTGGATTGTCTCCAAACTGGGCAAAGCCTTAGAGATTTGCATCAGGAAACTTGAAAGGATGTGCTTGGAAACTGATTTCAGTCCCCATGTTGTTTAGTTACTAAGTTATGTCCAACTCTTTGTAACCCCAGACTCCTCAGTTCTCTAATATCTCCCAGAGTTTGCTTAGACTCATGTTTATTGAATTGGTGATCCTATCCAACCATCTCATCTTCTGTTGCACCCTTCTACTTCTGCCTTCAATTTTTCCTAGTATCAGGGTCTTTTCCAATGAGTTGGCTCTTTGCATCAGGTGGCCAAAGTATTGGAGCTTCAGATTCAGCATCAGTCCTTCCAGTAAATATTCAGGATTAACTCCCTTTAGGACTGACTGGCTTGATCTTGCAGTCTAAGGGACTCTCAAGAATTTTCTAAAGCACCACAATTTGAAAGCATCAATTCTCTAGTGCTAAGCTTTCTTTATGGTCCAACTCTTATGTCCATACAGGACTACTGGAAAAACAATTGTTTTGACTATATGGACCTTTCTCAGCTAAGTGATGCCACTGATTCGAGGGACGTGAATTTGGGCAAACTCTGGAAGCTGGTGAGGGACAGGGAAGCCTGGTATGCTGCAGTTCATGGGGTCACAGAGAGTTGGATACTATTTGGTTACTGAACAACAACAGGTTTCTTAAGAATTTCCTTCTAGGAGTAAGCATCTTTTAACTTCATTGCTAATCCCAAGTCCAAAGCAGTTTGAATAATTTCACATTTTCAGTTCAGTTCAGTTCAGTCACTCAATCATGTGCAACACTGTGATCCCATGAACCATAGCATGCCAGACCTCCCTGTCCATCACCAACTTCTGGAGTTTACACAAACTCATGTACATCAAGTCAGTGATGCCATCCAGCCATCTCATCCTCTGTTGTCCCCTTCTCCTCCTGTCCCCAATCCTTCCCAGCATCAGAGTTTTTTCCAATGAGTCAACTCTTCACATGAGGTGGCCAAAGTATTGGAGTTTCAGCTTTAGCATCAGTCCTTCCAATGAACACCCAGGACTGATCTCCTTTATAATTGACTGGTTGGATCTCCTTGCAGTCCAAGGGACTCTCAAGAGTCTTCTCCAACACCACAGTTCAAAAGCATCAATTCTTTGGCACTCAGCTTTCTTCACAGTCCAAGTCTCACATCCATATATGACCACTGGAAAAACCATAGGCTTGACTAGACAGACCTTTNAGAGATGACTCAGGGTAGGGACTGGCCACACCAGAAAGACCAACTGTGAGTCTCATGGTTTCAGCCTGAGCTCTGGGAGCAGAACGGGGCTGGAGATCAAGTTCAACCACATGGGTGATGATTCAATCAATAATGCCTACGTAATGAAATCCCAATAAAAGTCTGAACATCAAAGCCTGGGTGAGCATCTTGGGTTGGCAATACTCCTTGCACATATTGCCACATAACAATGCCAAGAAGGTAACTCATCCCTGTGTCCGTGAGAACTTTATATTTGGAACCTTCCCCATCCAAGAGTCTGCCCTGTCTATTTCTTCNTAATGAAATCCCAATAAAAGTCTGAACATCAAAGCCTGGGTGAGCATCTTGGGTTGGCAATACTCCTTGCACATATTGCCACATAACAATGCCAAGAAGGTAACTCATCCCTGTGTCCGTGAGAACTTTATATTTGGAACCTTCCCCATCCAAGAGTCTGCCCTGTCTATTTCTTCTAATTTGTATCCTTTTCCTGTAATAAAAGTGGTTGTGAATATAATAGGTTTCTGTGAGTTCTATGTGTCCTTATAGCAAATTATCATACCCGAGGATGGTTTTGAGAAAACACTGAATTCGTAGTTGGTGTCAGAAGGACAGTTAGAAAGAAAAGAAGTTCTTGTCTTTAAAGATACATAAGGAAAGATATAAAGATGAATTAGTATGTCATGGATTTACTGAAAAAATAGTCTGGGACAGTGGGGAGAAGGAAATCAAGAGATAGGTGGAAGAAGATTAGCCATGTGGACTCACAGAAGCTGGGTACTGGGATTCATGAAGTTATTTTCTTTTCTTCTATATGTGTCTTAAAATTTCCAAAATAAAAATAAGTAGTCATTCATGGATATGAATCCTTATTTTATGGATCCTTA
>SJYV01010401.1:0-21866 GCA_006410875.1 Neotragus pygmaeus | reverse complement strand
AACCAGTCTGTTGTTCCATGTCCAGTTCTAACTGTTGCTTCCTGACCTGCATACAGATTTCTCAAGTGGGATCATACTGTACTGAAATCTGTTCAACCAGCGTTTCTGTACTTCTTAAATTCATCATAAGTATCTTATCACATTTCTATGTAAAGAAATTTATACCATCTTTTTCATAGCTATATAATATTTCATAGAATTGAGGCTTTGTAATTTATTCAGCTCTCCCCTGACTCTTCAGTTGTTTCAGTCTTTTGCTGTTCAAATAATGCTTCAATAAAATTCTTGCAAGCTTTGCTATTACCTCTGTAGAACGAGTCCCCAAAGTGGGATTACTGGGTCCAAGGGTATGTGTGCTTTTAATAGGAATTCGTGCCGCCTCCTTCCTTCTCCAGAAAGTTGCACCGGCGGTGTGCACATGGGCCTGCATCCTAACCCCCTCTCACTGCAGCTGGTTTTTCTGTGCTGTTGTCTCATGGTCAAGCTACAGACCACACCTCGAGCAGGTGCACTCCTGTCTTCCCTTCAGGTGAAGTGATCTGCGAACCTCCCAACAACAAGCTAGACAAATTCAGCGGAACCCTCTACTGGAAGGAGAACAAGTTCCCCCTGAGCAACCAGAACATGCTGCTGCGGGGCTGCGTGCTGCGAAACACCGAGTGGTGTTTCGGGCTGGTCATCTTTGCAGGTGAGCCTCCTCGGGCCCAAAGAGGGAAGGGCGAGAGTGGCGCCTCTTCTGGCCTTCAGGAACGTGGGAAGAGACTTGAGTGGGTCCTGGAGCCAAGCCTCTCATCCATCCAGTCTCTCTTCCACCCTGATGTCCTATAGACTGAATGCCCGGGCAGAAGCCTAGAGGCAGATTCGTTGTTTGGCTTTCTCAACCTTTCCCATGCTTTTCTAGGTCCTGACACTAAGCTGATGCAGAACAGTGGCAGGACAAAATTCAAGAGAACAAGTATTGATCGCCTAATGAACACACTGGTGCTCTGGGTAAGGCTTCCCACAAACGATTCCTGCCTCTGCCCTTCTGGTTGTCCTTGGGCGGGTCCTGTTACTCCCATCTCTCCTCCCTGGTCAGTAGCAGTCTTCAGGTTTTGGCTTTAAAGCCACTGGCAGGTCAGCCACTCAAAGGCAGTGTTTATTTGAGGCTCCTTTTGGATTTGGAAGATGTTATTTAAAAAACCTTTGGAACATGTATGAATGAACAACTTAAAGTTAAAACAAATCTTCCGTTCTCTGGATTCCAGTTATGATGGTGACTTAGTCTAGCATGTGACTTTCTGTTTGCTTTTGCTAGGGACAAGGCAGCCTTCATGGGGATGGAGAGGGAATTAAAAGAAAAATTTTCATTTGGATGATGGAGAACAGGGTCTTTTCCCCTGACTTCCAAGAGCAAAGGATCCCAAGGGAAAAGTTTCTGTTTTAGTTGTTGGCAGTTCCTGAATCCTTGTCTTGTTTTGCTAGAAACCTGAGCTCCTTGTCAAGCTCCGCTCCCCTTCTTGCGCCCCCACTGCCTGCTGCCTGCCCCTCACATGCCAGCTTGGGAAGGCTGGGGCCAGCCTCCTGTGAGACAGTTTCCTCCCTTAAACGGTTTGCAGAAACAGTCTGAGAGGCTATCAGGCCAAGCAAGACTCTTATCGCCCCCTGGTGGTCCTTGGGCATCAGGATGGTTTCTGCTTTGCTTCAAACCATCTGGAGAGGAGGCAGCTTGGAAGATAGATGTCTGAAATCACTCAGTGGTCTCAATTTTTTTCTTCGAAAGCTTTCTTACGATTCTTCTTCAAGCTTTGTAGGGTTTTTGACTATTAAGTCTACATTTATGAAGACACAATTTGTGTCCCCAGTTAAAAAATTTTTTTGGCTGGGAAATCCCTGGTGATCCAGTGGTCAGGACTCCACAGTTCCACTACAGGGGGCAGGAAACTAAGGTCCCATTGGCTGCGTGGTATGGCAAAAAAAAAAAATTTTTTTTTAATTTTTGGCAATCTGTATGAGATAATGGACATTATAGAAACATGGTATTTTTGTTGGCTTGTAGAGACTTAGCTCTGGTAAATGGGTGATGTCCAGTAGGCTTCTTTGCTATGCTGAAAGTAACTTATCTCGACCCTTACCATCTTTGAAGTCTCCTGAGGGTTCTAGAACATCAGAATGGATACCACACAACCCTTTCAGCTTCCTCAGAACACAGTCGAGAAAAGCATTGCAAGAGAAGGCCACGTGCCGGGTGATCACCAGTTCTGGGTGCTTCCCACTAAAGCATGTGACCATTTTAAAGATACTTGAGCCTTTGCGGGCTCCGGGTCCCGATGGTGACCTTCAGGGACTCACTTGGTTTTGAGGACTTCCTCAGGGCTTCCTTGGTTTTGCAGCTGAGCCTCTGCTTTTCATTCCTCTGCAGATTTTTGGATTCCTGGTCTGCATGGGGGTGATCCTGGCCATTGGCAATGCCATTTGGGAACATGAGGTGGGGACGCGCTTCCAGGTCTACCTGCCCTGGGACGAGGCGGTGGACAGTGCCTTCTTCTCCGGCTTCCTCTCCTTCTGGTCCTACATCATCATCCTCAACACCGTCGTGCCCATATCGCTCTACGTCAGGTATGCTGTCTCTCTGCCCCGGGGTCTCTCCAGGGAGCTCAGGTGGTCCCTTGGCAGACTTTTCTCTTCCGTGAAGGTGAAATCCTTGAGAGGGAACTTGGGGTCCTCTCCTTCCTGTGCTGTGAACATTTTGTGTTATCTCTTTATCTTCATGGGAAAAGCAGACTTCACTGCAGTTTTCTTGGCACTTTGGATTGTATTAGAACAAAAATCACGTTGATTTATATACCACATACTTATCTCATGCTGACTGTGCAAAGAAGCAGGCTAGGTGCGGTGGCACAAAGGTGTGTTAAGAATGGATTTCCTTCCCTCCAGGAGCTTCAGTCTAGTAGAGGGAGCTAAATCTAAATGCATTATGAAACAACATGGGAACTAGTGCTGTTAACAGTCATCCTACCTTCACTGTTATGCTCATGTGTGAAGCGAGGGTTCACAGTTGATGCATAACATAGCCTCTGCCTTCAAAAGCAGCAGACTGGTGCAGGAGGAGAGGTGCAGACAGTGTAAGACACAGATGCATCCCACTGAGATACCCCAGAGGCACCGAGTGCCATGAAGATGGGAAGCGCATTACTCCCCATGCAGTTAATCAGGAAGGACATCTCTGAAGAGGTGGCTGTTGAAAGGGACTTTGAGTGGTGGTGGTGAAGGTGAGCCTGGAGGAGAGGGCTGGACACAGAGGCATGGAGATAGGGACCTCAGAATGGTTGGTCCTGGGACAGTTAGGCAGGAGCATGGACCCTGAGTGGGGGCCTCTGAGACAGAGAGCTGGGAACATAAGCATGTTCCCTGTTGTGAAGGAGCTTGAATCTTTGCCAGTGGACATTCACTGAGTAAACCATTAAAAGGTTCTTTAAAAAAAAAATCTAAAGAATGCTTTAGGAAATGTTGGCTGGCAGTGGCATATAGCATAACTAGGAGTAAGAGGACGTCTAGAATTTTTTTGGGAAAGAAACTGTTAACAGGGAGTAAAGCGAGGAAGGGGGAATGCTGGAGGAAGAATGAATGGCAAGAAGAGATCTCTTTGTATTTAGTGCCTTGCGCTTGAGACAAGAGAACCTGTGCCTTTTTTTAAAGTTATCACATGTAGACTTTGTTGTTATTTTTTTGGCTGTGCGGCTTGTGGCATCTTAGTTCCCTGTCCAGGGATCAAACCCCGGCCCTCAGCGGTGAAAGCTTGGAGCCCTAACCACTGAAGCACCAGGACCCCCACCTGTGACATTGTTGAGGATGTTAGAGGGATGCTCAGAACTCTTCCCTTATGTTTCTCTTGTTCACACAGATTCCCCAGATAGTCTCCTTGGATCTTCCACTCGCACCCAAGTCCTAGTGCTGCTGACAGTGGGCAGGAGATAAGGAATCTCTGTGCTGAGGGTGGACAGTGGGGTTTCTGTGAAGTATTAGGAGGAGACTCAGAAGGCTTGGGGTTTAGTCCTGCCCCCTCAGTAGCCACCTGACTTCAGGCAAATCCATAGTCACTTAGGGCCTCGGTTTTCTCACGTAAAATGGGACAAGTTCCAGCCTCTTCATAGGAACATCTTGGTATAATAGATTGGAAAATACATTTTTAAAATTAAAATGTAATTTCATTTTCACTGGGACTTCCCTGGAGGTCCAGTGGTTAAGACCCAGTGCTTCCAGTCCAGGGGTTACAGGTTTGATCTCTGGTCAGTTGGGAAAACTAAGATCCCTCATGCTGAGTGACATGGTGAAAAAACTATTTAAAAAAAAATTTAAATTACTGTACAAATATCAGGTGGTAGCATGTCCATCATTATCCGCGACTCTGGTTCTTTGTTGCTATTTAAATCTTGTTTCCAGTCTGAATTTTTTTTTCCATCTTTGGACTTTGCTGTCTGTGTTTTGTATTCAAGTTCACGTGAGGCCCATGGTAGCCGCCTGAGAAAGTTTCTAAGTCTCCTCAGGTTACAGTGTGTGTATTTGGGGAGGAGGGCAGGGAGGGGACGCTTGATCAGCTCAGTGGGACACAGGCCACAAAGGCATTTCCAGCCGGCTCAGTTTTGGCCTTGTAAGGGGATGCTGCCTGCAGCCCCAGTCAGGCGGGAAGCAGGGTTCCGGATGTGGCCCCGTTGCTTGGCTGGCAGGACCCAGACATGGGGCCGTTTCTGAGATGCTGACGGTCCAGATCCCGGAAGGCATTGCCTTGTAAAGAGGATGACGTGAACCGACCTTAGGAGAGCCCCGCGCTAGTGTAAACTGGGGCTGTTCCCCGGACTCTTGAGGCCCCATCCACTCCTGGAGTCAGCATCTCAGTCTGCCCCGCGTGCTCCCTGAGCGCCCCGAGTCGGCTTGTGCAGCCCAGAGCAGGGCAGCTTGGGCTCGGGCAGCGAGGCGGGGGCTCCAGGGCTGCCTCGGTTTCCTCTCCCTGCAGGGCGTATGTGATGCCGTGGCCCGCGCAGCACCCTCATTATTTCTCTCTCTCTTTTTTTTCTCCTTCTTCCCTCTTGCACTTTCTCTTGTTTTCTCTGCATGGTTTCTGTATTATTAGCCCAGAGGTAAGAACTGGTCGAGTGCCTTGTCCGCAGTCCCTCCTCCTCTGCCTGTGCCGTCTGTCCCGCCTGCCCAGGCCCTTTGCACCTTTTTGTCTGGAGGGCATCGGAGGGTCGGGGTCGGGGACCCCCTTTGCCGGCCGGGCGTGGCAGGCTCCACCTTCAGGCTCTCCTTGCCACCCTCCCCCGCCCAGGTGTCCACTCCACTCCGGTCCGTCTCTCCCCAGGTGGAGGGCCTGCAGCGAAGGCCCGTGGGGGTGGGGCCCGGCTCCCCTCTCCGCGCTCAGCCTCGCCTCCTGTCCCCTGTGCAGTGTGGAGGTCATCCGCCTGGGGCACAGCTACTTCATCAACTGGGACAAGAAGATGTTCTGCATGAAGAAGCGGACGCCTGCCGAGGCCCGCACCACCACCCTGAACGAGGAGCTGGGCCAGGTGGAGTACATCTTCTCCGACAAGACGGGCACCCTCACCCAGAACATCATGGTCTTCAGCAAGTGCTCCATCAGCGGCCGCAGCTACGGTACGGCCACACCGCTGGGCACGAGGGCTGGGAGGGCCGTGCTGCCGGGGCTTCCCCACTNATAGATATCAATTAGGTCTAACTGGTCTATTGTATCATTTAAAGTTTGTGTTTCTTTGTTAATTTTCTGTCTAGATGATCTGTCCATAGGTGTGAGTGGGGTATTAGTCTCCCACTATTATTGTGTTATTGTTCATTTCCCCTTTCATACTTGTTAACATTTGTCTTACATATTGCAGTGCTCCTATGTTGGGTGCATATATACTTATAATTGTTCTATCTTCTTCTTGGATTCATCCTTTGATCATTATGTACTGTCCATCTTTGTCTCTTTCCATAGCCTATGTTTTAAAGTCTATTTTATCTGATATGAGTATTGCTACTCCTACCTTCTTTTGGTCTACANGGGTGCATATATACTTATAATTGTTCTATCTTCTTCTTGGATTCATCCTTTGATCATTATGTACTGTCCATCTTTGTCTCTTTCCATAGCCTATGTTTTAAAGTCTATTTTATCTGATATGAGTATTGCTACTCCTACCTTCTTTTGGTCTACATTTGCATGGAATATCTTTTTCCAGCCCTTCACTTTCAGTCTGTATGTGTCCCCTGTTTTGAGGTGAGTCTCTTGTAGACAACATATATAGGGGTCTTGATTTTGTATCTATTCAGCCAGTCTTTGTCTTTTGGTTGGGGCATTCAACCCATTTATGTTTAGGTAATTACTGATAAGTATTTTCCCGTGGCCATTCATTGTTTTGGGTTCGGGTTTATACACCTTTTTTGTGTTTCCTGTCTAGAGAATATCCTTTAGCATTTGTTGGAGAGCTGGTTTGGTGGTGCTGAATTCTCTCAGCCTTTGCTTTTCTGAAAAGCTTTTTATTTCTCCTTCATATTTGAATGAGATCCTTGCTGGGTACAGTAATCTGGGCTGTAGGTTATTTTCTTTCATCACTTTAAGTATGTCTTGCCATTCCCTCCTGGCTTGAAGCATTTCTATTGAGACCAGCTGTTATCCTTATGGGAATCCCCTTGTGTGTTATTTGTTGTTTTTCCCTTGCTGCTTTTAATATTTGTTCTTTGTGCTTGATCTTTGTTAATTTGTTTAATATGTGTCTTGGGGTGTTTTGCCTTGGGTTTATCCTGTTTGGGACTCTCAGGGTTTCTTGGACTTGGGTGATTATTTCCTTCCCCATTTTAGGGAAGTTTTCAACTATTATCTCCTCAAGTATTCTCTCATGGTCTTTCTTTTTGTCTTCTTCTTCTGGGACTCCTATGATTCGAATGTTGGGGCATTTAATATTGTCCTGGAGGTCTCTAAGATTGTCCTAATTTCTTTTATTTTTCCTTTTTCCTCTCTGATTCATTTATGTCTACCATTCTATTTTCTACTTCACTAATCCTATCTTCTGCCTCCATTATTCTACTATTTGTTGCCTCCACAGTGTTTTTGATCTCAGGCAGATTCTTGACTACTGAGCCATGATAGAAGCATGCACACATATGTATTATATACATTGGTCCCTTGGCAACCAAAGGGGGTTGCTTCCAAGACACTCCACCTCATCTAATACCAAATTCCACAGAGGCATCATATTCCATATTCCATGTTGCTGGGTAGCAAGTATCAATATTGTGAAAATGTCTGTAGTACCAAAGGCAATCTACAGATTCAATGCGATTCTTGTCAAATTACCAATGACATTTATCACACAACTAGGTCAAAAAATTAAAATTCATATGGAAACACAGAAGACACCAAATAGCCAAAGCAATCTTGAGAAAGAAGAATGAATGCGGAAGAGTCAACCTTCCTGACTTCAGATTATACTACAAAGGTACAGTCATCAAGACAGCATGGCACTGCCACAAAAACAGAAATCTAGACCAATGGAGCAAAACAGAAAGCCCAGAAATAAACCCACACACCTACAGGTACCTTATTTTTGACAAAGGAGCCAAGAATATACAATGGGGAAAGACAGCCTCTTCAATAAATGATGCTGTGAAAACTGGACAGTTACATGAAAAGAATGAAATCAGAGCACTTCCTAACACCATACACAAAGATACACTCAAAATGGAACAAAGACCTCAATGGAAGACCAGAAGCTGTAAAACCCTTAGAGGAAAACATAGGCAGAACACTCTGTGATATAAATCAAAGCAAGATCCTCTATGATCTACCTCCTAGAGTAACAGAAATAAAAACCACAGCAAACAAGTGTGACCTGATTAAAGTTAAAAGTTTTTGCACAGCAAAGGAAACTATAAGCAAGGTGAAAAGACAACCCTCACAATGGAGAAAATAACAGCAAATGAAACAACTGTCAAAGGATAAATTTCCAAAATATAAAAGCAAGCTCATACAACTCAAAACCAGAAAAAGAAACAACCCAATCAAAAAGTGGGATAAAGACCCTAAGACTTTTCTCCAAAGAAGACACACAGATGCCTAACAAACACATGAAAAGATGCTCCACATGTTCATTACTAGAGAAATGCAAATCAAAACTACATTAAGATATCACCCCACACTGGTAAGAATGGCCATCATCAAAAGGTCTACAAACAATAAATGCTAGAGAGGGTGTGGAGAAAAGGGAACACTCTTGCACTGTTGGTGGGAATGCAAACTGATACAGCCACTATGGAAGACGGTATGGAGATTCCTTAAAAAACTAGGAATAAAACCACCATATGACCCAGCAACCCCACTCCTAGGGATATACTCTGAGGAAACCAAAACTGAAAAAGAAACATGTATCCTGTTGTTCACTGCAGCATTGATAGAACATGGAAGCAACCTAGATGTCCACTGACAGATGAATGGATAAGGAAGTTGTGATACATATACACAATGGAATAAAACTCAGCCATAAAAAGGAATGCATCTGAGTCAGTCCTAATGATGAACCTAGAACCTATTATACAGAGTGAAGTAAGTAAGAAAGAGAAAAATAAGTATCATATTCTAACTCACATATACAGAATCTAGAAAAATGGTACTGAAGAATTTATTTACAGGGCAGCAATGGAGTGACAAACATAGAGAACACACTTACAGACATGGGGAGAGGGGAGGAGGGTGAAATGTATGGAAAGAGTAAAATGGAAACTTGCATTTCCATATGTTAAAAAAGACAGCCAATAGGAATTTGCTGTATGACTCAGGAAACTCAAACAGGGGCTCTGTGTCAAACTAGAGGGTTGGGATAGGGAGGCAGATGGGAGGGAATTTCCGAGGGGAGGGGATATATGTATACCTGTCACTGATTCATGTTGAGGTTTGACAGAAAACAAAATTCTTTAAAGCAAGCATCCTCCAATAAAAAAAATAATTTCAAAAATGGCTGGCAAAGTATGGTCAGTCCTTTCAATCTGTGGAAGCAGAACCTGTAGATATGGAGGACTGAATGCATGTACAAAATATGTAAGTGATGTAATATTTAAAACAAGCACTACAGAGTCTATTCAAAGAGATACACCCAGAGTTATGAAAATGCAAGATGGAATCCTAAAAACGGTTCAAGTAACCCACAGGAAGATAGGAAAAAAAGAAATTAAAAACAGAATAAACAGAAAACAACCAAAAAGCAGACTTAAGTACTAAAATATCAACAACTGTACTAAATGTAAATGGTACATATGCACACACTCACATATTTATATCAATTTAAGACAGAGAACAGCAGAGATTTTGTTTTTAAGTTACCCCAATTTTATCCTTCTTACAAGTAAGTCACTTCAAACAGAATGATACAAGTAGCCTAGAAGTCAAAGGATAAAGAAAGATATACTATACCAGCATGAATTAAGAGAAAACAGGTGGGGCTATATGAATATCAGATAGAGTAGACTTCAGCAAGAAAAAGTATCAGGGACAGAGAGAAATATCACATAAGGTCAATCCACCAAAAAGACAGGGTAAACCAGATGTGTGTTTATCAAACAAAAGAGCTGAAATAATGTGAAGCAGAAAAGGATAGGTCTGAAAGGACAGACAGAAGTATTTGTTATAGCTCTAATGCTGGAGACCTGAATATCTTTCTCTCTAAAATTAACAGAACAAGGAAACAGTAAATCAGCAATGATACATAAGAACTTGGTAACCAACAGAATCTAATCAACAGAATACACATGAGCTTTAAGTGCCTATAAAACATATATTAAGCGTGACCATATTCTGACTCACAAAAAGAAACTTCCAGTGATTTAAAAGAATTGAAATCACACAGGCACTATGTTATGTGGCCACAATGAAACGAGACTAGAAATTAAGAAAATAGTTAACACTATAATCTCCCCCACACCTAGAAGTTAAATAACACACTTCCTAACAATACATGAGGCAAAGTGAAAGCCGATGATAAGGAAAGCCGAAGAGCTAACACAAATTTGAAAAATAATGTGAGAAGTATCAGTCTACCTGATTTTAAGACTTACATAGCTACAGTAATCAAGATTGTATGATACTACTGCTGCTGCTGCTAAGTTGCTTCAGTCATGTCTGACTGTGCGACCCCATAGACGGCAGCCCACCAGGCTCCTCCGTCCATGGGATTTTCCCAGGCAAGAGTACTGGAGTGGGGTGCCATTGCCTTCTCCAACCTGTATGATACTGGTAAAGACTAAATACACAGATCAGTGGAACAGAATATATAACCAACAAACAGTGCCACTCAAGTAAAGTCAACTGATTTTTGACCAAAGTTCAAAAGTAATTCAAAGAATAGTACTGAAGCAAATGATGTTAAAACAAATAGATATCTACAAGCAAAAAAAGGGAACCTTGATCTAACCATCACCCTTTACTCAAAAATTAACTCATAATGTATCACATCATAAATTTAAAGGAAAAAATTTAAACTGTAAAACTTGTAGAAGAAAGAAATTATAGGAGAAAATCTTTGTGACTAGGGGTTAGTCAATATGAATTTTCAGATATAACAGAAAAAGTATAATCCATAAGACAGAGGAAAAATTTGATAGGTTGAATTTTACCAAAACTGAAATCTTTTCCTTTGTGAAAGACCATGTAAAGATGATGAAAAGACAAGCTATGGCCTGCAAGAAAACACTTGCAAATGAAATCTGATAAAGAATTCACATAAAGAACTCCCGAAATTCAATGGGTTGAAAAAAACCCAAACAATCCAACTAAATAATAGCCAAAGGGCATGAAGAAATATTTGGCCAATGAAAACATACAGATGGAAAATAAGCACATTAAGAGGCGTTCGTATCATTAGCCATTAAAGGCATAATTCATTCTTTTAAACTTCACAGATATTGCAGTTTTGATAATTTATGGCAATCTTTTTTTTCCTTTTTCTTATTTCAAATTTTATTACTTTTTACTTTACAATATTGTATTGGTTTTGCCATACATCAACATGAATCCGCCACGTGTGTACACATGTTCCCAATCTTGAACCCCCCTCCCACCTCCCTCCCCATACCATCCCTCTGGGTCATCCCAGGGCACCAGCCCCAAGCATCCTGTATCCTGCACTGAACCTAGACTGGTGATTCGTTTCTTATATGATATTATACATGTTTCAAAGCCATTCTCCCAAATCATCCCACCCTCTCCCTCTCCCTCAGAGTCCAAAAGACTGTTCTATACATCTGTGTCTCTTTTGCTGTCTCGCATACAGGGTTATCATTACCATCTTTCTAAATTCCATATATATGCATTAGTATACTGTATTGGTGTTTTTCTTTCTGGCTTACTTCACTCTGTATAATCGGCTCCAGTTTCATCCACCTCATTAGAACTGATTCAAACGTATGCTTTTTAATGGCTGAGTAATACTCCACTGTGTATATGTACCACAGCTTTCGTATCCATTCATCTGCTGATGGACAGGTTGTATGCACAGTGTTTTTAAACATAGTGCTATTGATATTAATACTTATAGTAGAGTAAATATAACTTTTATAAGCATTGGGGAAAAACAACAACTACATGTAACTTGCTTTATTGCAATATTTGCTTTATTGCAGAGGTTTGGAACCAACCTGTCTATACCTCCAAGATATTCCACTATGAAAAAATATAAAGTTAAGACCACAGTGGAATTATTATTACCTATTAGAATTGTTAATATATTATTAAAAACAGTGGTAGCATCAAAAGCTTGAGAGGATTCAGAGACACTAGACCATCCATACATTGCTAATGGAAATTATTTGCTAGTTTCTTAAAAACTGGTTTAGTTAGTGTTAAGACTATGATGCAAGATCCCCAACAATGCCTTGCTGGCTTTGACGCCTGCTTTGCTGCTGAGGCTGGCCCAGGTAGGAAGGCTAATTCCTAGCTTTATTGGTGAATGCAACCCCAGCCCCACTTACCTGGAAACCTGCCCAGAGCATCCAGGAAACAGAGCAGCTCAGCAACACCTGAAGAGCACCAAGCCAGTGATTCTTCCTGACCAAGGAACTTAGTGAACAGTTCTGACTGATTGAGATCCTTAGCCAGCAAGTCGTACCAGCGGTGAATGCTGTTACATGGCACCCAGGTTGGAAAGCAAATTCAAAGCCTGGCCTGAATACAGCTTCCATGCCTGCCCAATCAGAAAAATTAAACAGAAAACTCAGGAAGCTGTGCAGCTGCACGTACCACCCTGCTTACAATAGCAATGGGGCAGAAAGCTGAGACCCACATACAACCCTGCTTACAACAACATGGCACCATCAAAGGAAAGTAATAAAGTTCCAAGCTGACCCTGAAGAATCAGAGATTTCTGAACTGTGTACAAAGATTTCAGAATAATCCCCTCAAAGAAGTTTAGTGGGCTTCTTTACAGACATTAAACAAAATTAGGAAAACAGTGCATGAGAAAATCAAGAAGTTCAACCAAGAAATAAACCATTAAAAAAAATTTTAGAGTTGAAGAACATGATGACTGATATGAAGAATTCAATGGAGAGCTTTAACATCAGATTTGGTCAAGCAGTAAAAAGAATCAATGAATAGAAAACAGGGCATTTAAAATCATTCAGTTGGAGGAGCAAAAAAGTGCAAAGGAGTAAAACTGTCTATAAGAACCACAGGATACCATCAAATAAATAACAATTGCATTATGAGAATCCCAGAAGAAAAAAGAACAGAAAATATTTTTAAAGCAATAATGGCTGTACAAACCTGGCAAGAGATAAGGATATCAAGAGCCATGAGGCTCAACGGACGCCAAATAGACTACTCCAAAACAGTTATAGAGACACATTGTAATTACACTGTCAAAAGTCAGACAAGAAAGAATTTTAAACGAAGCAGAGGAGCAATACATCATATATAAGGGATCACTCCCAATAGACTATGGTCAGATTTCTCAACAGAAACTTTGTAGTCCTGGACAGAGTGAGGTGATACATTTAAAATACCAAAAGAAAACAAAATACTGTCTTCAGGAATACTATACCCAACAAAATCATCTTTTAGAAATTAATGAAAGATAAAGACTTTTCTGAAAACACAAAAACTGAGTGAGTTCATTTCCACTAGATTTGCCTTAAAATAAATAATAAAGGGAGTTCTTCAAGTGGGAATGAAAAGATGATAAAAACACATGAATGTAAGTGTAAAGCTAACTGGGTAAATATACAAAGTCAGATTCTCTAATATTATAATGGAGGTACATAATTCAAAATTTTAAAATAAATATTAATAACCATAACTAAAAAAGTGTATTAGATACACAATATAAAATACATATAAACTAAAACATCAATAATTTAAAATGGAAAAAGAGAAGTAAAAATATAAACTTTATATATGCAATCGAAACTGTGTCAGATTAAAACAGATTAAAATTTAACAAATAAATTGAAAACATAAATTTTATGTAAGTCTCATGGTAACCAAAAATAAAAAACCTAGTTACACTAATGATTATGACAAAAGAGTCAAAGACTGTAGAGTGAGAGTTGCTCAATCGTGTCCAACTCTTTGTGTCCATGGAATTCTCCAGGCCAGAATACTCGAGTGGATAGCCATTCCCTTTCTCCAGGGGATCTTCCCAACCCAGGGATTGAACCCAGGTCTCCTGCACTGCAGGCAGAATCATCACCAACTGAGCTATCAAGGAAGCTAGTCAAAGAATATTACTACAAAAAGTCAAGTCACAAAGAAGAGAGATAAAAAAGAAACTCAACACTATTAACAAAATGGCAATAGAAGTCTTTACCTATGTAGAAAATTCCATAGACTCCACCAAGAAATGTAAGCATTAATGAACTAAGCAAAATTACAGGATACAATGTCAACATACAAAAATTGTTCAGTTCTTAAGCTGTGTCTGACTCTTTGCACCTGATGGACTGCAGCATGCCAGGCTTCCGTCCTTCACTGCCTCTTTGCTCAGACTCAAAAGATCACTGATTCATTGATGCCATCCAATCATCTCCTTCTCTGTCACTCCATTCTCATCCTGCCCTCAATCTCTGTCAGCATCAAGGTCTTTTCCAATGAGTCGGTTTTTCCCATCTGGTGGCCAAAGTATTGGAGCTTCAGCTTCAGCATCAGTCCTTCCAGTGAATATTCAGGGTTGATTTTCTTTAGGATTAACTGGTTTGATCTCCTTGCTGTCCAAGGGATTCTTGAGAGTCTTCTCCAACATCATAGTTTGAAAGCATCAATTCTTTGGCAATTAGCCTTCTTTATGGTCCAACTCTCACAGTCATACAACTACTGGAAAAACCGTAACCTTTACAATATGAACCTTTGTTGGCAAAGTGATCTCTCTGCTTTTTAATACACTGACAAGGTTTATGATAGCTTTTCTTTCAAGGAGCAACTGTCTTTACATTTCATGGCTGCAGTTAACATCTGCGGTGATTCTGGAGCCCAAGAAAATAAAATCTGCACTGTTTCTACTTTTAACCAATCTACTTGCTATGAAGTGGAACCAGATGCCAGCATTAGTTTTTTGCTTTTCACTTTCTTTCACTTTCATCAAGAGGCTCTTTAATTCCTCTTCATTTTCTGCCAATAGGCTGGTATCATCTGCATATCTGAGGTTGTTGATATTTCTCCTTTCAATCTTGATTCCAGTTTGTAATTCATCCAGCCCAGCATTTCATGATGCACTCTGCATATAAATTAAATAAGCAAGGTGGTCTGGTTTTCCCATCTCTTTAGGAATTTCCCAGTTTGTTGTGATCCACACAGTCAAAGGCTTTATCATAGTCAATGAAGCAGAAGCAGATGCTTTTCTAGAATCCTCTTGTTTTTTGTGATTCAATGGATATTAGCAATTTGATCTCTGGTTCCTCTGCCTTTTCTAAATCCAGCTTGTTCATCTGGAAGTTCTCAGTTCACATACTGTTGAAGCCAAGCTTGAAGGACTTTGAGCGTTACTTTGCTAGCATGTGAAATGAGTGCAACTGTATGGTAGTTTGAAGACTCTTAGGTAAGGCCGTTCTTTAGGATTGGAATGAAGACTGACCCTTTCCAGTCCTGTGGGCAGTGGTGAGTTCCAAATTTGCTGACATATCAAGTGCAGCACTTTTACAGCATCAAATTTTAGGGTTTGAAATAGCCCAGGTGAAATTCCAACACCTGCACTAGATCTGTTCATAGTAATGCCTCCTAAAGCCCACTTGACTTCACATTCGAGAATGTCTGCTTCTAGGTGAATGACCACACCATTGGGGTTATCCAGCTCATTAAGACCTTTTTTGTACAGTTTTGGCCATTGTCTCCTGTACAATGTTATGAACCTCCATCCATAGTTCTTCAGATACTCTATCAGATCTAATCCCTTGAATCTATTTGTCACTTCCACTGTAAAATCATAAGGGTTTGATTTAGATCATTCCTGAATGGCCTAATGGTTTTCNGTGGGGTGGGGAGTAGTATGACATCTAAAGCGCAGACACACAAAAAATAAACAAGTGGGACTATAGCAAACCAAGAGATTTCTGTACAATAAATGAAACAATATACAAGATAAAAAGGCAATATATAGAATGCGACAAAATATTATTAAACCACACATCTAATAAAATGTCAACATCCAAACTGTATAACAAACTCAAACAACTCAATAGCAAAAAAATCCAAATAACACAATTAAAAATGGGCAAAGAATTCAAAATAGATTTGTTTTTCCAAAAAAGATGTTCAAATGGCCAACAGGAACATGAAAGATACTCAACATCACTAATAAAAACCCTAATAGATCACCTCACACTTGTTGGCATGACTACTGTCAAAAACAGAAGCAATAACAAGTGGTGTTAGAGATGTGGATAAAAGGAAAGACCTCTATATACACCTGTTGTGAATGTAAACAGGTATAGTCAAATAGAAAACAGTCTGCACGTTTCTTGAAAAAGACAGAAGTACCACTTCATGCTACAGCCGTGTCCAATTCTTTGCGACCCATGGACTGTAGTCCAGTAGGCTCCTCTGTCCATGGGATTTACCAGGCAAAGACACTAGAGTGGGTTGCCATTTCCTCCTCCAGGGAGAAGTACCACATGATTCAGCAATTCACCTTCTGGGTATATACCCAAACTACATCAAATCACCATCCTGAATAGCTGTCTGTACCCCCACTTCACTGCAGCATTGTTCACAATAGCCAAGACATGGAGACATTGTAAAGGCCCATGGGTAAATAAAAGGATAAAGAGAACATGATACACACACACACATACACACACACAGGAGGAAAATTATTCAGCCATAAAAAAGAAAGAATATTGCTAGTTGTGACAACATGGATTGACTTTAAGGGCATTATGCTAGGTCAGATGGAGAAAAATATTGTACGATGTCACTTACATGTGGGATCTAAAAACCTAAAGTCATAGAAAAAGAACAAATTAGTGTTATCCAAAGGTGGGTGGGTGTGTGTGTGCAGGGGAGAACTGGGTAAAGGTAGTAAGAATATACAAATTTCCAGTTATAAGATAAATAAGTTCTGGAAATGTAACATTCAGCATGATGACAATAGTTAACAATACTATGTGGAATATCTGAAAGTTACGAAGAGAGTAGAGCTTACCAGTTCACATCAGAAGAAAAAACTAACTTCAGGAGATAGACGCTAACTTATTGTGGTAATTATTTAGCAATACACGTATGCGTGTGTTCATCTGCTCAGTTGTGTCCAACTCTCTGTGACCCTTTGGACTTAGCCTGCCAGACTCCTCAGTCCATGTGATTTCTCAGGCAAGAATACTGGGGAGGGTTGCCATTTCCTCTTCCAGGGGATCTTCCCAACCCAGGGGTCAAACCCATGTTTCCTGCATCTGCTGCATTGCAGGAATCATGATGTACACCAAAAATACAATGTTATATATAATTATATCTCAATAAAACTAGGGGGCAGGAAACTAAACACATATCATACAACCCAATAATCACAGACCTGGGCATTTATCCTAGGAGAAATAAAAGTTTATGTGGGCATAAAAAGTTTATGTGGGCATAAAAAACTGTATATAACTTTTCATAGCAGCTTTATTTATATAATCAAAAACTGGAAACAACCAAAATGTTGCTAAACAAATGGATGAGAATACAAACTGGTACATTCATACCACAAAGTATAACTCACCTTTAAAAAGGGACAAATTACTATATACACAATTTAGATGAATTACAAGAGCATTATCATGAATGAAAACTCAGTCTCTAAAGGTCACATATTTTATAATTCTACTTCTAAAATATCCTTTAAATGATAAAATTATAGGCATGAGAAAGATCAGAGGTTTCCAGGGATTGAAGACTCTGTTGTGGGGGGTTGGAGGAAGTGGATATACACAAAGGAGACTTGATTGTGACAATAGCCAGCGGAATCTAACACAGGTGATAAAAATGACATGAAATTATACACACACTGTATCAATGTCAAATTCCTGGTTTTGAACTTGAACAATAATTATGTAAGATATAAAACTGGGGAAACTGCATGAAGGATACATGTGATCTCTCTGTACTAGTTTTGTAACTTCCTGTATATCTGTAGTTACTCTTTTAAAAATGAAGAGAAAAAGACAATGACATATAAATTCAAATTAGAAACTATTTTGACCTTACAGTTTTGTTCTTGTTGAACACACTCAGAATATTCCAAGAAAATTTCCTTTTATTTTTGGTGTAACTGGTTCCTCAGCTTTTAAAAATAAGTTGAATGTAAAACAAGAAAATATCCAAATCTGAGACTTTAAAAAGGATAAAATCTCTATTTCTTCATTGTGGCACAGACCTTGAGAACATCAATTTTAAAAATTCAACCATAAATTTTTTTTTATATTAAGTTCACTGATGTTAAAAATACGAATGTAATTTGGATTGTTAGATTAAGTCAATTACTGAGTCTCATTGTTCATGAAGAATTAAAGAATTACACTCAATAACATAAGTATAAAGAAGTTCTCTGGGGGACTTTCAAAATGGCAGAGGAGTAAGACTATACCATAAAGGAAGACTATACCCTGAAGACTATACCATAATTAGGAAGGTGGGGAGATCACTGTCCCCCACAAATACATCATAAAAGTATCTGCATGTGGAACAACTCATTCAGAACACCTTCTGGATGCTGGCAGAAGACGTCAGACCAAAAAGGCAAGCTAATCTCCACAGAATGAAGTAGGGCAAAAGATACAGTAAAAAATGAGACAAAGGACTTGGGATGGGGATCTGAACTTCAGGGAGGGAGTCGTGAAGGAGGGAAAGTCTGCTCATTCAGAAACCCCCTCGTGGGTGGGGACAGGAGCATCTTCAGAACCTCAAAGGGGAACGCAGCAACATTAGGAAGTCAAAATAAAGAAGGTTCACCAGAGAGATAACTGCTGACCAGCACTTCCCAGTTGAGATGCTGTTTGCATGCCTACTACAGTGATTTGGGGCTGGGTGCTGAGGCTCAGGCTTCAGGCTCTGGACCTCAGGGAGAAGACGGGGTTGACAGCAATGATGCTAATCTGAGGAAACTAGGAGAATGCAGCTGAGCAAGTCCAGGGTAAAGCACGAGCCTTCCGGAGAGTCAAGGGATCACTGCTGCAGGGAAACTCTAATTCCATATACACACAGACTACCGGACTCTGCCTTTGTGAGAGCCATAGACATAAGCCACAGATGTGGACTGCCACCCCAGAGGCAGGTACACTGGCCACCACTGCCAAAGCTGGCAAAAGTGCCAGGTGTGGCACCAGTCATGGCTGCAGTTTATGATCCCAGAGCAGGGAATGCAGGCTGACTGGCCACCTCTAAAGCCAAGGCAAGGGCCAGAGATTGTTGACAAATGCCACTGTGGTCCCGACCCCAGAGGCAGCAGCTTTCACCAAGCAATGAGCAGGCACAGGTCACTGCCCACACCTTTCGGGGAACCTTTGCAGCTTTGCTCTGCTGAGGGACAAACCAAGGCCAACACCCCTGAGGGAGCACATACGGCCTGACTATAGCAACTTCCTGCAGGCCTCCACCTCAGTGAGCACTCCCACATGTCCCAGTTGTGTATGGAGTACCACTCCCTCTCCCAAGTCAAACTGAGCAAGTGAGCCCTGATCAGCTGCTACTCTCATTCACTCTTGTCTGGGTAGGGAACAGACATTGGAGGGTGGCCTACAAGCAGAAGCAGGGCCAAAACCAAAGCTGAGCGCCAGGGGTTGTAGGATGAACAAGATGTGCTCCTCTAGCCACAGGTGCAGCAGATTAAATTCCCACAAAGAGCCTAAGACTGTGGACTTTGGGGGCAACTGTGGACTTTGGGAGCAAGAACAAGCTGGAGTAAGACCAGATCTGAGTCTGAGCTGACCGTACAGCACCCACAACAGGTCCAGAGACCTTCCCAGAAATGTTGGAGGACTTCCTGAGTAAACAGAATGCCTAGTGCCCACTGTATGCAAGGACAATGGAGGATTCAGGAGGACATTCTCTTTCTATACGTATGTATGTATTTTTTTCTTTTTCATACTGTTGTAATGGTGTTCTTTATTATTCCTTTTTTATTTTTTAACTTACTTTTCCTTTTTAAAAACCTTTTATTTTTGAATATTTTTTTCCTATTTTTACAGTACTCTAGATATATTCCATTTTTTCCCATGTTTTTGATCTTTTATTTTTGCTACTCTAGTTCTTAGTATTTGTTTTCACTTAGCATTTGTTTGTTGGCTTGAATGTACTCTTCCTTTTTTGGTTCCTGTTTTTATTCTTTTTTCTTCTGCTGCTTCTTTTTTTTTTTTCCTATTCTCTTTGTGAGTATGACAGCTCCTTTGTTTATTCTTGTGTGTTGATTGTTGTTTGTGTTGCTTTCACCATTTGTCTTGGGTTTTGTCTGTCCATTTTTTTTCTTTCTATATTTGACGTCTTCTTTTTCATTTTGCTTTTCATTTCTTGTTTTTTTTTTCACTCTTTCCCCTCTTTTCTTTTCTGTTTTTTTCCTCTTCTCTCACTCCTTTTTGTGCCCTTTATGATGTTTTCTTTCCCTTTCGTGCTGTGTGGCTTGTGGAGTCCTGGGGCTACAGTAAGGAGTTGGACCTGAATCTCCAAGGTAGGAGACCTGAGTCCAGGGTGTTGCACCATGAGAGAACTCCCAACCCCATGGAACATTAAACAGCAAGAGCTCTCCCAAAGGCCGCCGTCTCAACACTAAGACCATGAAACATACACAAGGCCAGCAAGCTCCAATGCCAGATGTCTGATGCCAAACCATCAGTGAAACATGAACACAACACTGCTCAGTAGCAGAGAGGTGTCCCAAAGTCATACCTTGTTTACAGACACTCCAACACAAACCACTGGATGCAATACTGCCCTTGAGAGAGACAAGATCCAACTCCAACCACCAGAACACAGGCACCAATCCCCACCAACAAGTAACGCTTCACAAGGCACTGGTCCAAACCCACCAGCTGGGGACCAAGTCCACAACATGAACTATGACCTTGCAGCTACAGAAAGGAGACGGCAAGCACAGTGAATTAAACAAAAGGAAAAGACAGAGAAACATACAGTAGATGAAAGAACACGGTAAACCCCACAAAACCAAACAAATGAAGGAGAAATAGGCAGTCTACCTGAAAAGGAATTCAGAGTAATGAAAGTAAAGATGATCCAAAAATGTGGAAAATAGAAGCACAGATAAACAGAATTCAGGCACAGACTTAGAAGATAAAAGAAATGTTTCCTAAGTACCTAGTAGAAATAAAGAACACATAATCAGCAATGAAAAGCACAATAACTGAGATGAAAAATACACTAGAGGAAACCAAGAGCCGAATAATTGAGGCAGAAGAATGGATAAGAGAGCAGGAAGATAAAATGGTGGAAATAACTGAAACAGAGTAGAATAAGGAAAAAAGAATGAAAAGAAATGAAGACAGTCTCAGAGACAACTGTAACAAAATTAAGCACACCAACATTTGAATTATTGAGGTCCCAGAATACAACAAATAGAAAATATTTGAGGAGATTATAGTCAAAAACTTCCGTACTACAGGAAAGGAAATACCATACAGCCCAGGAAACCCATAGAGTCCCACACAGGATAAAACCA
Source organism: Neotragus pygmaeus (assembly GCA_006410875.1). Classification (NCBI taxonomy): domain Eukaryota; kingdom Metazoa; phylum Chordata; class Mammalia; order Artiodactyla; family Bovidae; genus Neotragus; species Neotragus pygmaeus. The sequence goes on along the minus strand of SJYV01010401.1, from coordinate 714 downwards.
AAGAGAAATAGATCAAGACACATATTAATCAAACTAACAAAAATTAGACACTAAAAAAAAAAAACCTGTTAAAAGAGCAAGGCAAGAGCAAGCACAAAACAATAATGTACAAGGGGATTCCCATAAAGCTAATAACTGCTTTTTCACCAGAAAGTCTGCAGTCCAAGAAGGGAGTAGCAGGATATACTTAAAACGATGAAAAGAAAAAACCGAAAACCAAGACTACTCTTTATAGTAAGGATCTCATTCAGATTTGACAGAGAAATCAAAAGCTTTACAGAGAACCAAAAGTTAAGACAAGTCAGCACCACCAAACCAGCTTTATGACAAATACTAAAGGAACGTCTCTAAAAAGGGAACACAAAGAGTAAGAGAAGATCTACAAAAACAAACCCCAAACAATAAAATATGTGGTAATAGGACCATGCATATCACTGATGCTGATAAGTCGCTTCAGTCATGTCCAACCCTGTGTGACCCCATAGACAGCAGCCCACCAGGATCACCCGTCACAGGGATTCTCCCAGCAAGCACACTGGAGTGGGTTGCCAGTTCCTTCTCCATGCATATCACTAATTACCTTGTTTCTATATCCATTCACCCACTTTGTGTCTTTTACTTAGAGCATTTAATCCATTTACATTTAGTTCAGTTCAGTAGCTCAGTCGTGTCCAACTCTTTGCAACCCCATGAATCGCAGCACGCCAGGCCTCC
>SJYV01010400.1:0-38131 GCA_006410875.1 Neotragus pygmaeus | reverse complement strand
GTCAGGATACAGAACACGTGTACACCCATGGCAGATTCATGTTGATGTATGGCAAAACCAATACAATATTGTAAAGTAATTAGCCTCCATTTAAATAAATAAATAAATATAAATAAATTTATATTTTAAAATATTTTATAGCTTTTAGTGAACAGATCTTTTGCTATCTTGGTTAAATTTATTCCAAAGTTATGTTATTCTTTATGATGCTATTGTAAATGGGACTGTTTTCTTAATTTCCCTCTCAGATTGTTCACTGTTCATGTAAAAAGACACAGCAATTCTGCATATTGATTTTGCACAGCAACTTTGCTGAATTTGCTTACTATATAATTCAAACTTTTTTTTTAAACAGAACTCACCTGGTTCTTAAAGGAGCCAAAACTTTCTGTGGCCTTCAACAACAGTAAAATCAGCATTCTGTTCCGTGGATGCTAAAGCACCATCTGGCAACTGCCAGTTTATAAAGTTAGCCAAGATTATATTTGGGTTTAAATTAGTTGTATTTCAGTATTATAGTCTTTTACATAGTTTAGGGCGAATACATTGGAGTGAAAAAGAAATTTTTTTTAAAAAATCATTTTCTACCCAGCTGGATGGAAACTAACCAAGAGTTTGAAAATTTCACAGCAGTGAAACTATAGAGTGCTTACCTAATTTTATATTATTATTCTCATTAATCTTTCCTATGTCTGATTAGGGACAATGTAATCCCCATCTATATATATTAATATAATGTTAATGTTATGCTAGGGGAATTTTACCTACCTTATAATATTTAGGCTCAAAGGCATGAATAATATTCAAAATATTTAAATGCTATGTAGGACAAACTTCAAACAATCAGAAACATTTTCACCACCACCAAGAAAGGCTATAAAGCACCTGCAATTGCCCAGCACAATCTACACTAAAGCAAACAAATGTGGGCTCTGAAAATAAAGGCAGTCCCTGCACGGACTGTGCTGAAACATTCAATGTAAGAAGGAAGGAAAACTTGAGCATACAATATGTTTTTAGCCTCCCAAGCTTTGCTGTCTATAGTCCATAAATTGAAATAAATTGAAAGCCATTTCTTAACATGAAGAGGCAAGTGACAAAACAAACTACTTCTTATACATATATTAGTAATGGTTCTCCATTGAAGGTCATAGGTATATTTTCAGGGCATATAATCAGGTGGGCATGAGGTAAATATAGTTTTCTCCATCGATTTATTCCTATTCTAAATCCTGTTTTGTCTGCTTATATAATACTTGATACACTCATTTCCAACAAGTCCAGTGGTTTCAGGGCTTTTTTGGTCACTGTAGGTTTGTATTCAGTCTCCTCAGGGTTTCTTCCCTCTGGCCCTGTCCCCACAAGTACAGGCTTTCTGAGGCAACATGAAGATATTGTTAGGGAAAGGAACTCTGGTATGGACATGATCATCTTTCTCTTCCACTGCCCCCTGGACTGGAACCTTCCCTCATGTGTTCCAATCCCTGGCACCATCCCTCTGGGGCCTGAGGCAAACTAAGTTAATTCAGTCATGTCTGACTCTTTGCAATGCTATGGACTGCAGCCCACCAGACTCCTCTGTCCATGGGATTCTCCAAGCAAGAAATGTTGGAGTGGGCCGCCATGTCCTTCTTCAGGGGATTCTCTGGACCCAGAGATCAAACCTACATCTCCAGCATGGGCAGGCAGGTTCTTTTGGAGAGGGGTTCCAGTTACTCAACTGTCCTCTGGTCCTTGGGAAAAACCAAGTCTCGCTTGTTTCCACTTGTCTTAAATGCCGGGCTTTCTCAGGTTATCTAGCTGTTGTCGACAAGGTCACTTGCCATTTGGCACAAAATCTATAATGTCACCAGGCTGTCTCAAACCTTCTGTCATAAACACACTGATACTACACAAGAAGATGTTCTTCTGCATAATTCCCTACTCTCTCACACTTCACATAAGGAGTCATAAACTAGAATTCTCTGCACTTGGCTCCAAATATGTGGAGGCATCATCTGCTCTAGCAGTTCCCCCTCTGTCCCACAAATGTCCAGAGAGAGTAGGCCATAGATTCCTCACAAGCAGTCAACAGGACCTGAGCTGAAGAACATGAGAAAGCTTGGGCTCAAGTTCTGGACATTGTTATGGGACCCAAGAACCTATGATGAAGCTCAGATCCCAAATATGTCTTGTTTTCTGTGTTTTGCTTTGAAGAGCTAACATTTTCAGAATATGTTAGCTTCAAAATCTGTATTGATGAAGAAAGGCTCATGGTATTTTTTTTTAAACTTCTAAAAAATCAGATACATGTTTATGTCTTACATGTAAAATTATAGTTTCTTTCTGTAAAAGATCCTGGCTGCTTCTCAAGTTATAAGTCCTTTTCTCTTTCTTTCAATCAAATTCTTGGCCCTTGACTCATGAAAGCTTGAGAAAATTTAGCCATTAATATTGTGTAAAATTGCTGCTGCTGCTGTTTAGTTGCCAAGTCGTGTCTGACTCTTGAGACCACATGGACTGTAACCCACTAGGCTCCTCTGTCCATGGGGTTTCCCAGGCAAGAACACTGGGTTGCCATTCCCTACTCCAGGTGGTCTTCCTAACCCAGGGATCGAACCTGTGTCTCCTGCTTGGCAGGTAGATTCTTTACCACTGAGCCATCTGGGAAGTTCCTATCATGTAAAACGACCAGTCATTTAAAATGAGGAGAGTCTGGAAGATGTATCTAACCATGTCTGTAATAAAACCTAAAAAAGGAAAGAGAGGAGAAAAGGAAGAAGAAGAAGGAGAGGGAATGGGAAGGGGAGGGGAGAGAAGAAACAACTAGATTTAGAAATACTAGACAGAGGATGTACAGGTTCTAAATAAGGAGAGATATCAAGAACAATGACAGCAGACGGGAGCAGCTGGCTGGAGGGCTGAGGAGCTAAGTGCTCAGGATGAAGTAAGCAAATTCATTCAGTGGAGGATGAGAGTAATAAAAGCACTGAATTCTATGCTGCAAATTCTGAAGGGCAGCACACTGGAAAGACATTTGCTGGAGCACACCTGCCAGAAAATCAAGAGTTTCCATGCAAACTGACGCTTAAGGTATATACTGAAGTATGGAAGTTTTAAGGAATATTTCAAAATATATTTCAAATAATGTTTCAAAATAAGTAATGGTAAGGACATTATAGAGTGTTCCTTGGTGGCTCAGATGGTAAAGCGTCTGCCTGCAAGGCGGGAGACCTGGGTTCGATCCCTGCGTTGGGAAGAGCTCCTGGAGAAGAAAACAGCAACCCACTCCAGTACTCTTGCCTGGAAAATCCCACAGACAGAGGAGCCTGGTAGGCTACAGTCCATGGGGTCACAAAGAGTCGGACACGATGAGCGACTTCACTTTCACTTTCAGGGACATTATAACCTATCCAGATGGTGCTAGTGGTAAACAATCCACCTGCCGATGCAAGAGACATTAAAAAGCAGAGACATCATTTTGCCGACAAAGGTCTGACTATAGTCAAAGCTATGGTTTTTCCAGTAGTCATGTATGGATGTGAGAGCTGGTCCATAAAGAAGGCTGAGCACCAAAGAATTGATGGCTTTGAACTACAGTACTGGAGAAGGCTCTTGAAAGTCCCCTGGACAGCAAGGAGATGAAATCAGTCCATCCTAAAGGAAATCAACCCTGAATGCTCACTGGAAGGACTGATACTGAAGCTGAAGCTCCAATACTTTGGCCACCTGATGCAAAGAGCTGCCTCACTGGAAAAGACCCTGATGCTGGAAGAGATTAAGGACAAGAGGAGAAGGGGACGACAGATGATAAGATGGTTGGATGGCATCACTGACTCAATAGAAATGAGTTTCAGCAAACTCCAGGTGACAGTGAAGGACAAGAAGCCTGGTGTCCTGCAGTTCATGTGGTCACAAAGTCGGACTCAATTTAGCAACTAAACAACAACAAAGGGGATTTTGGCATACTATCAAAAATAACACTGAAGTTATTTACAGGACAATGACAGAAATCCATCTCAATGTGGGCTTATGCATAATGTAGTCATTATTCATTAGGAAGTATTAAATTAACAGCATTTGGTTTCCCATTCTCAGAGAAGAAGGACTGAGAAGAAGGATTAACCAAGAGCAAATATGGGCTGTTTCCTGAAGAGGCAATAATGCTGAAAATTTAACAAAATTCTGATTTTCTTATAAAAAGTGAAAGGAAAATAAAGACCTATACTGAGTATGTGTGGAATGTGTGTGTGTGTGTGTGTGCGAATGTGTTAGCACGTTTGTGTGTGTGTGTGTGTGTGTGTGTGTGTGTGTGTGTGTATTCAGTACCATCTTATGAAAAACCCAAACAAATTTTTAGCCAGCCCAACACATATATCTCAATAAGGAAACACGGACACTTTTTAATGAGGACTGCACTACACAGGAGTACCATGCCTCTCCTGTTAGAGACAAGAGAAATGAGTTGAGAAATCAAGTCCTCCTGTTAGAGAACTGAACAGAGGTGGCCATGGATTTGACCATTGCCTGCACTGATTATTTTTGTTGTTTACAAAAGCATTTTACCAAAATAGACTGGTAACTTTAACTGAATCATTGGCAAGGCTTATGGTGTTATTTGTACTGTTCATATATTTTCTCCTCCTGATAGTTTTTAAAAGTTCTTTTACTGGTATTTTTCAGAGATTGAATGCACAGTGGTATAAAGGACTTTATGCAGTCAGAGCATTTAGACAGACAGAGCATTTAGAAAGAATCCTATGCACTGTGGAAGGAAGGAAGATATTCCTAGAGAATGTGGCTTAGAGGAGAGTTCACAATTCTGTATATCTTAAAGTTTTTTTTCATAAGTATCTTTTAGTATTGAATGCCAGCACCACTATCATATGGTAAAGATGGAATTGCATATCTATTTTCATATGCATTTTCAGTATTCTAAGTGACCCTTATTTGATTTCTAAAAGAAATTGTTCAATTTTATTTTTAAGCAGCACTTATTATTATGGTTACCAAGAGACTTTATGTATGTTAATAAATAGGAATTGCTTCCAATAATGAAATAAGGTAAAGCTTCATCGTGAGGCAAAATCACTAATAATTATTGAGTTTTACACAACAGTTACTTTTCCATTTGTTACTTAAATTAGCCCATTTGACCTTCAAAACAATATAAACTAGTATACAATTAATTTGTTCGTTTTACAAATGAAGAGGCTGAGTTATGGATGGGTCACTTACTTTGCAAGTGGCTTATATCACTAGATTTTGAATTCACTCCGGTGGATTCTGGAGTCCATGATCCCAAATACGACTCTACCACCTCCAAATTTCCTTTTAATATGCTTGCTCTTCCTGAAATCAGTGTTCTAAAACATATGCTAGCTTATGGTCACATGCATAACGTATTAACAGAATTCTATTAATTGAAACTAATAACAAAGTAAGGTATTGGGTAGACATCAACAGACTAAATATTTTTGCAGAAATTCAACCTCTAGAAGAAAATAAAGAAAAAACATGTTTTTCTTTTTCAAAAAAAAAAAAAAAAAACTCAGTAATATGCTAAATAAATATATCATTTAATTCAGAGATTTTTCAAAAGGACTTTACAAAGTCATTTATTTCAAGGAATTTAATTTTTTTTTCTAAATATAAAGTCAACTTGTAAAAGTTAAAAATATATATACTTCACTACAATTACTGTTAAAACAAATATTGTAGACTTGCACATATTTGCAATTAAAGGAAATTATTTTTGTTTTAAACATATCTGCCTGAAGTGTTTTGTACTTTGTTGTTCAAAAAAATGTATCTATGACAGAAATGATATTGAAAAGGTTGATAAAAATCCATTTTGACTCATAAGGTTTTAAACTACTATATATTTGTGTACGGTAAAATGAATTGCCACTCAAAATAACATGTCTGAGAGAAAAATGGCAATTGTCCACAAAATCAATCTCTGGTGCAATCATTTTTTTTTTTTTTACTATTATGGTTTATTGAAAGCATAGAGTCCCCAACTTCAATNCTCAAAATAACATGTCTGAGAGAAAAATGGCAATTGTCCACAAAATCAATCTCTGGTGCAATCATTTTTTTTTTTTTTTACTATTATGGTTTATTGAAAGCATAGAGTCCCCAACTTCAATATCCACAACTTAAATTTAGATCCTTAGGGACTTACAAAACAAAAAATTTCAGCTAAATTTAAAGAAAAAGATTTCAACTCTGTTTTATTTACCAACAAATATTTACTATGATATGGACCCATTGGGAATGATCTAATGTAATTAAGTATCAAGGAGGCTACTTACACTACTGGGGGTGTTGGGGGGGTGAGTGTGTGCATACAAACAGAAGATGTTTTCTTTCAGTGCTACATTCTAAAAGTCTCATAATGATAACAGATTATTTTAAGGAATAATTACTGTTTCTGGAAATGCTTTTGTTGTTGAAGCTGACATCACGAACGGTTATTTTTAAAGGGTCAAGTGGACGTGGGCTTCCACAGCAGTTTAAGTATCACTGACTGTGATCTGTCTGCCTTTGGAAAGGTCTCTCCCACACTCTTCTCCCTGTGCTCTGAGTCTGTCTCCTGACTAGTTTACAGTAGCCACTCACTTACCCATTGACAAAGTAACTGAATCTATACTTCCTAGAGAATGCCTTGTTATTGTTCATATTAAACTGCTAAATTTTGAATCTTCATCATTTATGCCATGATAATTACATTTTTAAAGTATGACCCAATCTTTTCATTTTTTATAGTGTTTTTAATGACTGTTCTTCTTCAGTAAAAGGAGAAGGGCCAGACATCGCACTCTGAATGGATGCCCAGTTGGGGCGAGGCAGGGAGGGAGTGTGTTTGGGCCCGGCAGCCAGTGGGGGTAACCCGGTGGCACTTGTGGGCACTAACTCACCTCAGAGTCCACCTTGGTCTCAAGGCAAAGGTAGCTGAGCCTCCTAATCCAGTTTACAGAAGGGAGGAGGGCGATAAACAAAGCCTGTTGTTAGAACAATCAAAGTAAACTCCTGTGAAGCTGGAAGGTTTAAATTGGGGCTGGAGGAGGGAAGGCCCAGAGGGAGCCCCCGAGGGGGGGAGTTCAGGGGCAGCTGGCGAGCAGTGTATGCAGTGCTTTCCTGACCCTCAACACAGGGCGTGTTTGTGAAGAGCCACCATGTGTCAGGGTCAACTGCACAGTGTGGTGTCAGGAGCAAAATGGACAAGACACTTTAGCAACTTCTCTGAAATATCACATACCAGACTCAGCAGAAACAAAAGAACTGAGTGGGCCAAGTGTCTGTGGGGGTGGCAATCAGTTTTGCAGTTTCACTTGGATAGTTTGGGGAGCAGAGTAGGTGGGAAAAGGTCCACGTAAGCTCTTATTCAACCCAATGGAAAATGAACTCTTCATGAGTCAGGGAGGGATAGCTCTTATCTTCTGTCTATTACAAAAGAACCATGCATGATCCTTCAGGGACTCCATCAGCCTGCAGGGTGAAAGCACAGATGCCCTCCAGGAGTCTGGGAGGCGCCTGCCACTCCCTTGTCATAGGTCCACACTCCTGATATCAAACAGCCAGTATTAGGCTTTAAACACTAGACTAGATGAAGCTAACCAGCTGATAACTTATTGGAAAGATAAAGCAAATTACTGGAAGGATAGCTCAAAGAAAGAACAACAACAAAAACGCAAATAAAGACTCTGAGCCAGTCAGGAAACAAAGCAGCTCCAGGAGGGCTGAGAGGAGGAGTGATGGACACTATGGGGGGCAGTGTCAGTCCACGGGGTTCTTCACATCACTCTGGGGCTGAATGCTGGCAGGGAAGGACTGACTACCCCAGCCAGCGCCAGAGGTGAAGATGAGAGGGCTGTGTGCCTCAGGGCAGGGCGACTCCCTAAAGACACACTACACCACATGATCACAAGAATGAGACCAGGCTGCCAGGAAATAATGTCAAAGGACAATCATTAAAATATCACTATTCTTAATGACTGGCAGAGTCTTCCTATCACAAAATCCCTATATAAAACAAAGCAAAACAACAAAACAATAAAAAAGCAACAGCTATTATTTTGCTGATTATTAGCATTGTTTGGTTGATTTGGAAATCCACATGCATGCATATCATAAATTACAGTTCAATTATAAATCAACAAGGACAAGATGATCCTAGAAACAATCAGAGAAAAATATCTAAAAAGGACTTAAAAATAAAGGACACACACTACTGATTCCACAAGAGGTAACTGAACAGAGTCACACAAATTTTCAGAGCATACTATTTTGTAGGAAATATTTTTGACCAAAGAGCAATTAAGTTCATGTATGCTGAAAGATTGCAGGCTGTCACCACATGTTCCTGAAACAGTAAGTAGCTGAACAACTGAAATCCATGTGATCTGAGGTCACAAAGGCAACTGCCACCTGAATTCTAGAGATGGGTGAACCCAGAAGTTCTGCTTTCTTGGACAAGAAGCTCCAGTAGGAACACTTAAATGCAACGTGCATCCCAGCTGGTGAAAACTCGGATGACACCCATGCTGTGCACCTTCGTCACACACAGCTGCCTGGGGTTCTGCCCTCCAAGTGTGTAGGTCCCCGTGAGCAGATGCTCCGGGAGACCCAAGAACAGACGCGGGAGCTCCTCTCTCTGTATGGCTCCCTTCACGGCACATCCCCTCCTGCCAACCATGAGAATCCTTCAGCTCCGACCTGTCTCCTACAAGAAAGGGACGGGCCTGCTCAGTATGCTGCTACTGGAAAAGTGTGGAGAAATAGCTTCAAAAAGAATGAAGAGGCTGAGACAAAGGGAAAAAACATCCAGTTGTCGATGTGACTGGTGATGGAAGTAAAATCCAATGCTATAAAGAACAGTATTGAATAAGAACCTGTAATTTTAAGTCCATGAATCAAGGTAAACTGGAAGTAGTCAAACAGGACATGGCAAGAGTGACCAACATATTTTAGGGATCTGTGAACTAAAATGACCGGAATGGGCAAACTTCACTCAGATGACCATTATATCTACCAAGTGGGTAGGAAGCCCTTAGAAGAAACGGAATAGCCCTCACAGTCAACAAGAGCCTGAAATGAGGTACTTGGGTGCAATCTCAAAAATGACAGAATGATCTCTGTTCATTTCCAAAGCAAATTGTTCAATATCACAAAAATCCAAGTCTATGTCCCAAACACAAAGGCCAAAGAAGCTGAAGTTGAAAGTTTCTATGAAGACCAACAAGACCTTCTAGAACTAACACACACACATGCAAACACACATACACACACACAGATGTCCTTTTCATCAGAGGGGACTGAAATGCAAAATAGGAAGTCAAAAGATACCTGGAGTAACAGGAAAGTTTGGCCTTAGAGTACAAAATGAAGCAGGGTAAAGGTTAACAGAGTTTTGGGAAGAGAAAGAACTGGTCACAGCAAATACCCTCTTCCAACAACACAAGAAACAACTCCACACATGGACATCACCAGATGGTCAATACTGAAATCAGACTGATTATATTCTTTGAAGCCAAATATGAAGAAGCTCTACACAGTCAGCAAAAACAAGACCGGGAGCTGACTGTGGCTCAGATCATGAACTACTTATTATGAAATTCAGACTTCAATTGAAGAAAATAGGGAGAACCACTAGACCATTCAGATAGGACCTAAACCAAATCTGGGACTATTACATAGTGCAAGTGAGAAATGTATTTAAGGGATTAGATCTGAAAGAGTGCCTGAAGAAACATGGACAGAGGTTCATGACATTGTACAGGAGAAAGTGATCAAAACCATCTACAAGAAAGAGATGCAAAAAGGCAAAATGACTGTCTGAGGAGGCCTTATAAATAGCTCAGAAAAGAAGAGAAGCAAAAAGCAAAGAAAATAAGGAAAGATCTATCCATCTGAATGTAGAGTTCCAAAGAATAGCAAGGAGAGATAAGAAAGCCCTCCTAAGTAATCAATGCAAATATATAAAAGAAAACAATAGAATGGGAAAGACTAGAAACCTCGTCAAGAAAATTAGAGATACCACGGGAACATCTGATATAAAATGGGCACAATTAAGGACAGAAACCGTATGGACCTAACAGAAGCAGAAGATACTAAGAAGAGGTGGCAAGAATACACAAAAGAACTATACAAAAAAGNGTTCAATATCACAAAAATCCAAGTCTATGTCCCAAACACAAAGGCCAAAGAAGCTGAAGTTGAAAGTTTCTATGAAGACCAACAAGACCTTCTAGAACTAACACACACACACGCAAACACACATACACACACACAGATGTCCTTTTCATCAGAGGGGACTGAAATGCAAAATAGGAAGTCAAAAGATACCTGGAGTAACAGGAAAGTTTGGCCTTAGAGTACAAAATGAAGCAGGGTAAAGGTTAACAGAGTTTTGGGAAGAGAAAGAACTGGTCACAGCAAATACCCTCTTCCAACAACACAAGAAACAACTCCACACATGGACATCACCAGATGGTCAATACTGAAATCAGACTGATTATATTCTTTGAAGCCAAATATGAAGAAGCTCTACACAGTCAGCAAAAACAAGACCGGGAGCTGACTGTGGCTCAGATCATGAACTACTTATTATGAAATTCAGACTTCAATTGAAGAAAATAGGGAGAACCACTAGACCATTCAGATAGGACCTAAACCAAATCTGGGACTATTACATAGTGCAAGTGAGAAATGTATTTAAGGGATTAGATCTGAAAGAGTGCCTGAAGAAACATGGACAGAGGTTCATGACATTGTACAGGAGAAAGTGATCAAAACCATCTACAAGAAAGAGATGCAAAAAGGCAAAATGACTGTCTGAGGAGGCCTTATAAATAGCTCAGAAAAGAAGAGAAGCAAAAAGCAAAGAAAATAAGGAAAGATCTATCCATCTGAATGTAGAGTTCCAAAGAATAGCAAGGAGAGATAAGAAAGCCCTCCTAAGTAATCAATGCAAATATATAAAAGAAAACAATAGAATGGGAAAGACTAGAAACCTCGTCAAGAAAATTAGAGATACCACGGGAACATCTGATATAAAATGGGCACAATTAAGGACAGAAACCGTATGGACCTAACAGAAGCAGAAGATACTAAGAAGAGGTGGCAAGAATACACAAAAGAACTATACAAAAAAGATCTTCATGACCAAGATAACCATGATGATGTGATCACTCACCTAGAGCCAGGCATCCTGGAGTGTGAAGTCAGGCGGGCCTTAGGAAGCATCACTATGAACAAAGCTAGTGGAGGTGATGGAATTCCAGTTGAGCTATTTCAAATCCCAAAAGATGATGCTTTTAAAGTGTTGCACTCAATATGCCAGTAAATTTGGAAAACTCAGTAGTAGCCATAGGACGGGAAAAGATCAGCTTTCATTCCAAAGAAAGGCAATGCCAAAGAATGTTCAAATTACCACACAATTGCACTCATCTCACAGCTAGAAAAGTAATGCTTAAATTCTCCAAGCTATGCTTCAATAGTACGTAAACTTAGAATTTCTAGATGTTCAAGCTGGATTTAGAAAAGGCAGAGGAACCAGAGATCAAATTACCAACATCTGCTGGATCAGAAAATAAGAAAGGGAATTCCAAAAATACATCTACTTCTGCTTCATTGATTACACTAAAGCCTTTGACTGTGTGGATCACAACAAAGTGTAGAAAATTCTTCAAGAGATGGAAATACCAGACCACCTTACCTGCCTCCTGAGAAACGTGTATGAAGGTCAGGAAGCAACAGTTAGAATTTAACATGGAACAATGAACTGGTTTCAAATTGAGAAAGGAGTACATTAAAGCTGTATATTGTTACCCTGCTTATTTAACTTATATACAGAGTACACCATGTGAAATACCAAGCTGGATGAAGCACAAGCTGGAATGAAGATAGTGGGGAAAAATATCAATAACTGCAGATATGTAGATGACATCATCCTTATGGCAGAAAGCAAAGAGGAACTAAAGAGCTTCTTGATGAAAGTGAAAGAGGAGAGTGAAAAGGCTGACTTAAAACTCAACACTCAAAAAGCCAAGATCATGGCATTCAGTCCCATCACTTAATAGCAAATAGATGTGGAAACAATGGAAAGAGCGAGAGACTTTATTTTGGGGGGCTCCAAAGTCACCATATGTGTTGACTGCAGCCATGAAATTAAAAGATGCATACTCCTTGGAAGAAAAGCTGTGACAAACCTAGACATTGTATTAAAAAGCAGAGATATCTCTTTGCCGACAAAGGTCTNGAGCGAGAGACTTTATTTTGGGGGGCTCCAAAGTCACCATATGTGTTGACTGCAGCCATGAAATTAAAAGATGCATACTCCTTGGAAGAAAAGCTGTGACAAACCTAGACATTGTATTAAAAAGCAGAGATATCTCTTTGCCGACAAAGGTCTATCTAGTCAAAGCTATGGTTTTTCCAGTAATCATGTATGGATGTGAGAGTTGGACCATAAAGAAAGCTGAGTGCTAAAGAATTGATGCTTTTGAATTGCAGTATTGGAGAAGACTCTTGGGAGTCCCTTGGACAGCATGGAGATCAAACCAGTCAATCCTAAATGAAATCAATCAGTCCTGAATATTCACTGGAAGGAGTGACGCTGAAGCTGAAGCTCCAATACTCTGGCCACCTGATATGATGAAATGACTCACTTGAAAAGACTCTGATGCTGGGAAAGATTGAAGGCAGGAGAAGGGGATGACAGAGGATGAGATGGTTGGATGGCATCACCAACTCGATGAACACGAGTTTAGGCCAACTCCAGCAGTTGGTGATGGACAGGGAAGCGTAATGTGCTGCAGTCTATGGGGTTACAAAGAGCTGGACATGACTAAGAGATTGAACTGAACTGAACTGCCTGCTCAGAGTGCCCTCCACTTTCCTCCTCCCTTGGGAATGTGCTACTGGCACAAGTTGAAATCACCTGGAATGCAATGCACATATAAGTTCTCAGTGCCTTTTCCTGGCTTGATGGCCTATGTGTCTGTGGTGGTGAGGCAAGCTACCCTGTGTGGGGGCTTGCTTGGTCTGAATCTCCTACTGGCATCATGGAAGGAGCCCTCAGGCTTCTCATCAGCTTGTGCATAGCCAGGGCAGAAGGAGAAGAAGAAAGGGTGAGATTTAAGACCTGTCAGGAGCAGACTGTAATGCAGAAGACCTGGGTTCGATTCCTAGGTTGGGAAGATCCGATGGAGAAGGGAACAGTTACCCACTCCAGTATTCTGGAGAGTCCATGGGGTCGCAAATAGTCGGACACGACTGAGTGGCTTTCACTTTCACTTCACTAGGATGAGTCAAACATGACAAATGAAGTCAGGCTTCTCATTACAATCACCTAATCACATAACTCAGAAATTCATGAATGCACTAATTTATCAGATGAAAAAAACAAATATGACTGCACAGTACATTAAGTCATTTACTGGGATTACAACAAAGGAAATCTCTTAGGGTTCCCAGTACAGACACCTCCATATCTTCTGACTGCTTCCTATCTGTACAAAAATTTCAGTCAGAGAATAAATTTAATCAGAAAAAGGAGAACATGCAGAAACAAAGGAAAACAGTAAAACAAGACAAAACAATAATACTTCAGTTACTAAAGACAAGAACATTTTGGTTCCTCCTCAAGGGCTATAAATATTATTCTGAACCACATCCTGTGAGCTGTCCCAAAGATACTGAAACCCCCCAACCAGGTGGAAAAGTTAACTGCATGATGACCAGACTGTGGCCATAACACCCTCTGCTCCATCATACACAACTCTGAGAAATGGCCTCAAGGAGACAGGAACAAACCTCCTCTGGAATTGAACTGTATACTTAAACCACCCAGTGTAACACTGGTCAGACCGTGGCATGATCAATTTTAAGATGACTGTCAGAGCTGACCGTTCTATTTCTGCATGTGCCCCCCGCCCCCAACACTCTCCTTTAAGAGCTCCTGCCCCTGAGCAGCAAGGTGGGGGCATCTGCTTCTTTGGTATGGGAGTTCCCTTTTTCCCCAGACTGCTGGCTTCCTCAACAAAGCTATCTTTCCTTTTGCCCTACACTTTCCTCTCAGTATTGGATTTTTAGGCAAAAAGCAGCTAAACCTGAGTCTGGTAATAGGGTGATGGCTGTAACTGACAAGATGGAACTCCTTCCAGCAAGCAGCTTATGGTATAGGGTCACGTTTCTCAAACTCTTGGTTGCCCAATAATTAACTGAGTAGCCTGCTAGAAATACTCATTCTCAGGCCACCCTGCCGAGTCTGGGTGGGCTCAGACACATGAAGAATCATCCCCAGATGACCTGTCTGCGGATCTCACTTTAAAGTAAAGGCAGCTAGTCTACTTCCAGCCAGCATGACAATCATGAGGAGAGCTATCACTTCCTCTATGAACTACTGCAGGTGTGTCATTCAGAGAGGCTACCTCCTGTTTTTCCTGGAAAAATCCAGGTTTTCAATTCTTGATCTTGTGTCTCATCTACTTTACCACCTGTCTCAACTGAATCCTAATTGGACAATCATTTCTGTCATTACCATAAATCTTATGCAAACCTTTGAACAGCAGTGTAGCACAGATTCTGAGTCAGACACGCTGGGTTTTTAAATCATCTCAGTCACTTGGTAGCTACTTTGACCCTGTACAAATT
This sequence comes from Neotragus pygmaeus, assembly GCA_006410875.1. Taxonomy (NCBI): domain Eukaryota; kingdom Metazoa; phylum Chordata; class Mammalia; order Artiodactyla; family Bovidae; genus Neotragus; species Neotragus pygmaeus. Next base: position 23,491 of record SJYV01010400.1, on the reverse strand, counting down.
ACTTGTCCTTAGCCATTAGTCTCCTCGTCTATAAAATGGGGATAATAATAGATCACCAGTCTAAAAGAAGTGCTGTTCAGACTAACGAGCTCACATACACAAAGTGCTCAGCTCACGCTCAGTATGTCAGGAGTCCTCAGCACAGACCTGTCGTCAGTCATCACCGTCATCTGGCTAGAGCGGCATGTGTGTCTCGGGGCAGCCATGGAGGGTCTGCCAGCAAGACGGCACCTATGCAGAATCTGGAGACTCCTGTCGTTAGGCTCATTAACTTTTATTTTCTTTAATGACATCCCCAAACCGCTTAGATTTAAATGAGTATGATGCTTTCACTAAGTATTAAGAAGCATTCTCACCAAATTATTGCTTTTATTTTGAACTTCTATGAACCAATTTTAGTTACTATCATTAGCCAGTCATAATAATCATTTTTTAATAAGCACCTTGCTCTGTAGGAAAGGAATGTGACTTACCCCCTCAGTCTCACAGAAACTGCAGGAACTAATCAAAGGAGACATCCAAAATAACACATGCTTTCTGTTCCAATAATTCTAAACACTCATAGGTTTTCAGCATCTCTGTCTCCCTAAATCCTCAGATAGTGTAATTATCACATACTGAGACAAGGGATAATTAAAAACATGAAATTTTACTTTAATATTGTTAGAATAGTTGATGAGTCAACTGTCTGCCAATTATCATTAAGGTCTTTCTTTTAATGCAGCATACTTAAGCTTGTGCCCTTGAGTTACGTAATAAAATAGTAGATTTAACCTAAGATGGTGTGATGCATATATTTGTTTACACTGAGAAGAGCAGCCCACAGTCCCTGTGTTGCTGTAATTAAGGCCAACAACTGTGAGATGTAGGCATCTTGTTTTACAAGAAAGTGGAAGCTAAAGATGAGAGGCACCAGAGGCTGCTGGACACTCTCTCCCCTGGTAAAATGAAATGCAACATTGAACATCAGCTCTACTTCAATTAAAAATAAACTAATTTTAAAAGTGTTAATCAGAGAGAAATCAACTCTGAAATATTCACTGGAAGGACTTATGCTGAAGCTCCAATACTTTGGGCAGCTAATGTGAAGAGCCAACTCATTGGAAAAGACCCTGATGCTGGGAAAGATTGAGGGCAGGAGGAAAAAGGGCAACAGAGGATGAGATGGTTGGATGGCATCACTGACTCAATGGACGTGAATTTGAGCAAACTCTGGGAGATAGTGGAGGACAGAGAAGCCTGGCAAGCTGCAGTCCATGGGGTCACAGAGAGTCAGACAGGACTGAACAACTCAGCAACAGCAAATCAGACAGGTGATGCATTAGGTTCGTCTGAAATCTACTGAGGGAAATAAAGAACTCAGCTACTCATTTTCTGATTTTCATAGATCAGTGAGAATGGAAAGAATCCTTCAGAAACATGTCAGCTTACAGAATTCTAAAAATCCAACTTCTAGTGAGGGAATCAGAGAAGGCAATGGTGACCCTCTCCAGTACTCTTGCCTAGAGAATCCCATGGACAGAGGAGCCTGGTAGGCTGAAGTCCATGGGGTCGTGAAGAGTCAGACATGACTGAGCAACTTCACTTTCAGTTCATACTTCATTAAAACTTTATCTAAAGAATGAATCACGCCAGGAAATATACTGACCTAACAATCTATTTTCAATGTGATCACACACAACATACACCTGTAGATCTGTTTGCATGTATCTACCTTACTTGGTTCAATCAACTTTAGAATTAATCCCAGCCAACGTTTCCATCTTTGAAATTATGCCACTTCAAGCTTATGTGCTATGTTGCTGGGTACCAAACTACAGGTTTAAGGCACCTGCCTTTTTTTGTCCTCATCTGAAGTTCACAATAAAGAAAAGACTGAATGGGATGACTCCAACCTAAAATAATGGGTATTAAATCACGGTACAAACATTATAGGTTTCCCCATCATTCCTACAATTCTTTTGTTCAGTCAGGAAAAAATATGAACAGAGAGAATGACTGAAAATTGCTCCTTGGTATAAACCACTTTGATGTCTGACATGCTTTCCCACCTGCAGGGTTTTCTACATACGATTTCATTGCTTTCACCCTCCCTTATACTGGATATGAGACCAGCTGTGAGTACAGAGACAGGTTAAATTTGAAGTACATGTGTTCTGTTTGCTTGTTGCAAAGCATATTTTAAACAAATGAGTATACACTATGATAATAGTATTATTAAAAAGAATCCTAATTAATGATACAGTCTACTGGATTCAAGCTGGGTTTAGGTTAAAACAAAAGGTGGCAGCTTTGGGAAGGGTTTGGGTGAGCATGAGGCTGCATCCTTCAGAGCTTTGAGAATGAGTTTTGCAAATTCAGTTATAAATATGCGGCTTCTGTGACTCAGACAAAAATCTGTGATTTGAAGTTACACATTTCACTGTATATCTTATATCTTAACCCATCACACAAATTTTGAATTACAACCATCTTCCCATTTATGAAGGGTTTTAGAAAACATTAATGTTACAATGAATATTCATGACATGATTTTCTCACTTCAATCCATCTAACTCATGAATTTTCATTTTGAAAGGGAAATGGTTTCTGTCTTGTAAAAACAAACTTACTTTTCATTAAACATTCAAGAAGATCTCAAAGGATACTGGGCCTCAATTTTTTTTTACAGAATAGAAGATGGAATGTAAAACTTATTTTTTTCTTCCAGCTTCCACCACACTATAAATTACATTATTGAGTTTTGATACAGGACAAGATTAAAACACTAGGTATCTGGAGATCTATGTGGCTGTCTCCCAAACCTATGAACTTCGTGGTTATTGTAAGGTTAAACAGAATCAGGTGTTGGACTGACCTCCCGTTTATCACTGCCAGGAAGAGCTCCAGATGGAGTGGAACTCCTGCTTTGTCAGCACAGAGCAAAAGAGATAAACTTGCCTCCTGCTTATGTGCAATACTAATGATTAGGAAGAGTTCTTTCCAGACAGTAAAAACATGTTAGGACATTTTTTTGTAGTTTTACATTATTTCAGATACTGAGTATCAACAAAGGGCCCTTTGGCATTTATATTTTTTATGTTTCAAAACTCGAAGAATTTCTCTTTCTTCTTAAAGCTTGGATATATGTGGTCTTTCTTTTATGAATTTCAGTCTTCATTTGTTGCAGCACAGGATTTTTGAAAGCTCTAGTCTCTAAACTAATGGTTGCTTTATTTTTTTATCCTTTTGAAATTATTTCTTTTTTAATCTAAATTTATTTATTTTAATTGGAGGTTAATTACTTTACAATATTNCCAAAGAAAGGCAATGCCAAAGAATGCTCAAACTACCACACAATTGCACTCATCTCACATGCTAGTGAAGGATATATGTATACCTATGGCTAATTCATATTGAGGTTTGACAGAAAACAACAAAATTCTATAAAGCAAGTATCCTTCAAAAAAATAAGCTGAAAACGAAAAAAAAATAGTTTTTATATTATCAGACATGCATTGAATACTTTTCATGTACTGGACATATTGAGGATACAAAGGCATATCAGAAACAGATCACCACCCTCATTAGTTCCCGACCTAGAAAAACAGTTCCTTTGCACATTTAAAAGAGCGAAAGTTTGTTGTTGCTATTGTTTAGTCACTAAGTCATGTGTGACTCTTTCGATGCCATGGACTGTAGCCTGCTAGGCCCCTCTGACCGTGAGATTCTCCAGTCAAGAATACTGGAGTGGATTGCCATTTTCTTCTCCAGGGCATCTTCCCAACCCAGGGGCAAAACTCCTATCTCCTGCATTGGCAGGTGGATTCTTTACCACTGAGCTACCAGCAAAGTTTATCCTCTTCTTTTTTTCAAATGAGGCAACTGGAGTTTGAAGAAGTCGATAGGTTTGTTTACAAGTTGGTGGTGATTTAGTCACTAAGTCGTGTCCGACTCTTGATACCCCATGGTCTGTAGCCTTCCGGGCTCTTCTGTCTGTGGAATTTTGCAGGCAAGATTACTGGAGTGGGTTTCCATTTCCTTCTCCAGGGGATCTTCCCAACCCAGGAATTGAACCTGGGTCTCCAGAATCACAGGCAGATTCTTTAGGAACTGAGCTACAAGGGAAGTTTGTTTACAAGTTACACAGCTATTAATAGTAATGAAGAAAGCTAGGATTTGACCCCAAGTCCAAGTCATAACTGAGCATTCTGCTGTCTGCTTTCCATGGTGATTAGCAAAGATAAAATGAGGATCCAGGAATGAAAATCAAAGAGAGAGGGGATCTGGTCCCTGGCGAGCCTTTTTGTGATGCATTCTTACAGGAGGTTACAGATNTTGACCCCAAGTCCAAGTCATAACTGAGCATTCTGCTGTCTGCTTTCCATGGTGATTAGCAAAGATAAAATGAGGATCCAGGAATGAAAATCAAAGAGAGAGGGGATCTGGTCCCTGGCGAGCCTTTTTGTGATGCATTCTTACAGGAGGTTACAGATAAGCAGAACCGGGCACGTGGGGTCAGAACTCCTGAAGTCCTGTTACCTTGCTGTCCCTTGGCCAGCTGGTAAGTTTCACAAGGAAGAGTTGGTGGTGGGTGGGGCCTGGCTTCACCCAGATGCCCAGGTTATTGCCCCGCATTTCTGACCCTCACCGGCCAACCCTGATGAGGATAAATGACGAGGAGCATGGCCTGCAGGTGTGCAGGCAGGAGGCTGGCCCTGGACCAATCCCCTGCAGTCTCACCCAGGAGGGATGCTGGCCTAATCTCCATGGGAGAGTCAGGACCACCCAGGCCTTAGGTCCAGCCTCTGCCTCATCTGCTTCCCAGGGGAGTGGCTTCTTTTTCCTTCTCATTCTAATTTTCAAGTACTAACCTATTTCCTTAAAAGCAAACAAAGAAATCAAGCCAAAAATCTCTTCATTTTAAAAAGTACTACAATAGTTTCTATATACNCTCTTTACGGCTGCTCCAGCAAATCACAGCTGCTGCTCCTTACCTTGGATGAAGGGTATCTCCCTACCGCTTGTAAAGTAAAATTAAAAAAAAAAAGTTAGGTAGTTTCCAGTGTGTACAAGTCTTGCAGTTTTAAGTTAAATTTATTCCTAAGTGTTTTTTTCCTTTTTGATACTATTTTACACGGAATTGTTTTCTTAATTTTATTTTGGATTGTAAATTGCTAGGGTACAGCCAGCAATCACTTCTAATGGACTTTTGATTAGCATGTGTTTTCAATTGCAAACTTAGTTAATGAAACATCTTCTGGCATTGAAAACTGTGTTTGTAAGTTTAACAGATGTGTTTTCCTTAAGTATTTCAGTGGTCTGATAACAAAGTCATTTTGAATGAATTTGGAATATGATGAAACATATTCTCTTAAATGTTCCAGCACTGTTTATAAACTTAGATTTCAGCCTAAACCACAAATTTAAAGCAACTACACACCAGAGTGTGAGTCCCTAGTCTCTATTTCCAAAAAAAAATTCCAGACATGAGATCCCTTTTTGACATCCAGACCTTAATACTGAACCATTTCTGAATTCATGCCTAGTCCTTCTGATCTGAGTATCTGGGTGCCTGTTGGGAAGAACAGTTCCTGCCCCAGTTACCTGCAGACCTTGGGGGCAAATGCACTCACTCAACTGAGGAATCAATTAACAGCCTAGATCAGGAGCTGATTGTAGCCAGTTCAAACAAACAAGCTTACCCCGCAAAGCATGTACATAAATGCAAGAGCGAGTTTTTTGGGAAAACATATTCTGATGTTTCATACCAATCCCACACTTAATATCTCCTCCAAATTTATCTTTATCGTAATTGTTTGTAAAGATAACGTGATGAATTTTTTCCACTAAGCCCTATAGGGTTATTCAGTTTATCCCAATGTGCAAAAAGTTGTATTATTTTCTGTGTTCCATCATGTGGGACTCCCCTGGTGGCCCAGAGTTTAGGACCTCGCCTTCCAACTTGGGGAATGCACTTTTGATCTCTAGTGGGGGAGCTAAGGCCTGACATGCCTCTGGCCAAAAAGCCAAAGCATAAGACAGAAACAATACTGTAACAAATTCAATAGAGACTGTACAATTGGTCCACATCAAAAAGTTTTTTAAAAAAAGATTGGGAAGTAAAATGTAAGGAGGTTCTGCTATGTGCATGTTACCTTGCTTCTCATCTGACAGCTGAACACCTGGCTGTCAATATTTGCTAAGGAAGAAATGACCCGTCTGTCATTTACACTTTCAGCCAGTCAGGTCAGTCCCCAGTCGTGTCCGACTTTTCAACCCATGGACTGCAGCACACCAGGCTTCCCTGTCCATCATCAATTCTGAAGCTTGCTCAAACTCATGTCCATCAAGTCAGTGATGCCTTCCAACCATCTCATCCTCTGCCATCCCCTTCTCCTCCTGCTTTCATCCTCCTCCTTTCAATCTTTCCCAGCTTCAGGGTCTTTTCTAATGAGTTAGTTCTTTGCATCAGGTGGCCAAAGTATTGGAGTTTCAGCTTCATCAGTCCTTCCAATGAGTATTCAGGACTGATTTCCTTTAGGATGGACTGGTTGGACCTCCTTGCAGTCCAAGGGACTCTCAAGAGTCTTCTCCAACACCACAGTTCAAAAGCATCAATTCTTCAGCACTCAGCTTTCTTTAGTGTAAATTTATTTATAAGGTGGTAATTCACTTCTCAGTGGGACAGGAAACGCAAAGGTTCTGTTTACACTGCACCAGTAAGAGATGCCTGTGGGGCTGGCTGGTTTCAATCACACAAGTGTTTAGATTAGACCCAGAGCTGAAGAATACTCTGAACCGATTCAGCACCAAAAACAGAAAGTATGTCGATTTGGGGCAGATGAATCCACCTGCCTTGGGACTCATGAGTGCATTTCAGGCCAGAAGGAAACCAGCAGCTCTGTGTGGGAAGTCCAGCACTTTACAGACAAGGTTGCTCCTCCCTCGTTTTTTTCCCTTTCTTTCTTTTCTGTAATTGAAATATAGTTGATTTACAAAATTATATTAGTCTCAAGTGTACAGCACAGTGATTCAGCATTTTATAGATTTTACTTCATTAAAAGTTATTAAATGTATATTATATAACGATATATACAGAAGGACTATACAAAAAAGATTTTAATGACCTGGATAACCATGATGGTGTGATCACTCACCTAGAGCCAGACATCCTGGAATGTGAAGTCAAGTGGGCTTTAGAAAGCATCACTATGAACAAAGCTAGTGGAGGTGATGGAATTCCAGTTGAGCTATTTCAAATCCTAAAAGATGATGCTGTGAAAGTCCTGCACCCAATATGCCAGCAAATTTGGAAAACTCAGCAGTGGCCACAGGACTGGAAAAGGTCAGTTTTCATTCCAATCCCAAAGAAAGGCAATGCCAAAGAATGCTCAGACTACAGCACAACTGCACTCATCTCACACACTAGTAAAGTAATGCTCAAAATTCTCCAAGCCAGTCTTCAGCAATACGTGAACCATGAACTTCCACAGTCAGCTCCCAGTCTTGTTTTTGCTGACTGTACAGGGCTTCTCCATCTTTGGCTGCAAAGAATATAATCAATATGATTTCAGTATTGACCATATGTCAATGTTCATATGTCAGTGATGTCCATATGTAGAGTCTTCTCTTGTGTTGTTGGAGGGTGTTTGCTATGACCAGTGTGTTCTCTTGGCAAAACTCTGTTAGCCTTTGCCCTGCTTCATTTTGTACTCCAAGACCAAATTTGCCTGTTACTCCAGGTATCTCTTGACTTCCTACTTTTGCATTCCAGCCCCTGTAATAAAAAGGACATCTTTTTGGGGGTGTTAGTTCTAGAAGGTCTTGTAAGTCTTCATAGAACTGTTCAGCTTCTTCAGCATTAGTGTTTGGGGCATAGACTTGGATTACTGTGCTATTGAATGGTTTGCCTTGGAAACAGAGATCATTCTGTCGTTCTTGAGACTGCATCCAAGTACTGCCTTTCGGACTTATCTGTTGACTACGATGGCTACTCCATTTCTTCTAAGGGATTCTTGCCCACAGTAGTGGAAGGGGATGACAGAGGATGAGATAGTTGGATGGCATGACTGACTCGATGGACATGAGTTTGGGAACCTTCGTTTGGGAGCTGGTAATGGACAGGGAAGGCTGGCTTCCTGCAGTCCATGGGGTCACAAAGAGTTGGACATGACTGAGCGACTGAAATGAACTGAATCCCATACTATAGTTTGTCCCTCCTCACTCCCCTCTCCCACTGGTAACCACTGGTTTTGTTTTCTACTCCTGCGAGTCTGTTTCTATTTTGCTAGATACATCCTTTTTTTTCTTTTTAAAAATGTGGACCATTTTTAAAGTCTTTATTGAATTTGTTACAATATTGCTTTTATGTTTGGGTTTTTGGGCCCTGAGCCATGTGGGGATCTTAGCTCACCTGCACCTCCTGCATTGGAAAGGGAAGTCCTACCGCTAGACCTCCAGGGAAGTGCCTGCATTTGTTTTATTTTTTAGATTCTACATCAACATGTGGGGACTAAACAACATGCTACTAAAATCCAAGTGGGTTAAGGAAGAAACCAAAGTGGAAATCAGGAAACACCCTGGGACAATTGAAAATGGACACACAACTTTAAAAATCTAAAATCTATGGAACTCAGCAAAAGCAATTCACAGAGGGAAGTTTACAGTGATACAGGCTGAACTCAAGAAACAAGGAGCATCTCAAACAGACAACATAACCTACGACGCCCCGCTCTCTCTTGCCTTTTTGGGAAGTTTGCGAGGGACCACTAGCCCGTCTCTCACACAAGCCGTCTGAGGAGTCCTGCGCCTCTCCATCTCCCCCTCTGGGAAGAGCCCTGGTGGGGGGTGGCTACACTGGTCAGACCCAGGCCTGAACCCCATGGCCCCACTGGTCATGGGTTGTGGGCTGGCTGTGTCCCTCCTCCCACTTGGGAGGGAAGCGGGTAGGGCACACCTTTGAAGAATGACATAGCCATAGCGTGTGACCCAAACAACACGGTCCAAGATGACAGAAGACACAATTTCCAGTGAACCCTGAGCTTCAGCATACACTCATTGTAACGCATTACCATCTAAATGACACACCCACAGGTGCCAACACAGTTCTGAACCCAACCATCAGAGGCCAAAAAGTGGGCAGTGGCCCAGTTCCTGGAAATCCCCACCCCTTCCTGAAATGGTTGGAATAACCCTACCACTCATTAGCCTATGAAATTACCCACCCCATAAGCACTAATCACCCTACCTTCTGAGATGGCCCACACTTTGTCTGTGGAGTGCGCTTCTCTCTAAATCCACTGATCTAATCCACTTCTTACCTATCACTTTGTCTCTCACTGAATTCTTTCGGCAATGAGACATCAAGAAACTGAGCTTCATTAAGTCCTGAGACCACATGTGATCTCAGTTAAAAGACAGTGGGTTCAAGTCCCAATCAGAGTTACGTGGTTTTACTACCACCCATGGGGCTTCCCAGGTGGCACTACTGATAAAGACCAGCCTGCCAATGCAGGAGACATAAGAGACTCGAGTTGGATCCCTGGGTCAGGAAGATCCCTGGGGGAGGGCATGGCAACCCACTCTAACATTCTTGGCTGGAGAATTCCATGGACAGAGGAGCCTGGTGGGCCAGTGCCATGGGGTTGTAAAGAGTCGGACACGACTGAAGTGACTTAGCACACACGGACACCACCCATGAGCCCTCAGTGCAAGCTGAGCGAGGCCCAACCTCCTTTCCAGTGAAACAGGTGACTGACTTGGTGGGGATCCCGCCGGTGTCCAGGGAACAAGGCCATGTGGAGCAGGGCTGTGCTGGGGGGGGCTGTTCTGGGGGCCATGTGTCCTTTTAAAAAAAAAATTATTTATTTTAATTGGAGGCTAATTACTTTACAATATTGTATTGGTTTTGCATACATCAACATGAATCCACCACAGGTATACACGTGTTCCCCATCCTGAACCCCCCTCCCACCTCCCTCTCCATACCATCCCTCTGGGTCATCCCAGTGCACCAGCCCCAATAATCCTGTATCCTGCATCCAACCTAGACTGGCGATTCATTTCTTATATGATATTATACGTGTTTCAATGCCATTCTCCCAAATCATTCCACCCTCTCCCTCTCCCACAGAGTCCAAAAGACTGTTCTATACATCTGTGTCTCTTTTGCTGTCTCGCATACAGGGTTATCATTACCATCTTTCTAAATTCCATATATATGTGTTAGTATACTATATTGGTGTTTTTCTTTCTGGCTTACTTCACTCTGTATAATCGGCTCCAGTTTCATCCACCTCATTAGAACGGATTCAAATGTATTCTTTTTAATGGCTGAGTAATACTCCATTGTGTATATGTACCACTGCTTTCTTATCCATTCATCTGCTAATGGACATCTAGGTTNTATCATTACCATCTTTCTAAATTCCATATATATGTGTTAGTATACTATATTGGTATTTTTCTTTCTGGCTAACTTCACTCTGTATACTAGGCTCCAGTTTCATCCACCTCATTAGAACTGATTAAAACGTATTCTTTTTAATGGCTGAGTAATACTCCATTGTGTATATGGATGTATCTTGATAATCAATAGTTTACACAATCTTATCATGTCACTTGACTGTATTTTAACAATAGCAGTAGACAGATCTGCAAAATAGGTCTAAGGATAGGGGCTCAAATTCCACCTCAAGAAGATGATGATGCATGCCTTTCCACCTGAGACACTGCTGCATGCAACCTGGCCTCCCTGTATCCCTCTTCATCTTGGAAACTTTTGGCAACTTTCTCCTCTTATCCAGGTCCACTGAAACCTTACATCTCTTATTTCCAGTGCTCTGTAAACTGTTCCTTTTCACATTTCCCAAATTCATTCCTAAGCAGCAATTCAGACTTAAGACTTGACCTTCATCATGCTGATTTCTATTCTTCAGAATACCCACTAACTTTTATATTCATTTGGGCTTCATCAAAAACAAATTTTTTTAATGAAGACTATCTTGTAACCTGATATTTGCTGATAACCTACATGCCAGGTAATGATTCTGATCTTCATGAAGTTGAGAGGTTCACCTCCTGCTTCCCATGACTCTCCGAGGCAGGTTCATGCTCTAGCTTAGCACTGAAGCCAGTCCTCCACCATCCATGCCTGCTGACAGCTTCACCATGCACCTTCACACTAGCCACACGATATGTTCTTGGTTCTCACGTTGCCTCCCCAGCCATCTGCAGCCATTTCCTCAGTACCACAGACTCCTCAAACACCCTCATCCACTGTTTATCTAACTCTCCTGCTCAGAGGTCAGCACTCAGAGGAGTCTTCCTGAATAGCCAGATCTGTCCTTCCAACTGACTTCTGGCCTACCTCAAAGCACTTCTTTCACTGAACCAAAACCACCATCTATTTCTCCAACTCTGTTCTTCCCAGGGGGTCCCCTGAGGGAAGAATCTTGGGCTAAACACCTTTATATTCCCAGGGTCTCTCAAGGCGCTAGCCCCCTTGTGTGTGCTTGATTCATCTGCTGCATGTATTTCCTGTGAGCCCAGCACGATCAAATGGACAAGGCTGAGTGTCTGTGATAATCACTAGACAATTCTCTTTCCTTAAGTGCAGTAATACAGTGTTGGTATCCATGTAATAAAGACTCAGCATCCATTTTAGGCTGTCATTTAGCTATTGATTTATTTTGTCAGTTTAAATTTTTTTTTGTTTTGTTTTGTTTTTGCCATGTCATGACTATCTAAGGAGTGGAAAGAAAAGTGTTTTCTGAACTAGAGCTAACCTCTACTCTATAGTCCGGCTTCCCAGTCCTATTTGTTAAACATCTTCGCCAGCAAAAAAGCTGCAAATTGCCAGTTGCTCTCTGAAGCTGCAGCTAAGCTGTCACCTCTGACTTGCAGCAAAGGAACAGTCCACTATTTGTTCATGTTCTATCATTACACTGCAAATGATGGGATTGACTATCATCATGCCATCTGCAAGCAATGATATGATGGGAACCAAATGAGAAGACATTGCTCCTGTCAAAACTGCAAGTTGTAAACTCATAGTTCTCTTTGATTCTCAGCTATCCACTGTATTTCACTTCTGAAAATTAGTACTTTCAGTGATTTCTTTCCCTCATCTTACTATGTTAGAGAATATAAGAATGTTTATATGTTAAGATTAAGCTGACTTTATTTGATGAAATGTTAATAATTTTTTCATTGGGAAAGTTCGGAAATCAGCAAAAATTAAACTGACTCAAGGTATAAACTTTCCACGATCGAGTTAAGACCACTGCCTGACAGTAAATTCTGCTTTATCAGAATTCATAATACTTGATGAGGAGTCTAGTTTCTAGGGTGGATGGCCAGTGTAGACAAACAGAAGGCCTAGTCTTTTCCAGCAGGTGTTTCAGCGCTGTGTGTGTCCACTTCCGAGATGAGTGCAGTGCATGAGGAAGTAACTCCCATGTGAGCTGCTCCATGGTGGATGAGAGTACACAGGACTCCAGTGAGGCAGAGCACAGGAAATCTACAAGGAGAAGAATGGTGCTATTTCTAAGAGTAAAGATCCTACTTTAATTCATGTCCTAAAGAGTGTTTATTGACCTATTGATTCCCAAAGGTCAAGTGGATGTCTTTTTGAGAAAGCTCACTGCTTTCCTTGTCAGTTCTATGCAAACACTTGGAGGTGTTCTGTGAGTCTTAAGTACACTCCCAGCAGTCATATGTACACCTGGGACAGGACAGTCATCCTTTCTAAATTCCTAACCTCTTAACATACAAGAGTCCGACACAACTAACAACTAAACACCAGCACTACCAACTCCACTAAGTGGTGGATGCAATGCACCCTGAGCCCCACCAGTAACTCAGTGGGATAGAAAGAGGGCAAACGTCAGCCAAAGCCATGCCAGAGCATAGCGTGGAACTGAAATGAAAATACAACAGCAAACATTAAAAGATCACTGTTAAAAATTGTCTTCTTCAGTGTATTGTCATCTTCACACAGCTCACAAGTCTTGCTATTAGTACTGGCTAGGGCAGTGAGAGACCATCTCTCTAATCCAGCCCCTGACTACTGGACTAAGAATGGGATTTGAGAATATCATGAGAGCTAGCTGATATTCTCAGTCCCCAGGCTTCAAAAGTGGAGAGGCAACAGGTCCCGAGATACCATCTCTCAGGGAAATACTAGAAAGTGAATTCCCTCTGGACTCAGCCAAACCTGGGTTCAAATAGAAGCCCTGATTCTTTATACATATAACCTCTGTGTTTCCCTCTGTCAGGTCAGATCCACTCACCTTGGAAAATAATTGTGAGGATTATAAAGGATAAACCATGTAAGCTTCTGATGCAAATTTATTTCTGTGTGGTTTCTTCTTATTCAGCATAGTGCTCTTGTGGTTTGGGAACTAACACACTGATATTTTAGATGAGAATAGCCTTAATGCTGGCAGATAATGCAGGGGCCCTGTTATCTCATCGTCCTTTCCACAGTCTTCTTTCCCCAGGAGTACCACACCTTATAGTACAAAGAGAAACCCATCATCCCTCAAATTTGCAGTCTTTTTTTAAATTAGCTTCATGATTGTTTAAAAGTATCTAAAATCATAATGGGGCAGTTTATCCTTACATTTCATAGTTTTGGCAATGTGCCCTTCAGTGTTTCAGAGAATTAAGTGAGCTATGTGATCTTCCCTCATCTGATGATACTGAAAGATGCTATATGGGAGGAATTTTCTCAGAAACGCTGGCATAACTGGGATCAGCATTCAAAGCATTCATTTTGTATCTTCAGCTCATTTCACTAAAACTTTTCTTTTCTACATTTTTTCTCTTGTCACAACTAAAGGGAGCTGTAGAAACCTCAAGAGAAATGCCAGTCTATTGCATAAGAAAAGCATCTTTATTATATAAGCACAACAACCACACCAGAATGATCTACTATAAATCTATTATTAGCAAAGAAAATAAGTCCTCATTTGGCAAGAGAGGAAATGGTCCATAAAATATCTTTCAAATTAAAATTTTTTTCTAAATGCTTAGAGGATATTTTTTCTTTTTCCATATTCTTTATAGAATGTTAAATTTTTTCTTGGGCCCTAAATCTATTACTGCCTGTGTTTTGGAGTGACTATTTTTTATTTATTAAAATAGACATAAAATTTACCAGGTTTAACCATTTTGGGGTGTACAATTCAGTGCCATTAGTACATTCAAAGAGCTGTGCAATCATCACCACGATCCATCTCCAGACTTTCTTCACTCTCCAAAAGAGAAACTCCAAACCCGTTAAACAGTAACTACCCGTCTACCCATCCCCCAGCTCCCAACAAGTTCTATTCTGCTTCTGTCTCTGTGACAAGTTCATGTAACTAAAATCATACAATATTCATCCTTTCACTTCTGGCTCCTCTCACTTAGCATAATGTATTCCAGGTTACCCCATATATTGTACGCTGTCTCAGAATGTTTCTCCTTTTCAGCCTGAACCATATCCCATCATATGGATGTACCTCTATCGTTTATCCATTATTTGTCAATGGATACTTGGGCTGTCCTCACCTTCTGGCTACCAGGAATGATGTACAGTTACTTCTCAATGGCACTGGACAACCCAAGTCCTGGTAAATTTAGGAACTCAGATAGTTTGTCACATTAAATCACTTAATAATTGAGAGAGAAACAAACCCCATGATCTCTGTGACACCTCTGTCCACAATTCTTCCCTATGACATGCCACACGAGATGCTGGAGATGCAGCAGGGAAATGGGACCCAATCTACTTCTCTCACTTGAAGGTCCCTTTGTGTGCGTGCATGCATGTGTGCTAATTCGCTTCAGTCATATCTGACTCTCTGATCCCATGGACTGTAGCCCACCAGGTTCCTCTATGCATGGGATTCTCCAGAAAAGAATACTGGAATGGGATGCCATTTCCTCTTCCAGGGGAACCTCCCAACCCAAGGATTGAAACTGCATCTCTCGTGTCTCCTGCATTGGCAGATGGGTTCTTTACCACTAGCACCATCAGAGAAGCCCAAAGGTCCCTTTATCTTGTAGCAATAGCACTTTCTATGTTTGGGGTTCTTTCTCATCTTCTCAGAACCTCGGCACAGTCATATGCTCAGGATCTCAGTTTTACATGTGGCAGAACTGAGACAGGAGGATGCCTTACTAGCTTGTTGGAGGTTCTGCATGGTTTGCAGTTAAAATTCTCTTCCTTCCCCATCCTCAGACCTTCTAATCCATGTGGATCTCACAAGACACCAATTTGCAAAACATCCAGTTGAACCATTCATAATACCTACTTTGTCAAAAGAGAGATGTATGTTGTGGCAACAAGAAATCTACAAACACCATCTCTACTCAGAAAAGTGTAATCTAGTGGACAGGCGAGAAGCTGTCACTGTCCCCTCTGAACTGCCACATTTATCAAAAAGTCCTTCATACACACTCAAAGATAAATACGTATTTATGAAATTAAACTGTTGAATGAAACAAATTAGGAAATATTCAAGAATACTGTTTCTACCCTTGCTTTCTAACTCAGAGCAGTGACTCACTGCAGAGCGCTCAGGCTGGTTAAAACAGGGAGAGTCATCGTAATGGAGCACTGATGATGTTGTGACTGTGTGCAACAAGAAAGCCTGTGTCCTGCTTACAAAGAAGCACAGTAAGTGTGCTTGAGTCTCCAAGAGGTCATGATTGCCATTCTGGGTCTCTGAGGACCTCCAAACTGGGATGCAATGAAAGGAGGAGGTGAGGAAAACTAGGTTAAAATATGAGTGTCCCATGCCGCAGGTATGATCCGGATGCACTTAATTCTGTGAAAATGCAATGACCTTTTTCAAGGGAAATCACATAATATCCTATAATTTAAGTTCCAGTACACAGAACTGTCTTCTATTGATACATAATCCTGGATTAACAGCAAGGCTTCCGTCTCTGCTGGTGAGGTGACCACACATGGTCAGGAAGATGTGGAACCAGGCGTGGCTGTGCTGGAAGTTTCATGTTCTAACACCCTATATTCTCTCTACCTCAGGTGAGCCAAAAACACCACACAGTGGAAAAGACACCCTGGGTTTAAACAAAAGTGTAAAAACAAAGATGTAATGCTCATTTTACTTTCTTTGGGTGATAAACAAGATACACAGTCAAGATATTTTTGTTTGTCTAGGTAAACAAAGCCTTGTTGAATAATACAGCAAAAAATATCTGCTGCTTGAGACCATGGGCTGAAACTGTTTGGTATGCAGTAAATCCTAAGTGCCCAGACAAGAGCGTGTGCACTCCTGCAGAAACTTGGCCTGCACCAGAGCACAGAGAACAAGACCTTGGGGTCAGAAGGAAGAATCCAGCTCCACCAGCACTGCAGTGCTACTTAAGGATTTCATAACTTCTTTCCTTGCCCTGGTGTGGAAACTGCTACACTCAAGGTCCCTGGACTTAAGCACTTAGCAAACTTAGGTCAGCTATTCTTGCTAGGCCTATACAAGTTCAGGGAAGAAACCATGTTCATCACCATAACTCCTCAACTTCACAGCACCCACAGTGGGCAATCCATACCTATTTACTGAATAACAGAATGGACACTGACAAATTCACACATAAGGTTCATGTCACGTATCACCCAGGTTTGTATGACAATTCAATGACATAAGGTGTAAGAGAATGCTATCCCAGGACTTTGCACATAGTCTCATAGAAGCTAAAATGCAAACTCAGATGCAAAAATCCTGAGGTTGAGAGCCAAGTTCACTGTTTCTTCTCTCCCTGACAGTAATTAGCTCCCACAGACCATTATTAATATAAATTGCTCTAGGTTTTGCTTCTGTTTCTCATATCTGAAATTCTTTGCATCGTTGTGAAGAACAAGACTGCACTGAAGAATTAGAGCAGGCTCCAGGAAGCAAGGCACTGTCATTGAAAGCATGCAGAAAATTAGCATATGCTCCTATTTCAGCTTTAAAAGTCTCATCTCAGTGACTTCTATCAGCAGCTCTTATTTGACTCAAAGAAAAGGGGTCTGGTCCCCACAGGATATTAAGTATTTATAAAAGACATTCCTCCTCACAGAAGCCAATCAAGATCACTGCTGCTTATTATCTCACTGACTTCAAAATAACTATATTCCTTTGTAGGTTTAATGTATACGTCAAAGCACTTTTACGTTTTCATAAGAAAAGTTTTCTTTTGTAGGAAAAGGTATATTTATCATGTTTCATTAAATGTTGTCTTCAATGAATAAAATATGACTTTATTTTTGTCTAAACTCCATATGATGGTTTCAGGGAAGTCTTCTCAAGGCAAATGCAAGAGTTTGAGACTGGAAAAACTGGTTATCCTAACTAGGTCAAGAAGTATGTTCTGGAGAAGAGGTAAGGAAGCATTCCAAAGAAGAACACGTACAAAGATGCTATGATAGAGAACAGAGTAACATGCTCAAGACACAGACTGTAAAGTGAGAGTGGAGCCAGAAAAAGTGTGGGCAGAGCCAAGGCCAGATGCAGGGTCTGAGTCTACTTGGGGCCATAAAGATCGTAGTATTAATCTGGCAATCAGTCAAGGTGACTGAAGAATAAAAGGGAATGTGACTCTGTAAGATTCCCACTGGATGCGGAGCATGGCAGGAATGAACAGGAAACCAAGCTGGCACGGTACAGAAGTTCTACAGAGACAAATGTTCATAGTCTGCTGAATGGTCCATGGAAATGGAGAGACTACAATCCATGAGAAAGTTAAAAGACACACCTGAGAGTCATTTGTAATGAGCTGGATATTGTTTCAGGGCTGGCACAATAGAGGACAGTCTGTCGCATCAGATGACCACAATGTGGTCTGTGGAAAAATAAGTCAGTAACAGAAAACCCCACAGAGGACCTGGGTAGGAGGGAAGACCAAGCATGTGGCTGTCAACAGGGCACTCAGGAAGGAAGCTTCAGGTTATATGAGTTGTATCAACTAATGAACTTCCTTTTCCTACTCCAGCTTGAATGTTGCTTTCTGTTTCAATTTCTGCGTAATCTACCACTCCAATATTAGTGAACTAAAACAACCACTGGCTCTACTCATGGCTCCGGTGTGTTGGGAACACAGGAAGGCCACTGTGGGGTGCCTTGTTTCAGCCACATAATGACCAGGGTCTCAGCCCCAAAAAAGACCCAGAGCCTGGGGGGCTGAATCATCCACAGGGTGGCTCCAGCCTGTGGCTGGCACATAAACTGGGAGGACTCAAGGGCAGCCTGGAGCCCTCACACATGGTACAGTGCTGACCCGGAACACCTGCGTACCTCTGTGCTGGCTCTGGGCCCAAGTGCAGGGCTCCAGGTGGAGGCTGCATGGCCTTCTCAGTGCGGGGCTCAGGGTCAGCAGACTCAACCCACTCTCCTGAAGAGGTTCACAAGCCTCCCTCTCAGCCCTGTGGAGGAGATGCAGCCCTCACTGTCTGCCTGGAGAAGTACTAGGGTCACACATAGAGGACGTGAGAGGTGCAAGATGCTGAAAGTGGCCGTGGCGACCGTAGCCTGACACTTAGCCTCTCTGCATCTTGCAACCATAATCCTGGTTCACACAGGCAACCTCTCATCTTGCACATCTTTGCATAGCCCTGCCCTGGGCACCTGACGTCAGTGAGGATGCCAGCAGACTCTCCAGCCTATACTTCCTTCTTTTACTTGTCTTCTGCTTTACCATTTACAACAATATTTCACCTGTCCATAAAATAATCATTTATATAAAGTAGTCTATGGCTGAACATATGCAATGAAATAAGTGCACAGAAACAAATGAAATGTCTATGATGCCACAGTCTAGAGCCAATCATCGTAAATGATTCAATAGATATTTGATGTTTGAGAGATATCTTCCCAGGCTCCCTTGTAAAATTCAGTTTCCCTAGACTCCATAATCGGAGAAGGCGATGGCACCCCACTCCAGTACTCTTGCCTGGAAAATCCCATGGACGGAGGAGCCTGGTGGGCTGCAGTCCATGGGGTCGCTAAGAGTCCGACATGACTGAGCGACTTCACTTTCACTTTTCACTTTCATGCACTGGAGAAGGAATGGCAACCCACTCCAGTGTTCTTGCCTGGAGAATCCCAGGGAGGGTGGAGCCTAGTGGGCTGCCATCTATGGGGCCGCACAGAGTCAGACACAACTGAAGTGACGCAGCAGCAGCAGACTCCATAATTTCAATCTTTATTCCCTCCTTTAGTATTATATAAGTATTTCCTCATATCTTTGAAAAACTCTT
This sequence comes from Neotragus pygmaeus, assembly GCA_006410875.1. Classification (NCBI taxonomy): domain Eukaryota; kingdom Metazoa; phylum Chordata; class Mammalia; order Artiodactyla; family Bovidae; genus Neotragus; species Neotragus pygmaeus. The sequence goes on along the minus strand of SJYV01010400.1, from coordinate 4,260 downwards.
CATGAATATAATTTTATAACATTTGTTCAAAGATATGTAAAAGAAGAATTTTCTATACAACATTAAAACCACAAAGGTGTAGATAGCTAACTGCAGACAGAAGCACTCATGTGTGACAAGAGAGAGACGCCCAGTTCAGATGTCTTGGGGGAGATATCATGGAGAGGGTGGGAATTAAACTTGCTTTCTTTCACATCATAGTATAAAGACATAGTCACACCATTTCAGATATTTCCAGCAGGTTTTGGCTAAATTAAGTGACTCATTCCTTCTATTTGCCTAATTTCATAGGCAGAAAATTCACACATTTAGTGACTTTCCTGAAAGAAGCCATACAGTGAAAGCACAGAAGCTATTAAAATCATCTTTAATAATGAAATTACTTCATGAGCCAAATCTGTTCGATTGATGTGCTTTTGTTTTGTCTGAATTCTCTTCCAAGATTTCACTCTGCACACAGTGCAAAAACAATTCCTGAGTTGTAAAATCGTTAAAGCATACACAGCCTCAGGGTGAAATCTGGTGAAATTTGTCAGAGGTATATTTTTCATCTTGCTGTAAGAAACAAACATTACATTTTTCAAGACTTTTGGAAACATATTAAATTCAAAAATTCATAAATATAAACAAAGGAAGAAAGCAGCTCTTGGTCATCCACATAAAGTTGTTTTGAAGAATAAGGGGAATTTATTTTCACTAGAAAAAAAATTAAAATTATTTTCATTAGAATAAAAGTGTTCATTTTATTTAAGTAAAATAACTTTCAAAAAATTAATGATACCTATACTAGAAACAAGGAAACAGGATGATTTTAAAGCTTTATATTGGTGTTATTATATGGTGTCAAGGGTTGAATCATGGCCCCCAAGCCCCTATGCTGAAGTCCTAACCTCCAGTATCTCAGAGGGTGAGCCTGTTTAGGAATAGGGTTAGAGCAGACACAGCTACTTGAGATGAGGTCATACTGGAGCAATGCAAGGGATATCTGAACAAACACACACACAGAGGGAGAAGGACACATGAAGACAAAGGCAGCAGATGAGGCGACACCAGGGAACAGGAAGCCAGCAGAAGCCAGGACAGAGGCCTGGCACATCCTCCCACTGCCTCAGAAGGAACCAACGAGCCTCTGGCCTCCAGGGCCCTGAGGCCAGTTTCTGATGTCCCAGTCCTCAGTTTGTGGCACTCTGTTGTGGCAGCCCGAGAAGCTAACACAGTGGTCATTTCATTTCTTTCTAAAAGGATCTTCCTTGTTAAGAATCAAAGATCTTCCAGAAAGGTATATACCATTAACATTATGTCTCAGAAGTGAGAAACTGAAGTATAACTCATCGGTTTAGTAATTTATGACTGAATTCAGATAGAAATCTGGACCTACAGGGTCTTAACCCTGAGTTTTTATAGAATTTTCCTATTATGAAACACTTTTTGAACATAAGGCAGCAATCACAACAGTAAAAGAAACACAACAAATTTAGGGGTATCACTCCCTCCAGTCTCATCTTGGGGACTTTCTTTTTGTACTTCTTATTCTCTAATAGTCGTGATGTCTTCTCTAAGACTATTAGAGCCAGTTACTTGGTATCCTTAGGCCAAACCACCATATGAGAAAGAGAACTGGGTGAGACTAAGTGCACTACTTTTCAATTTAATCATTTTGTTCGAGGGTAGAAATGAGCATGTGTATGATTCCCTCTCTTCTGACCCACTCTCAGGAAGCCATTCATCTGAGATAACATCTATAGATCTTCTGAACCTGAGACAGCGTGATCACTACATCACCGTCTACAGCTGTCCCAGCTACCCAAGGCCCAGTTTCTCTTTCCCCAGAGTTCCATGTTAACTTTCAATGAAAACCACACATATACTGCACACTATGATTACCCCATCTGTCTAGAATTGTCTGCTTCCTACCAGATCATTCTAAACACCTATTCTTAGACCTCACAGAATGAAGTCAGTTGTATTCAGCTGCTCTTCCTCTGATGACACAGAATTTGTTAACTCAGGAATACTCCAGCTTAAAGGACTTTGACCTCAAACACCAATGATCTGTGTTTAAAGCAAGATAAACAGCTATATATCAAGTCTCCAATCAGTCATCTCAGGAGTCAGTATAGAAATAATGAATTCCCAAATGGCCAACAGGACTAGCTGTGATTAAAGAAAAACAACTCTACACAGAGGAAACTGCTTGGGTGAGGGAGATGCTAATGAGATGGAATGGGATTTAAAGAAAGATGATGATGATGACGATGACGATGACATCACCAGCAAAATGTAAGTAAACTGACCCCCAGATGGTTTGGTTTAGACATCCAAGGGATAAATTATGAGATAAAATCACTAATCTTTGAGATAGTTTGGGAATATCCTAACATAGAACCATTGAAACATTTTCAAGAAATTTTAAAGACGTTTAAGCTTTATTTGTGGGCTAAATTCCTCCATCAGACAATCAATTTTTAGGATTTTACTCAGTGAGAGCCCCATTTATAATATTATTAAAAGGTCAGGTGGATCTTTACTGAAAACAGCCTCTCCAAACACATCTTTACTTTTCTGTGCAGGGAGACAGATAGGACGGCATTGCTGAAACAGCCATCTAGGGGTACCAGAGAGACTGGAGTACTGGCCCCGGGGAGCCACTGAACCAATACTAGCAATTGTCTAGCCCAGATTAGTTGAATGAGGAAAAACAAACTTACTTAACGACAGACAACAACCTGAAACTCCCACTTTAACTGGAGTTCATTTCAGTGGAACACAATTCCTAACTGACCTGAACTGCAGTTCTGCTGATTAATGACAAATGTAAGTGCACATCTGTCTCATTTACTTCATACGTACTGTGAGCACGGAAAAAAATTTTCTAATTTTCACTAGTCCTCATTTTTCAAGTAACTGTGAGAATGATCTTAAATTCATCAAATAAATATTTTATCATGTTAGCCATGACTAAAGCAAAACAAAAACTACACTTCTCCGGTGTGAGGAATATATGAGTAACAAATAGAAGCAACACAGGCCTTCCAGGTGGCACTAGTTGTAAAGAACCTGCCTGCCAATGCAGGAGACACACTGGGCTGGGAAAATCCCCCGGAGGAGAAAATGGCCACCCACTCCAGTATTCTTGCCTGGAGCTCCCATGGACAGAGGAGCCTGGAGAGCTACAGTCCATGGCGTTGCAGAGAGTAGGACATGACTGAAGCGACTTAGTGCAACACAGGAATACTTAGTAAGGAGCAAAGGAGGAGGAAATAAATCACCAAGCTAATCACGGTCACACTGGCACTGCGCTAGTGATGTGCCATCTTACCCAAATGTCACCTGGCCTGCTCCTGCATAAATAATGAATCTCTGGATTTCTTCTGAGGGTCGGCTGAACTTTACAATGACCAGATCCATTTTCTTGGGAATAAAGGTGCAATGTGAGGGGAGGGCTGAATTGAAATAAGTAAAATTATTTTCTGGAGGTCATTCCCACAGTAGCAAAGAGAAAACACAGGCATGTGAGAAATTTCTAGTAAAGAATCCGATTTCAAGCTTATTTCAGCTTCTTTAGGACACACTGCGGTGGCGAGTCACAGCGGAGGTGAAGGCCTTCCTTGGCAGCTGCATCTACACGGCCTCTGGGGGCGTGAAGGCCTCTGCTGCTGGGGCAGGCACAACGCACTCGCTCCTGGACTGGACGTGGGAGAAAGCTCCCCGATCCTCTCCGTGGGAATGGGTCCCTGTTCGGGCTGCCCTGTGGTTCGGCATTCCTGGAAGGTACTTTTATGTCTATTTTCCTCTCCAGACCACTGCTAACCGGGTGGTGGAGAGGAGAGCTCCCCCCGACAGGCTGCACCTGTCTCCTGCTGCAGCCCTGGCTCCAAGCTGGGGGTGTGCACACAGCTGGTCAGATGCAGCAACAGAACTGTCTCTAAAACCAGCTCCACTTCTGATCTTGTCCTTGAAGTACACCTGATTTTTCCTTTGGAATTACTACTTCAACCTACTTTGTTGACGCTATGCCTAGTGTATCTCCCTTTTCCTAGCTTTATCAAAGCTGAAAAGGAGCTTGTAGCAGCACTGCACTTTCAACTAAATTCCTACTGTTCAACATGACAGTTTCTATATATTCTCTATATGTTTATATTGCCATCCACATATCTACCTCTCTAGGCATATGTATTTATTTAATTTTAATGGTTGGGAAGCAGACAGGTAAATCAAGTTATTTGCCTCAATGGTTGAACTGGATTAATAGGTAGACAT
>SJYV01010398.1:0-19377 GCA_006410875.1 Neotragus pygmaeus | reverse complement strand
CACTTCTGGGAGAATAGGCTGCAGAGAAAAAGTAGAGATGAATAATATGTCATAAGGTTTCAAAAGTATAAGGGAATTTATTTTTATCGTATTTCTTTTTTAAATTGAAGTATAGTTAGTTGATTTATAATATTATATTAGGTTAGGTGTACAACACAGTGCTTCAGTATTTTTAATAGATAAACTCCATTCAAAGTTATTATAAAATATTGGTTATACTCCCTGTGCTATACAATATATTCTGGTAGCTTATTTCATGCATAGTTTTTTCCTTTTAATACCCTATCCCTATTTTTCCCATTCCTACTTCCTTCTTCCCACTAGTAACCACTAGTTTGATCTCCATTATCTGTGAGTTTGTTTTATTATATTCATTCATTTGTTCTATTTTTTAGATTCCACATGTAAGTTATAACACATAGATTTGTCTTTCTCATTCTGACTTATTTCCCTAGGAATAATATCCTCTCCACTTATTCATGTTGTTGCAAATGGCAGAATTTCATTTTCATGCTGAGTAATTTTCCACTGCAGATGGTGACTGCATCCATGAAATTAAAAGACACTTATTCTTTGGAAGAAAAGTTATGACCAACCTAAGCAGCATATTAGAAATCAGAGATTTTAATTTGTGAACAAAGCTTCGTCTAGTCACGGCTATGGTTTTTCCAGTAGCCATGTATGGATGTGAGAGTTAGACTATAAAGAAAGCTGAGCAATGAAGAAGTGATGCTTTTGAACTGTGGTGTTGGATAAGACTCTTGAGAGTCCCTTGATCTGCAAGGAGATCCAACCAGTCCATCCTAAAGGAAATCAGCCTTTACTGTTCATTGGAAGGACTGATGCTGAAGCTGAAACTCCAGTACTTTGGCCACCTGATGCAAAGAACTGACTCATTGGAAAAGACCTGTCGCTGGAAAAGATTGAGAGTGAGAGGAGAAGGGAATGACAGAGGATGAGATGGTTGGATGGCATCACTGACTCAATGGACATGAGTTTGAGTAAGCTCTGGGAGTTGATGATGGACAGGGAGGCCAGACATGCTACAGTCCATGGGGTTGCAAAGAGTCGGACATGACTGAGTGACTGAATTGAATTTTCCATTATATGTATGTTTATATCCAATACTCTGGCCACCTGATGTGAAAAGCTGACTCATTGGAAAAGACTCTGATGCTGAGAAAGACTGGAGGCAGGAGGAGATGGGTATGACAGAGGATGAGATGGTTGAATGGCATCACTGATACAATGGACATGAGTTTGAGCAAACTCTGGGAGATGGTGAAGGAAAGGGAAGCCTGGCATGCTCCAGTCCATGGGGTCACAAAGAATTGGACACAACTTAGTGACTGAACAATGCAATATAACTCCATTCNATGGCATCACTGATACAATGGACATGAGTTTGAGCAAACTCTGGGAGATGGTGAAGGAAAGGGAAGCCTGGCATGCTCCAGTCCATGGGGTCACAAAGAATTGGACACAACTTAGTGACTGAACAATGCAATATAATAATATAATACAATTACTCTTTATCCATTCATCTGTTGATGGACACTTAAATTACTTCTATATCTTGTCTATGACCCTTGGGGTGCACATGTATGTATTTTCAAATTAGTGCCTTTGCTCTCTTCAGATATTTACCAAGGAGTGGAATTGTTGGAACACATGGTATCCTATTTTTAGTTTTTTGAGGAACCTCCATACTGTTTCTCACAGTGGCTGCACCAATTTACATTCCCACCAATAGTATATGAGGGTTCTTTTTTTTTTCTCTATATCCTCAGCAACATTTATTATTTGCAGACAGTTTCATGACAGCCATTTTAACAGGTGTGAGGTGATATCTCATTGTGGTTTTAACCCATAAATCTGAAGTCTGCCAAAATTGAATTGACCATGAAGAGTCAGTATAGACCACCACAAAATCAATTAAATTGCAGGTTTAATCACAACTGAACTGTCAGATCTGATGTAGTACTGTTACTAGGACAGATTAATAGAGCCGCAGAAACCTACTAAGCAGTCAAAGATTTAGAGTTTCCTTGTTTATCAGGAAAGAAAATCAAGAACAATTCACATTCACTTAGAATGTACCACAACATTTATTAGCTTTGCCCCATGGCTGAACACTCTATCCTGTTAATATATCTCCAAGAGATATTTTCAAAAAATATCATGTTGATTCACTATAATAATAATTAGGCAGGATGAGCAAGAGGTGTCTATGTGATCATTTTAAATGACATTAGCTCCTAAAGGTGGGAGGTAAACTACATGATGAATTAGGAACCTATTACTTCAGCAAGAAGGAAAAAAAAATTAGAAGACCAATAGCCAGGAGCATGACAATCCCTCCACTTCAAAACAAAGGACACTTTGGTTTGTCTTTCATCCCTTTGTACCAAAACTGAAGCTCACTGCTCAGAAGGTCTCTAAAATTCTACAAATACCATATTCCACACCTAGAAATGGTCTTCTGGCCCAGAAATAGGGTGATATAGGAGGCTGCCAGTTTGAATGAGACCCAGAGCAAAGAAGGTCTGGCACCAGGTCATGCTGGAGTGCAAGCAGTCCTGGCACTCAGACCATATGATCCAGCACACCATACTGTGTTAGAGATTTCAGTGGTGGAAAACATTCAGTGTGGACTTTATGGATAGCACCACTGAAAAAATGACAAATGGAGCCCTGGGTTCCTGGACTTAAACCATGCCAACTCCAGCAAAGAATTACATATGTTTCAAAATATAGCTACTGGCATGCTGCTGGGCCCTGGTAAAATTGGAATTTGGGGGCCATAAGTAAACAGGGAGCCTACTTTATAGTGAAAAAGGCATGTGGAAGGAGCCCCATAAACATGGAATCTACAAGTCACATTCACTTCATTCACTTTCAACGAGATAGCAGCCTTATGCTGCTGCTGCTGCTGCTAAGTCACTTTAGTCGTGTCTGACTCTGTGCGACCCCATAGACTACAGCCCATGAGGCTCCCCCGTCCCTGGGATTCTCCAGGCAAGAACACTGGAGTGGGTTGCCATTTCCTTCTCCAAAGCATGAAAGTGAAAAGTGAAAGTGAAGTCATTCAGTCATGTCCAACTCTTAGCGACCCCATGGACTGCGGCCCACCAGGCTCCTCCATCCATGGGATTTGCCAGGCAAGAGTACTGGAGTGGGTTGCCATTGCCTTCTCCAGCAGCCTTATAGAACATTAGAATTACCTGATGTAGGTATACCTGAAGTACCATCTCAGAGTATATAACTGAATGAATTGGGTAAGCAGTCATAACTGAGTGAACAGCAGTTCTGACCTGAAAAGAGTCAGAATCTTAAGGAATGCTGCCAAGGGCTCAGAATCTTAAGGAATGAGGTCTGGATCATTCTATGAGGTAAGCTATCAAGATTAACAGAAGTTTGGCAAGGAAAATTTATTGTAGCTAGTAGTGAGTGTCAGTTCCAGTCTCGAGACCAACTGCAGGAGAGTCTATGACCCTCTTATTCCAAGTTTTCTCTCAGGAAAAAAATCTTATCAGTGCTTGAATGAGCTGCTCATTGAATCTCTGTGGAGAGGTTATGCTTCATGGCCCAAAAAGTGGACTGTGGCAGAGATGAGCTGCACAGATCCTTGCTTGTAATGAGCATTGATGAGCTGGTGGCCTCTAGTTTGCTGGTTAACTCATTCAAAATGCTCATCTCAGATTTCAAAACAAAGTTCTTTCTGCTTTAGAATGACTTTCAACCAATGAGTGTTTAAAGTGGTCCTCGTTTAACAGCAATTCTGATTTGAACCTAGCCATTCCCTCTCCACACAGGACTCCTCTAATTGGTAACCCCCGCTCTGTTGTTCCACGCTGGGCTAAAAAAAGACTTTGCAGAGTCAACAACAAGGTCTGATGATTATCTCATCCTGTCCTGCTTCCCATCCTTTCCTTCCATGGGTGTTATTCATAAAATCTTTCACACACCTAACTGTCTTGCCATCTGCTTCCCAGAGAATCCAGCTTGCCTCAACTAGCCAGTCTTCATACATTCTCTGATGTCATTAAGGAAAGATCTTTTAGAAGATTTTATTAATACCATAACACTTTGCAACTAGATTAATAGGAAGTGATATGGGAATGATGGTTTTTTATATCCTGATAAAGCAAGACATTCTAGACGGTCTTGTGATTGATAACTATACTGTCAACAGAGGATGAAAGATATCAAAAGGAAGACTTACGACTGTATAGTCAAGCTACTAGTTTTCAATTTGCTATTAAAAGTGCCATAATCTCATAACCTTGTATCAACAGCTGTCTTCTAGTAAAGAAGAGAAAAAAAAATGTGCTCATGATTAACACCTGCAAATTGAGAGAGATATAAGTTTTAAGCACAACAAAGATAGAGGAAAAATATATTCTGATCTTTATCTTGATTCCAGGCATCATTTTAAACAGAAATGCATGATTCCCAAATAAGTGAAATACAAATTAATACAAAAAATAATTTGAGATAATAAAATAGCTCTTACTATTGAGTATTAGACAATATAAAATTGATTTGAAATATGCTAGGATCTAGTGCTTATTCTTCTTGTGAAAAGAAAAGAAAATTTCTTTTGTTCTCTTGTGGCTATGATGAGTAGAATTTATTATACTCGGAAAGACGGCATGTTAACAGAGATTACGCCCTTTATAATTTTGTTGCACATTTTATTACCATGCCTTCAGTGGTATTTATCATTTCATGAACAATTGGCAGTTAAAAAGTTTCAAACATTAACATTTTAATTCATCTACAGACTTATTTCAGAAATGAACTATATACAATGTGGATTCTCTATTATATATTCCCTTGAGCAAATATCAGTGTCAACATGTAACTATCTTTAATGGTTTCACCTCTTCTTGAGAGTGGATATTTGGCATTTGATTATTTCAACAGAGAGATTTTATTTGAAAAATTAAAGTTGTCGGTATTGACATCATCAAAGGAGTGAATTAAATTAGGTTTTGAACATGAGTTTAGTCACACTAATTTTAGGATAGTCAAAAATTTTATTCACTATTACATTTAAAAGTGAACATAATCCAGTGTGAGAACAAAGTTGTAAAGGTCAATATATTAATAAAAAGAAATTTTCCTTTACTTGAGTATGTTCTTTAAGACATTCAATCATTTTGAATTTGACAGCTTCTACATTAGAAATGTAAACTTTACATGACAGGCTTGCCATAGATTAACTGTTTTGTTCACCAGCTTCCTATTTGTTCATTATAGCTTGCATTTGTAACAAAAGATTAAAGGTGTTGGATCCATTTATTCAGAATCAGACATAAAAGTAAAGCGGTAATTTACTTAAGAAGTAGACTCTAGTAGAAAATGGTTATTTAAGGGGGCTATTGATCAACTCACTCTCTACCTCAGAGAAGGCAGAATTATTAATAACAGGGTAGTTCACTAGACTCAGAAAGTAATTAAATCCTAGAATTGGAAAGTGGTAGAATCTCTCTCCTAAGAAACCTTTGAGATGAGAGTAGATATTTTCCTTTGAGTGTCTTTTAGCTCTATAATTCTTTGATGCTGAGATGACTATGGTATTTCTTTTTTGAGATCATTTTAGCAGTCTCCATCTACTGCAACTGATAGGAATGCAACTTTTTAAAATTAATTAATAGATTTTCTCAAAGCAGTTTTAGATTTACAGAAAAATTAAGCAGAAAGTACAGAGAGTTCTTGGACTTACCAGGTGCCTCAGTGGTAGAAAATCCACTTACAAATGCAGGAGACAGGGGTTTAATCCCTGGGTCAGGAAGATCCCATGGAGAAGGAAATGACAGCTTACTCCAGTATTCTTGCCTGGGAAATCCAATGGATAGAAGAGCCTGGTGGGCTACAGTCCATAGCATCACAAAAGAGTTGAACATGTCTTAGCCACAACAACAGCAACAACAAAGTTCTTATATGGCCCATCTTCTCTACTAGCTGCACAGGTTCCCCTATTATCATCTTAAATTAATGTGGTACATTTGTTACAACTGATGAACAAATATTGATACATTGTTACTAATTGAAGTCCTTAGTTTACATTAAGGTTCAGTTCTATAGTTTTTAAAAATGCATAATGTCATGGACTCACCCTTAAAGTTTCTTACAGAACAGTTCCACTACCTTAAAAATCCCCTGCACACCACATATTTATTCCCTGTCTGGTGATCATTCTTTTTACTGCTTCTATAAGTTTTCCTTTCCTATAACACCATATAGTTGAATTCATATCACGTTGTCATTTTTAGACCAGCACTACCTTTCCAGGGCTGAATCCCCCATCCCTATTTTGGGTATTAGTGGGCCTCTCAAACAGAAAGTCAAAAATATTAAAGAGTTCGTGCTTTATTGCATTAATGATTAATGATAATAATGATAATAAAGAGCATTACATTCTACATAGATGAACAAATATGAGTTAGAATTACAACCTACACCAAGATATGGCTTTTATATGCAAGTGTACATTTTTGTGGCTTTCCAGGTGGCTCAGTGGTAAAGAATCTGCCTACTAATACAGGAGACACAGGAGATGCAGGTTCAATCCCCGTGTTGGGAAGATTTCCTGGAGTAGGAAATGGCAGTATTCTTGCTCCATGGGCAGAGGAACCTGATGGGGTACAGTCCATGGGTCACAAAGAGTCAGACACAAATGATCATGCATGCACATATATTTCACTTGGTGTATTTCAGCTGCTAAGGATTGCTTTTGACTTTTTAGTATCTAACATCTGTGTGAAAACAGATTCAATTTTTCTATTGAATTTATATACAACCTGGAACAAAATATTGCTAATATATCAGCTACACTGTGTGTGATCTTTCTCAGGTTTGTTCCGTGTAGTGGAAATCAGCATCAACTTTTCATTCAGATTCCCTTTAAATATACTTTTTTCATACAATTGTTCTAATAAAAAATATGGGACCCTTTTGTCTCCTGATTTTTGATGGTGATGTCAGTTGATGATTCTAATGGCTACAGAAATGAATCACAAAATTTATGTTATTCTCTAGTCATGAGACCAGAAGGAAAATCTATGATCATCAGCAACTAAGTTAATTTTTCACTCTAGAATCATTAAAGTTGCAATATCTTTATCATTTTAAAAATACAGTACAGTGTACAAAATATAGAAGTATTGTGAGTACTAATTTATATTCCTCATGGTTAAGTAGAATAGCTGCAGAAAAGTAGATTGATACGTTTTCCCCTCAAGCCCATTCCTGAAAAAGTTTTTCCAGAAATTATGGAGATTTGAGACTGAAAAGTAAAGCTCTTTTGGAAAAAACATCCTATACTTTCCATTCCTGCAGTGAATAAAGCCAAACACTTCTTGGCACACAAATGGTAACAGGGAAGGGAAGATGGAGCAAACTGGAATAGCATGTAACAGACCCATGTAGAAAACTAAGTACATGAAAGTTACACTGTTTCTTAGAAAATATAAACATAACAGTAAATTCCCTGAAGAAATACTCGCAGTTGGCCCAGTTACTCCTATCTGTCATAGAACTAAAAGACACTTTTGGCTTTGATAGGTAGAATATTGTGTACTTCATAGAAGAATAGGAGCTAGCCAGTAAGTATTTCTAACAGATAGAAGAAAAAAAATAGTCAATCATTTATTTCTGTCTTTGTTAGTTATGTTTTTAATACTATTATAAGTGTCTATATAAAATTATTTTTAATATTTTCATTAACTCTATAAAGAAAGCCCTAGTATTATACCCATATTACAGGTGACAAAACTTCTCTCATTTACCTTTTTTCAGGGACAGTCCAAGAGAGAAGTGGTATTCAAATTAAAACAATCTCAGGCTAGAGGCTGCACACTTACTAACTACAGTGCTGCCTATCTTTTCTTTACTGTATTATCTTCTTTATTAAATAGATGAATATATTTCAGAAATATATACATATTTAAAACCTATATGGATCTTTAAAAGAGGGTTATGTGCTATCTTAGTTGCTCAGTCATGTCTGACTCTTTGCAACCATATGGACTGTAACCCACCAGGCTCCTCTGTCCACGGGGATTCTCCAGGCAAGAATACAGGAGTGAGTTGCCATGCCCTCCTCCAGGGGGTCTTCTCAACCCAGGGATCAAACCCAAGTTTCCCGCATTTCAGGTGGATTCTTTACTATCTGAGCCACCAGGAAGCCCAAAAGAGTGTTATAGAAGTAATTATTTAATTTCAAAGCAGATGAGGTAAACTGATATCATCAAAGGATTAATATGTCCTCTTAAAATTCAGGTCTTATTGTTATGCCATACATATTTCATAGGATCTCCTCTCTAGAAGATGAATAAAGCACCCATTCTACTTATAAAGTTATTCCTTATTTTAAAGGGCATTAGTTAGACACATTAGTTAGAGCATTAGCTCAGTAGCTCAGTCAGTGAAGAGTCTGCCCGCAGTGCAGGAGACATGGGTTCAATCCCTGGATCGGGAATATTCCCTGGAAAGGAAAGTGCCCACTCCAGTATTATTGCCTGTAAAATCAGGTGGACAGAGGAACCTAGTGGGCTATAGTTATGGGGTTGCAAGAGTAAGACATGACTTGGCAACTAAATCACCACAGTTAGTCACATAATGCCTAAAACTCAGATGGTATTACATTTTGTTAACCATCTGCTTCTTTCCAAGGTAGTGATTTAGAAAAATCTTTTAAACTGCTGTTTGTAGAAGGATTAAAAGATTAATGAGATGTGAACCTCTGAAGGTTCTTGGCATCTCAAACTGAAATTCTTATAAAATATATTTTATTTCTTTTTTTTTTTTTTGCAGAATTTATCATTCTCCCTCTTTATTTTTCAGTTACAAATGTTAGGAATTTTTTTGATATATACAGATTTTATGACAACAGATCATAGGAATATACAGTACCAAATGTCAAGGAGCTGTACAATCCCAAGGCCTGATTCCTTCCTTTAATGAGTTGATCATTCATTTAGCGAGATGGTGTATATGTAAACAAAAATGAAAGTGACAAAGAAATAAATTTTTATTCATAACTAGGGACAAATTTTTTTTTCTGTAGAGGCCCATAAACCCTATATATTTTAGGGTTTATGGGCCTTATATTGTCTCTTTCTTATATTCAACTTTTTATTATATCTCTTTAAAAATATAAAAAACATTCTTAGCTCCTGGGATATTGAATAAAAAAACATTGGCAGATCAAATTGGCCTATGGGTCATAGTTTTGTCAATGTCTGACCTATAACAATATGTTTAGACCAGTGTATTTCTACTATCAACAATGAAACTCCAGACAATGAACTAATAATTAAAGATCTTCACTTGTACATATACAACACATGAAACCTATGTATTAATAATAAAATCTTTCCCATGTAGGGTTAGGGTACAGTCAGGCTAAACTCTCTAATATGCCCTTATGAAATAAAAAGTTAGTGAAGAAAATCTCTAAGTGTGTACACACATGTACACATTCAACTTGTCACAAAACCTCAGGACAAAAGTCTGCTTTCTTTTTATTCCATAAGAAATGTTCCATTCCAATACTCTTGCTCATAAATTTTCCACTCACTAGTGTACTACTTGGAGAAGGCGATGGCACCCCACTCCAGTACTCTTGCCTGGAAAATCCCATGGACAGAGGAGCCTGGTGGGCTGCAGCCCATGGAGTTGCGAAGAGTCGGACATGACTGAGCGACTTCACTTTCACTTTTCACTTTCATGCATTGGAGAAGGAAATGGCAACCCACTCCAGTGTTCTTGCCTGGAGAATCCCAGGGACGGGGGAGCCTGGTGGGCTGCCGTCTATGGGGTTGCACAGAGTCGGACACGACTGAAGCGACTTAGCAGCAGCAGCAGTGTACTACTTTTGTGATTTTGTTCTGATTTCCCAGTGCACTCTTTATTAGAAATAAGAAACTAGAAATTATTAAAAATCTTTAATAAAGATGTAAATAATGGCCACAAAAAGTAGACTAAAAACAGAAAAAGAAAATAAAGTCTTACAAATGTAAATGAAGCTGCACTATAAATTGTTTGTTGTTGTTCGGTCTCTAAGTCAGGTCTGACTCTTTGTGACCTTAGACTGTAGGCTGCCAGGCTCCTCTGTCCGTGGGATTTCCCAGGCAAATTACCACAGTGGGTTGCCATTTCCTTCTCCAGGGGATTTTCCTGACCCAGGGATCAAATATGCATCTCCTAAATTGGCAGGTGGTTTTGTTGTTGCTGTTATTTTACCACTGAGCCACCAGGGAAGCCCTCCTATAAATTACAGTAAAATAATCTTGAATGCTCACATTGATGACTTTATTCTAAAGTGAAATTATGTTCATTAGCTTTTTAAAAAAATATGAGTGTCCAATAATGTTCAGAAAGACTTCAATTAAAATAATTGTTACATTTGAAGTTATTATGTAATAAACCCAGAGATAATCTTTGAATCCTCATCTCTCTGCATTCACATAGTCAAATGTGTTGTTGAGGTCCTTCCAAACACATTTTCAAATCAATTTTCGCTTTTCCATTTCCACCACTACATTTAGATTTTCTCTTACGGAACAGTTATAACTGTTTTTTAAATGATTACTAACTAGAGTCTCTCTGAGACTCTAATTTTTCTTCCATTTACCTATCTGAATTAAATATCTAAAACAAAGATCTGATCTGGTTGTTTCTCATCTTAAGTACTTTCAATGACTCTGCATTTTCTACAGGATCAAGTCCAATCTTCCTACTATACCTTCAAACCTGGCCAACCCATCTCCCTTGGCATGGTTCCCACCAATCTTCTCATACAGGCACTGAACCAGGCAGCTTCAGTTCTTCCCATAGGCACCCCCTGCTCTTCCCTGTCTGCTGTATTTCACTTCTTTCTTCCCTGCCTGTAATTCATCTAGTGAGTCATCTTTCAACACGTGACTGTCATCTTATATTTTTGAAAGCTTTTTTGACAACCCTAGATTGAAACCATTATTATCTCCTTTCTCTCCTATAACAGTTTGTTTGTACAATTAGTACAGCCATTTGTCAAACTATCTTTTATTTGTGTACACATCTCCCTTACCAGACTATGAGGTCTTCTATGAGATTGTCTATTTTTACCTTCAGGTTTCTAGAACAGTTCTGGCACAAAGTAGGCATTTTAATCAATGATATTGAATTGAATTAATTGGTGTGTCTGGATGCTTATAACCAGGACAAAGTGTTTGTCTGTGTAGAACAGAAATCTGATTAGGTGTTAGACTTATGAACCAAAGCAAAATTTATTACTCAAAATAATAATTTTCTGCTGATCAAATAAAACTGAAATTATATATTGAGACTTTAATCACTTTAGGTTAGAAACTTCATCTCATTAGAATACAAAGAGTAGAGTGATATGTTAAACTGTTATAGGGATTTAGTCCAGAGAGTCAATCATATAATATACATTGAAAGGGAAAGGTAAAAACTGGGAGAGTTCTAGGCTCCTTTATAAAGTTGATTATAATGGTTAATTTTATGTGCCAACTTGGCTAAGCCATGGTACTCAGACCTTTGGTCAAAAACCAGT
Organism: Neotragus pygmaeus; assembly: GCA_006410875.1. Taxonomy (NCBI): domain Eukaryota; kingdom Metazoa; phylum Chordata; class Mammalia; order Artiodactyla; family Bovidae; genus Neotragus; species Neotragus pygmaeus. The sequence continues at coordinate 7,808 of SJYV01010398.1, read as the reverse complement.
CTTGATGTTTCTGTGAAGGTATTTTTTTAGATGAGATTAACATTTAAATCAGTGAACTTTTAGTAAAGGAGATTACTTTCCATAATGTGGATATACATCAATCAGTTGAAGGCCTTAAGAGAAAAAAAATCTGATGTTCCCTGAAAAAGAGGGAATTCTGCCTCAGTGGACTGGGGCTGCAATATCAATTCTTCTTTGGGTCTCCAGTCTGCTGCCTGAGCTGCAGGGTTTGGACTTGCCAGCTTTCAAGATAATGTGAAGGGGAAAGTAGGTTACTAAATACTCAAAAGACTTTTTTTTTAATAGTCACCATTAAAGCTTGTCATGCACAAGGCTGATTTCTAACACAGCAGTTGTGAAAGCAAATGTGGAACTTCAAAATAAAGCAAATGTCAAGTATCATAATATAAATCTCAGATAACATTTTACCTTGTTTTACAGTTTCTCTTCAGAACAATTGGCCTACACATGTTATGTCATTTTTCTTCCAAGTAAAATTTTGATATTGTTATGTGGTCAATTTATAATATCTAAGGGAGAATTACACATTTTATAGGCTGTATTCTCAAACTGGTTAGGTGGCATCCTTTTGCTAATGTCATTAACATTTATTGTTTTCTTTCTAATATCCAAATCTCTTAGGTTCCAGCATTGTTTATTTTTCTAGTAACTGTTCTAGCAGAAACTAGCTTATATGTACTTAATTTATTTTAACCAAAGATCATTCAAAATGAGATACTTTTTCAGAATCAGTATTTTCAGTTATAATTTTTTATCAGGAAATAAGAATGTATTTACAGTTTTATGAGATTATCAAGTTAGTTTCATTTGCAAAAGCAAATCAAGAAGTAGTTATAAGAACACAGTACTTTTCTTACTGTATACTTCTTCTAGAAGACCTGTGCTTTCCATATATTATGTAATTATCTGTAGCTTCATCAGAGCTAACATAGTTCCATTACTGAAATAATTTACATTTTCCTTTTCAGTCTATTTCCATCATTCACACAACCTTAGAAGTAAAGTATCTCATAGCATCATCTAGCTTATTTTCCAAATTCCCACACTCTGGCAATGAAATTACCTAAGACTCTGACTACTCATCTCATTTTAGAGTCATCCGAAAGCAAGGGTTTCCCAAGCTTGATAAGATTATATATCATCCATCTAATAGCCCTACAAATCTTTAGAGCATGAGATGAAATGTATGTCCAGATCTGTATGCACCTGTACAAACCTATGCACTTTAAACATGTTAATACAAATTTAACATATATAAATGGAAGTTTCCCATTAATTATTTTTGTTTGTTTTTTGCCATGATAATAAAAAATGTGACAACATTCTGATATAGGCAGTCTCTCAGGAATATCTGTTACCAATATCACGCATAAAATGCTTGAACATTTCCTGTGAAAAGAAGCTTATTGTCTCACAGGCAAGTTAAGGCTGAACTGTCCTTAGAGCTTTAGAAAATTGTGTCATATATTAAGTATAATGGTTTAACCCTATACCCTACATTGGATCACTCCCAAACTGTTCTACAACCATTGTAATTCCCTTGAGTTAATCTACCATGCCCACACAGGATTATACCGGAATCATTTAAAATTCCTAAGCAAATCATTTTTGAAACTGGTTCAAATTTCCATTCCATAATCCAGGCTGTATTCATTTCTATAGTCTTCATAATTGAATTTCAAGTTTTTTAATTTTTCGCTTCTAATGCCATCTTATCTATAGAATTATCTACCTGGTATGAAAGCCGAAGAATTGATGCTTTTGAACTGTGGTGTTGGAGAAGACTTGAGAGTCCCTTGGTCTGCAAGGAGATCCAACCAGTCCATTCTGAAGGAGATCAACCCTGGGATTTCTTTGGAAGGAATGATGCTGAAGCTGAAACTCCAGTACTTTGGCCACCTAATGAGAAGAGTTAACTCATTGGAAAAAAAACTCTGATGCTGGGCGGGATTGGGGGCAGGAGGAGAAGGGGTTGACAGAGAATGAGATGGCTGGATGGCATCATGGACTCTATGGACGTGAGTCTGGGAGAACTCCGGGAGATAGTGATGAACGGGGAGGCCTGGCGTGCTGCGATTCATGGGGTCGCAGAGAATCAGACACGACTGAGCAACTTTNAGTTAACTCATTGGAATAAAAACTCTGATGCTGGGCGGGATTGGGGGCAGGAGGAGAAGGGGTCGACAGAGAATGAGATGGCTGGATGGCATCATGGACTCGATGGACGTGAGTCTGGGAGAACTCCGGGAGATAGTGATAAACAGGGAGGCCTGGCGTGCTGCGATTCATGGGGTCGCAGAGAATCAGACACGACTGAGCAACTTTACTGAACTGAACTGATAGGTTCTCTATCTTAGTTCTTGACCTGTAGCATTCTGCCTTAACTGGCAGATAAGTCAGGGTTCAGCTTTAGGAAACAGAATAGACTGCAGGTACTTTCAAGGAATGGGACTTAATAGTGTATTAAGTACTTATAAAATTATTAGAAGACCTGGAGTATAGAATTTTACTCTAGCCTTAGCTTTTCAAGGAGCTGCAATTTCTATCATAATCATGGAGATGGGAAATCAAGTGGTCAATACTAGAACTTGGGTTCAGGATCAAAACCCCATCTGTGTTGTATTATTAAGTTTGGGCTAAATCATGTTGCAATAAAAAACAACCTAAAAATCTCATTAGGTTAAAATGATAAAACCTTATTTCTTACTCATACAAAGTTCACTCTAGATCATGGAAATTCTCACAGATTGTGAACTCCTATGAGATGTCTCACTCATAGTTGCATCTTTATATAAATATGGACATATAGGAACCCCATGGCAGGGGGAAAAATAGATTAAAAAATAATTCAACAGTTCTTAAATAATTTCTCCCAAAAATTATATATGGTGTATTTTACTCATCAGCCAAAGCAAGTCACATGAATATGTCTTACTTCTAGTTGGCAGGGAAATTTATCCACACCTTGGCTCTGGAAGGAAAATGTTTAACAATATTGGTGGACAGTACTAATGACTAACATAGTATTCCCTTTTAATGCCCCCAAATCTAAATTAATTGCAGCATTTAAGCTGACAGTCAAGAGCTTCTTGGCATTCATGATAGTCTCTACATCGGGTCCAGATATAGTTGCCCTTGATCTCGTGCTTTTATAAACTAAAAGGCAAACGGTGCGCCCAAACACCCAATTTGTAGGAGTGGACAAGATTATTTCAATGAACACTTCCATTCTGAGAGGAGAAGAATAGTATACACACAGAAGACACTCTCCTGTAGCAATTTAGAATTCCCAATGGACTTTCTACTCTGAGGGTGGGCAATATTCCTTCATTATGCCCTTTCTCTGCTCAGAAGAAATAGGTCCTTCTCCTGACTCTGTGGTCACTGAGAAATTCTTCCTTTGCCATTTTCCTTCTCAGAACTGGCATCACAACTAGGAACTGGGGAAATATGCTTTCTTTGTGACTGAGCAATTTTATCAGACCAGTTCCTGCTTATACTAGTTTGTGAGCCAAAGTTTCACTTTAATTCTTCAGCTAGAGATTACTTTTAATTTAGATTTTATTCGTTTTGATAGAAAACCTCTTAAAAATTTTTAATAGACTATTTGAGTCCAATCAAAAACAAGTGATAATAGTCAAATCACAGTTTCTCTTAGAACATTGTTTTAAAATTTGTAGTATTTATTTAATTTCTGTCCCATGACCATCTCTCTCTCTTTTGACCAGTTGTGATTCTATGTGCTTTGATTGTGCTATCTCTTTTCCATGGACATTTTAACTAATTAAAAGACTTACTCAACCACAATTTTAATTGGATCTTAAACCTGAGATAGATTAATCCATTCAGAGATTAAAATAACAGATGTGATGGCCAGTTAATTTGACTTGTGTGATTCAAGTCTCCTTTAGTTTTTACATGTACTGTGAAGGGCTAAGAAAAGTTCTTCCAATACCACAAACTCCCAAGTTTATCTCTCTTCCATTTTGCTCTTGCTTGTTAAACAGTCCAATTATTTTCTAAACTTACTTCTTTCATATAATACATTCCAACCACAGTCAATAGTAATCAATACACACAGCCCATGTTCACTTTGCTATCATCTTTGTCTAGACCTGAAAGGTCATTAAGAATATGGTATCCTTCCCTGTTAACTCAGAAGTCCATTTAACAAATTATTTCCAACAATGAATAACATAGATGTTAGTTTTTGGACTCCAGTCTCCTCAACAATTCTGCCGGAGTCAATGTTACCTATCTCAGGCTTTGTTATTACATTCCAAGCCCGATGTCAATTTCTGCAGTGTTGAGATTAGTCTAGGTCTTGCTATAGTAACAAATAATTCCAAAATCATGATGATATAAAACAATGAGGAAAAAAAATCCAAAACAAAAATGATGATATATTTCTTACCAGACCAGATCTACTACAAATCTGGAAGAATCACTAGGGTGACTGTCACACATATGATGGATGAACATTCTAACTACTTTGCAACACACAGTTCCCCCTTTGCTATGACCAAAAGAAGAGAAAAAATAAGGAGCTACATACCAGTTTGCATATGCTTCAACTTGGGAGTGATATATATGCCACTTCCTTCACATTCTATTGAGCAAAGCATGTAACATAACTTTGCCTGTTTCAAATGCGTGAACTATTGGTGTTCAGCATGAATGAATAATACAACTGTGACCCGGGAGTAAAGGAGCTCTTCCTGTTGCCTCCGTAACTGCTCTTTGCTGCAGTTGTCACTGAAAACTTGAGCCCAAAACAGCCCATCTGCTTTTGCTTGCTAAGTCACCTTAGTAATGTCTGACTCTTTGAGACCCTATGGACTGTAGCTAACCAGGCTCTCCTGTCCAAGGGATTCTCCAGGCAAAAATACTGGAGTGGGTTTCCATGTCTTCCTTCAGGGATCTTCCCAACCCAGGGATTAAACCCAAGCCTCTTAGGTCTCCTGCATTGGCAGGTAGGTTCTTTAAAACTTACTCCAGCTGGGAAGCACTTTGGGAGCACATGCAATTTTAAAGAATAAACAAAATAATCCAATATCTTCAGTAGGAAGATGGCATTTTCTTTAATTTTGCCCTCAAAATTTTACATATAGCAACTTTATTTGAGGGAATCTTATCTGAAAGAGAACCTGAGAACAGTGGGATTTAGCTTCCTAAAACCTGAAGTCTAGAACAGCATACCAGAAAAACTTTGGACTGGAAACTGACTGCCAAACCATATGATTACGTTTCGTGATTTCTGTCCTCTAGCATCTAGGGTTCCATAGCTCTATTTAATCTCATCACCACCTGATAGGGAAAAGCATGCCACAAACAAGTCTAATTCCTTTCCTCTAAAAACTTTTCAGATATTTGGCTCCCTTAAGATTCCCTTTGCTCACAGCTCAACATTCTCAATTACTTTCATTGTTTCTCATACATTTCTTCAGCATTTTGTTTATCCAAATCTGAATCCATATAGCTTGTAAGTAACATCCATCTTCGGAGAAGGCACCCCACTCCAGTACTTTTGCCTGAAAAATCCCATGGACGGAGGAACCTGGTGGGCTAAGGCCCATGAGGTCACTAAGAGTCAGGCACGACTGAGCGACTTCACTTCATTTTTCACTTTGATGCATTAGAGAAGGAAATGGCAACCCACTCCAGTGTTCTTGCCTGGAGAATCCCAGGGACGGGGGAGCGTGGTGGGCTGCCCTCTATGGGGTCACACAGAGTTGGACACGACTGAAGCGACTTAGCAGCAGCAGCAGCAACATCCATCTTAAGAGGTAGAAACAAAATTTAAAATTTTTTTGAAGGAAACAATTCATAAAGAGAAAGTATACAAAGTTTTTTACTTATTACCTGAAATCTGTAGATTATATTATTTGTTCTGAAAATAGAAGGTGAAGGTAAAGTCGCCCAGTCATGTCCAACTCTTTGTGACCCCACGGACTGTAGCCTACCACACTCTTCCGTCCCTGGGATTTTCCAGGCAAGAGTACTGGAGTGGGGTGCCATTTCCTTCTCCAGTCTGGAATTAGAACTAGCCCTCAATTAAATACCCTTGTTTATACTATTTTATCTTCTACTTTGTGGGGAAAAATGAAAATCTTTGAGAAGCCTGGAGTGGGATGAGGGGTATAATGGGCTGTAACATCAACCTCTATCTTCTGCCAGCCCTATTATCACATCATCATTAGGCTGCCTTTTAGTTTCTCTGGAGTTGGAGAGAAGTATGAAGAGGAGACAAGTTTGAAGCCAGGAGAGGTCGTATTTGCCTGGTATCAAATTTTCTCTGGCTGGGATATTGTTTATACCTGACTCTCCCTGGGCTTTCTGAGTATTCAGAGTATTTAGCTGAGCATCTACTTACATGACTCTGCAGAGATTTCTCTCTTTTATCATGGGGGATCTCTTCCCTGTAGTTCACTAATTCAGACATTTACTGTGACTGGAAGTGTGACACCTTCTTCAGTCCTGGTTTTCTGAAATCTGCGCTATAAATCTCTACCTGTTGGAATCCATTTGCTGTTTTAATCTGACCTCTTCATCAAAGCTACTTTAACAACTCAAAGCTGATTGTTTTCCCAAATGGCCCATATCTGGACTATGAGAAACACTCTCACTTCCTCAACAAATTCTGGGAGGGCAGATGGTTCATGATATTATTCTCACTTCCTCAACAAATTCTGGGAGGGCAGATGATTCCTGATATTATTTCTTTCCCCTTCCCTTTCCTTAGGCAGAACAGCTAGTTAGCAATCATTTCTCACCCTTATGCTTTTCCAGTGTCGGTCTCACTTAGTATTTGACCCATAAAGATTCGAAGAGTTACAAGAAATTTCTCTAAATGATCAATTTTAAGATGCTATTGCTATGCACAAGTGAAGAGAAAAAAGAAGGCCAGGGCTAGGTGACAACAGACTAAGTAATGCACAAGGTAGTTTTTATCCTCAACTTGGAGTAAGCATATCATACTTGAATGCCTCAAATTTTTCTTATAGTCTCTCCTGCATTCTCTCTGACTATAAGATTCAGCAAATACTTTCCCTACATGGTTTTTTCTTTAATTTCTTTCAAATTTTCATTTACATGTTTAACTATGGTCAGAATGTTCTTTATAATTTTTCCAAGAGCTTTTCCATGGATAAGCCATATTCTTTCAAAATTTTCATCACTTTCAAATTATCAATCAGACATTATTTGCTGGTTAGAATGAAATAAACATTACTCCTTCCCGATATTGCTTCTTTCACACTCCAACAGTGAAATTCCAGTGAGGATAATCAAGAATGTAACAAATGGCATGCTTAGAACATACTATAATTTCTAGATGAAGGTAGGATCATTGGAGCTCACATCTTCCATCATTATTATATGATCTGCATACATATTAATTGTTGGAAAGCATATTTTATCTTTTCATTATGGCCAGACTGTCAATACATCAGGCCTACTCATAGTGACAATGCATAAGTGAAAATGAAATAAGGAGCTTGTGTTAGAATGTAAATAATTTGCTACTTTCTTCATTGATAAACACTTGTTATTAAAAAAAAAAAGTCAGCTGACCTAAACACTATGCTTAATGGCTTATATGATTTTCACTTTGGCATAAACTTCTATGAAATGAAGCAGGAATGTATGGTCCTTGCCTACCCTTACCACCTGTCCTCTGCCTTTTGCCTGTGGAAAACTTTAGTTGAAGAATAAGTTTAATTGGAGAAGTGAGAAATGTTGAAGCAAAGGAAAGCAGTCAAAGAAGACTAAATAATAATAATATAGTC
>SJYV01010392.1:47494-62996 GCA_006410875.1 Neotragus pygmaeus | reverse complement strand
GTATGCAGGTCAAGAAGCAAGAGTTAGAACTGGACATGGAACAACAGACTGGTTCCAAATTGGGAAAGGGGTACATCAAGGCTGTATATTGTCACCCTGCTTGTTTAACTTATATGCAGAGGACATCTTGCAAAATGCTGGGCTGGATGAAGCACAAGCTGGAAGCAAGATTGCAGGAATGGGCAGATGGCGGCGGGTGAGTGCTGGAGGTGTTCATCCCTTCAAATGGATTTTTATCCTGGGAGATGGGTTTGTCAACAAGTGATATTTCTTTGGAAACAGGTGGGGAGACTTCACCAAGAATGGGATTAAAGGATTGCATGAAAGAGACAAGATCTATGTAAGGGAGAACAGTTGTCCGTATAAAAGGAGTTAGCTGCCTGCTTAGGATTTTTTTTTTAAAGGATGGACATTCTTCTGTCCCTAGTATCTGGTGATTCTTAACCAGGGGTAGTACTGCCTCGCTCCAGGGCACGGGGACACGTGTGCTCAGGCTGGGGTGGGGGTGTTACTGACAGTAGGTGTAGGCCAGGGGTGCTCCAGACCCTGCTGTGCTCCGGGGACAGCCCCACACGATGGATTGTCCTGCCTGCGATGCCAGTAGCTCACTTGTTGAGAAGCGCTGGACTTCCCAAGCTTCAGTCATTTCTGTTCTACTTGTATAATTCCTGCCTTATTTTTGTATCACCTGTATTGCTAATTTAATGCTGTTATTTAAATCTACTTTTTATTTTTTAAACTTATGTGGTGGTTTTTTTTTGGTCTGTTTACTTTTTGGTCACTCTACGTCTGCTTTTTAATTTACTTACCTTTATCCTTGCAATCATGGGTTTGAAATGCTATTTGTACTTTTCTGACCATGTTAAGACAGATATCTGGCTGTTCTCATACAGAATGTTTCCCTGTGTCCCCGCGGCATCATCTTGCCCACCACCAGTGGTGTGCACATCAAGCATCGCGGAACAGTGGTCAGATGGTCACAGTGGATTAATTTCTAGCTTGACCTGATTTGATGTAGTATGTCCTTGGGAGTTGACACTACCGCCTTAGGGCTCTCGTTTTTAATTAACCTCATATTCAGCAGAATTCATGAGCTGGAAGGGCTTCATGAGGATACTTCTCCAGACAGAGGTCAGACAACCCAAACAGCTGTTATTCTCTCTCTCTCTGTGTGTGTGTGTGTGTGTGTGTGTGTGTGTGTGTAAGATCTCCTTGGAAGGGCTTGATTTGCTCTTGGCTGCGTCATGCCTATGTGCCAGTTATCTTTGCTCAAGTCTGTGTCTGCAGACTGCTGGCCATCTCCCAGTTCTGTGGCCGTATTCACAAGGGATATGTGACCCTGAGAGCAGAGCAAATCCTGCCCTCTCTTCCACATCGTTGGCTCAGAGCATATGTTGCATGAACAGTTGGCCAGGAGTCAGAATGATGACAGAGTGTAGCAGAATCACAGATGTTCCCACCCAGCACCCACTGAACTGACCCAAAAAGAAGTTCAGAATAAAAGCAGAGCCCAGCAAACAAGAAAGCCGATCACAGCTTTATGCTGAGCACTTTGGAAAGTGACAGGCAAAGAAGGAAACCTCCCATCCTAACCCCACAGAAGAGGTACTGGAAAAGGGAGGTAAGGGCCCAGTAGCCTGAGGGTTCCCAGTCACACAGGTCAGTTGCAAAGAAGCTGTGTGAGGAGGGTGAGCAGCCTCAGTGATGTCAGGCAACACCCTCTGCAGAGGCAGGAAGGCAACTCAAAGCAAGCTCTCGCCCCAGTTATGGGAAAGAGATCACAGAAGCGAATGCACCCCAGCAGAGCAGGCTCTGGTATAAGACATTTAACTGGCTTTCAAAAGAGAGAGCAGGCCTTCCCTGGTGGGACAGTGGTTAAGAATCCACCTTGCAGTTCAGGGGGACACTGGTTCGCTCCCTGGTCTGGGAAGATTCCACATGCCCTGGAGCGAGTAAACCCGTGTACTGCCACTAGTGGGCCCACACACCCGAGAGCCCTTGACTCGCACACAAGAGAAGTCACTGCAATAAGCCCGTGCACCACACTGGAGAGTAGCCCCTGCTCACTGCAACGGCAGAAAGCCGATGCACAGCAACAAAGACCCACCACAGCCAAAACAACGGGTTGGAACATACACACAATGGAATATTGCTCAGCTCTTAAAAANATAAGAAGAATGAGATGGTCTGATGGGAAGAGGGGAAGGGACAGGAGAGGCAACAGGAGACCTTTCCTGCTGCAGTGTGGCGGGGACGCTGAGGCAGCTCCCTCAGGGTCCTCACTAGGGCTGGCAGAGAGGCCTGAGTCACAGGGGCTCAGGGCCGCAAAGGGCTGGCGGCTGCAAGGTGTTGGGAGGCCAGTGATGAGCCCAGCTCCTCCAGTGCGTAGAACAGGGCTGGGGTTCCCGGTGAGACACCAGGACCAGGCATCTAGACACGGGGCTGCCGCTGTCCTCACCGCCCGCACGCAGCGCCCAGCATCCTCTGCCCAGAGGTTCAGGGCCAGACCCCGAGGAGGTAGGCAGTGGAGAGGACAATTAAACAGACCTGTGTCCTGCCCGCAGGGGCCACCACCTGCAAGGGGTCTGGCAGAGCGTGAGGCATAATTGAAGATAAAGGAATTGCTCGCTAAAAAATCCCAGCAACCTCTCACACAGCATTCTTGCTCATATCAACTATGAGACAGAGTATATCCAGTACAATCTTCATTTGGCAGATGAACAATTAAGTAGCATGCCCCAAATGATGTAGCTGGTAAGAAGCCATGTTCTCCAATCTCTGCTTTTTGTGGTGTAGATTGTCTTCTGGAGTCAACCCCCTGACCTCTGCAAGTGTAAGCATCTCCTGAATGCTCGATTGATTTCATTCAGCAAATATTTATGGAGCACCTGCTCTGTGCCAAGTACTGTGCTAAGTGCTGGGGTCACAGCAACCATAAAGACAGATATGGTCCCCAGAATTTACCAATAGCAATGGAGAAACAGATTTTAACAAAATAATTATGCCAGCAAAAGCAGTGTACCACTACCAATAATTACAGAGTGTGACAAGCATAGAGAACAGACAGATTAGGGTGTGCTGAGAGGAAAGAGTGGGACCTCATTGAGATGAGAGGTCAGGAATGTCTGTCTGAGAATGGCACCTTTGAGCTCAAGGTAGGGAAGGATGGTGGGAATAGTGTCTCAGGCAGAGGGAACAGCCAGCACGAAGGTCTGAGGCTGGGAAGACTTCGGGCTTTCATGGCGGCCTGCTCGTAGAACAGTCACCTCTCTCCGAATCATGGTTTCTGCCTTTGAGGTGGGAGATTAGACTGGCTCATCCTGAGATCTATTCCAGCTCTAACATTCTGTAAGAGATAAAACAAATTGGGAATTCATCTCTTATTTTTATTTTGACTTGTTTACATTTTTTTCTTCCTGTCTGTTCCGCTCTTTTAAATGACAGGCAAATTCTGTGTATGTGGGGTTTAAAGATTACAAGTGAATTGTCAAAGAGCTGCCAGTGCCTTGCTGGGTTGTTCTTTCACTCATTTATTCATTCATTCATCCAAGAAATTTTTACAGATGTGCCTTGTTAGTGACATCGACCGCTTGTGCTGTGCTGTGTGGCATAGAGTAACAGCAGTAGATGCAACCTTAATTCTCTGATGGGTTGAAAATAGTTGTCATTCAGTGTGCTCAGCTTTATTTCTTGTTGCAAATATGGAAGTGATGACACTTTTTAAAGTATCAGCAGAAGTCAGATGGCAATAGAAAATATCTTCAAAAGTTAAGAGATAATAACAATTGACCTGTCTTCAGATAAACGATCATTTACTAGTGAAGGAAAACATTTTCAGACAAAAAGAGAGTTTACTGCTAATACACNCAGCCCACCCTCTGAATGCAGGTGAGTGAGTGACCCCAGCCAGTGCCAGATGGAGTGGAAAAAACGGCCAGCTTTGAACACTGCCCAACTTTACACCCACAGAGTCATGAATAGTATAAATTGCTGTGGTTTTAAGCCACTCTGTTTTAGAGTAGTTTCTCATCTGACCTTAAGTAACTGAACTCATGTGTTTTTGGCAGCTGTACTTAAGGGGTTCCTTTTTTAGTTTTTTTCTAAAATAGGTTTTCTTAAAGAGATGGGAATATGCAGATGGACATGAGTTTGAATAAGCTCCAGGAGTTGGTGATGGACAGGGAAGGCTGGTGTTCTGCAGCCCATGGGATCACAAAGAGTCGGACATGACTGCATGACTGAACTGAACTGAAAATAGGTTTTTGAGCATAAGTAAGAGTTGAAATTTGTTCAATGACCTTTTCTGCCTCTATTAAAATGATCATGTGATTACTTTCCTCTTTTAGTCCATTAATCTTTCACTGGCTCTGCATTTAGGGGTTTTTTTAACTTTCCTCCTTTATTCCATTAATCTTTCATTGGCTCTGTATCTACGGGGTTTTTTAGCAGAGGTTTTGCACATCTGACATTAAATTTGTTCCTAAATATCATATTTTTGATGTTTTATAATGATACCTTAACATTTTTTCTTCCAACTGTTGGTGTCAAATAATATTGATTTTTATATATTAGCACTGTGTTCTGTAAGCTTGCTAAACTCATCTATTAGTTTTAGTAATTTAAAAAATTCCTAAAGGATATTCTATGTACATAAGCATATTATCTATACACAGAGATAGTTTTACTTCTTCCTGTCCTTTATTTATACCTTTTATTTATTTTTCTTGCTTTATTGAACTTGCTCTGACCTCTAGGATCATTGGGAATAGAAGTGTTCAGAGCGAACATCCTTGCCTTGTTCATATTCTTAGAAGGAAAGGACTCATTCTTTCATCATTAAGTATGATGTTATCTTTAGGGTTTACATACATGTCTTTTATCAGGTTGAGAAAGTTATCTTCTATTAATAATTTCCTGAAAGTTTTTTTTATTATGAATGGATGTTAAATTTTGTCAGACACTTTTTCTTCATTAATGAAATGATCATATTTTTTCCTTTATTCTGATTTTTAAATCGGTTGAACTTCAGTGTGGTTTGCAGCCTCTAACATGGTCCCCAGTAATCCAGGTATAAAAACACTGTGACTTCTATCATGGGTGATTTCCCTCATTCACTTGCTCTGAGGAAAGCCAAGTACCACACTGTGAGCTGCCCTGTGGAGCAAGAGGTCCACTTGGCATGGAACTGAGGGAAGCCTTTGGCCATTAGCCAGCGAAGAACTGTGGGCTTCAGTCCAATAGCCCGTGAGGAACTGAATCTTACTGAGAACCACATAAGTGATCTTGAAGCAGGGCCACCCTCGTTTAAGTCTTCAGATGAGACCACTATCCAGACTTACCCCTTGACGTCAGCGTCATGAGAGACCCTGTGCCTGAAAACCCAGTTAAACAGCAGCAGGATTCCTCACCCAAAGAAATGGTGAGATAATAAATGTTCATTGCTTTAGTATGCTGAGTTTTTGGAAGTGATTTCTTTATGTAGCAACAGATAACTAATATCAATATATATGCTGATTACCTTTTGAGTGTGAAATGTCTTGCATTCTTGCAATAAACGTCACTTTGTCATGAACCATTACCCTAGAAACATTGTTAAATTTGACTTACTATTTTTTTGTTGTTGTTAAGGAGTTTTGTGTCTAGGTTCGTAAGGAATATCGGTCTGCACTTCTTTCTTTGTTTAAAAAGTATTTGTTTGTTTGGCTGCGCTGAGTCTCAGCTGTAGCATGCAGGTTCTTTCAGTTGCAGCATGCACACTCTTAGTTGCGGTTCATGGGATCTACGTACCTGACCCGGGATCAAACCCAGGCGTTGGGAGTGCAAGTCTTAGCCACTGAACCATCAGGGGAGTCCCTGTGTTTCTTATGTAATGTGTTTGTTGGGTTTTGATATTAGAGATATGCTTCTTAAAGTAAAACCCCTCCTTCTCTATTTTTTGAAAGAGGTTACGTGAGATTCATATTATCCCTTCCTTAAATTTTCGATAGCATTGACAGGTGAGCCTGGAGTGTTCTGGTGATGAACTTTTTTTTCTTATTTATGAATTCAATTGTCTTATAGATATGGGACAATTCAGATTTTGTTTCTTCTTAGGTCACTTTTTCTCTTTCTCCAGCTTTAACGATTGAAAGAGAAAGTAGATGGGCTGCTGATTACCAAAGAAAGGCAGTCCTAAGGCTGCTTAGCATGAGAGGTCTGTGCAATGTGAAAGGAGCACCTTGCCTGGAAATGCATTCATAGAGAAGAGCTCAAGGGACCAAGGTGGTGGGGAAAGACAGCATGGGTGAGAGAGTTACGTTGGAGCAGAAGAGGGAAAACACACTAGGAGCCTTACGTGCTAGAGAGTAGAGAAGAGGAGACTTTAAAGGGTTGCTGTGGCTTAAATTGGATTCCCTGATATCTCTGAAAGAAGTAGACATTAAGATTAAAATTCTTGTCTACACGAAGCTTAAGAGTGACACCCCTTTGGGACAACAGTATGAACGCTGGGGACAGAGGAGGAGGGATAATCATATCTTTGTAAGCATCACTTTTCCATAACTCTAATGTCACTGAACTTCATTAAAATAATATTACATTATTACCATTGCTTCATAACAAATTACCCCCAAACTCAGGGGCATATATCAACCATTTATTTTTATGCTCGTGGATTCTTTGAGTCAGGAATCTGAACAGTACATAGTAGGAGTGAGTTGTCTCCATGGTGTCTTATAACCCCAGCTCTTCCCAGCATTTTTTCTCTACCCTCTATGCCTTCCAAGCCCATTCATCTGAAAGTCCTTTACTTTCCTGAACTTGCTCTGCATTTTCTGTTACTGAGGTCTTTCCTCTGTAAATGCTCTTCCCAATACAGAAATCTCTTTGCTTATTTCCTTGCCTGATTAATTCCCCGTCTCTTTTGGGGACCGCTTAGATGCTACCTCCTGTGGAAGTCCTTCCTAACCCTTCCTCCAGGCTCTCAGAATTCTCTGTATTTGCCCATCATAAAGCTCATCACACATTATTTATTTCCTGATTCTAATGTCTGACTCCTCAACCAGGAGGCTAGCTCCAGAGACTGCCTCTGTGCTGTTCATGTGTTTTCCCGCCTCCTTGGCACAGGGCTGAATGTTTCCTTGTTGACTGTATTAATGGGTAAGGCAGGCATTGCTATTCCCTTTCTCTAGAAGTGTAAACAGCATGGGGGACGACAGTAAGAACCAGCCCTAGGCACGGTCAGTCCATGACACAGCTGAGTCTAAGTTCAGGTCATACCACCACCCGACACCCTTGTGTAGCCTGGATACAGGTCGCCAAGTAAACTTGCAACAACTTTCTCAGCTTTGGTCCTTGGTACTTTGCCGCCTGTGTCCACTGTCTTTCCAGCCTGGACATGCCAGGCACCTGGGTCCATGGAGGGAAAAGTCCTTGTTATTAACTTATTTTGACGCATTCATTCACAAACTACCCAGCGGGAGATGGTGCTATTGACGTGTCTTGGTAAGACACAGCCAGAGAGATAAAAGTTCTATTCCCATGATTAAGGTTCCTCCACAACTAAAATATTGATCTTAATTAAGAAGTAATGCATACAGAAGACACCGGGAACAGTGGCAGTGGGCTACAGAGACGGTAGGCTTTTGTGAAAGGAGAACGTGCAAGTTCCATTTGCTCTCATTGCCAGCTTTTTCTCTTTCCCACTTAAGAGTAGTGGCAAATAGTTTTCTTTTTCTTTTTTCCATTTGGGAAAAAAAGTACCCACAAAATACTTAACTCAGGGGAAAAACAAGCCCAACAGCCAGACAACTCGATCACCCTGTCTCTTAGAAGCTGCTCCTAATGGGTGTGGAATCAATACCATTGAACCCCAGTCTTTCCAGAGCAGACACTTCCAGATGCCCGGCTCTCAGGCAGGAGAGGCCAGGAGGTGAGGCAGGGCTGGACCAGCCAGAGCTGGGCCTGCGAGATCGTAACCAAGCAACAAGCCCACTCTCTGAACCAGGGCAACCAGGAGCATGTGGCTGGATGGTGAGCAGAATTCAAGACTGCAGTATCTCAATGCAGAGTCAGAGAGGCCCCGAGGCAGAGAGCTCAGGAGCTCAGTAAATGGAGGAAAGGGCACCTGGTCACCAGAGGTAAGAAAGCCTGACAGTCATGGCAATTTCTGTGGCGATGATGACAACAATGAAATAAGCTTGATATCAGAAGCCAGCCCCCAGGGGAGTGCCCATACACTTCCTTTTAAAGATGAGCTCATTCTGATATTCAATAAATAACACACAGGAACACTTAATAAAAGGACTATACAGCTGGCCATTAAGCATATGATAAAAGTCTCCAGTGTTTTACTCATCAAGGAAATAACAGTTGAAACCACGATGAACAACCTTGCTCAGTCACTAAGTTACGTCCAACTCTTTGTGACCCTTTGGACTGTAGCCCACCAGGCTCCTCTGTCCATGGGATTTCCCAAGCAAGAGTACTGGAGAGGGTTGCCATCTCCTCCTCCAGGGGATCTTGCCTACCCAGAGATCAAACCCGTGTCTCCTGCATTGGCAGGTGGGTTCTTTACCACTCAGCCTCCAGGGAAGCCCACGAGGAATTCATACAGGGAGTCAAAAGAGGAAGAAGAGGCTTTTGGGTTCACAGTAGCTGGAACATTAGTGGAACAGGCTGAGATTTCAACAGTATAATTTGCCTCCTCTTCCTGCTTTGTACTTTATCCAGGTCATCGCAGCAGTGCTCTCTGTTAATTCCAAAATGTTACTTCTTAATTGCAAGCTCACAGCCCTAAGTTCTGTAATTCTTATTGTTATGAAAAACCATTCCATGCCATTCCACACCATTAGGATGGCTAACTTCAGAATGACACCACCTCTTGGTGAGGAAGTGGAACAGCTGAGGGTGGGAATGCAAAATGGTATAACCACTTCAGAAATTTGTTTGACAGGTTCTTATGAAATTAAACATATATAACACCTACCCTATGACTCCATAGTTCTATTCTTACCCGAGAAAATGAAAACACACATCCACAAAATGATTTGGATATGAATGTTCATAAGCAACTTTATAAATATCCTTAAACTGTAAAACAACCCAAATGACCATCAAGTTGAGAATGAATGAATAAATTTTCCATGAAATGAAATACAGTCAGTAATTTAAAAGAATGGACTAATAGTATATATGTTATGATGAATGAAGCTCATAGGCATTATGCTGAGCCAGAGAACACAGTCATTTCTGTGCAATTTGAGAACAGCTAAAAACTAATCTATGGTGAGAGGATTCAGAATGAAGTTGAAGGTGGAGAAGGTGACTGGGTGGAACATAAGGGAACTTTCCACATGATAAAAATGTTCTATATCTGGCTTGCGGTGGTGGTTTCAGGGATGTAGACAATTGTCAAAACCTATCAAGCTGAACACCTAAGATCATTGCTCCTTGCTGTGTGCTAATTATATCTTAATTTTAAAAAAGTAAGCCATAGGCAAATTGGAATCTTTAGGTCTAGAATGACAAACACAAAGTGCATGTGCTGTTGCTCTGATTCTGCTCCCATGGCAGACAGGATGAGTTGATTTCAGCATTCTGTGCCCTTGAACTTCAGTGGGGCTTCAGAATATACGTCACACTGTAGCTCTTCAAGCCATCACTGATATCCACCAATCTGTTAGAGGTCAAAGCCAATACAACTCATTCCTGCTCCTGTGACCTCAACTTACTTCTCTCATTTGGTAAGACCTGGGGAAATTTGAGTTTTCTATAAAAATAATACTCCCCTTTCAGAAAGGTTTTAAAATAACTCAAAATCCCACTCTCTTGATAGCATCACTAATACCACTGACGTTTTTTAAAAAATGAATTAATTTTATTTTGGGTTGCACTGCGTCTTTGTTACTGTGCCTGGGCTTTCTCTAGTTGCAGCAAGGCAGGTGCTGCCCATCGTTACGGGGCAAGGGCTTCTCTTGTTGTGGAGCACAAGCTCTTGGTGCGCAGGCTTCAGTGGGTGCAGCACGCGGACTCAGTAGTCGTGGCCCATGGGCCTCATTGCCCCGCGGCATGTGGAATCTTCCCGAAGCAGGTATTGAGCCTGTGTTCTCTGCATTGGCAAGCAGATTCCTATCCACTGTGCCACTATGGGAGTCCTGCCATTGAAATTTATTTCCTTCTACTCTGTTATTCTAGGTAGGTGTATTTGGTAGGTGCATGTGTAGGTCCTGTTTCTCATTCTTCTAAGCATTTTTCTAAGTTACCTGATAGTGGTCATATCTTCTTCTTATTTTTTTAAATGGTGGCATAATTCTCTGAGAAACTGCTGTCATTTACTGCCCCTGCCCCTGTGGTGACAATCACCTCTCATCTGTTTTCACTCATTCTGGAAGTATAGTTTTGTTGGGTTTATACATCTAGTTGACAGTTATTTCTATCAGCACATTGAAAATTTGATCCCACTATCTTCTGACTTCCATATTTGATGTCAGATGTTGATCTTTATATTTTTGTGGATAATCTATCTTTTCTTTCAGACTTCTTTTAAGGTCTTATTTTTGGTTTTGGCATTCTGTCTTTTCACTATGATGTGTCTTAGACATGGCCTTTTTATGGTTTATTCTGTTTAGGAATTTGACTTCCCCTGATAGCTCAGTTGGTAAAGAATCTGCCTGCAATGTAGGATACCCCATTTGATTCCTGGGTGAAGAAGATCCGCTGGAGAAGGGATAGGCTACCCATTCCACTGTCCTTGGGCTTCCCTTGTGGCTCAGCTGGTAAGAATCTGCCCGCAATGCGGGAGACCTGGGTTTGATCCCTGGGTTGGGAAGATCCCCTGGAGAAGGGAATGGCTACCCACTCCAGTATCCTGGCCTGGAGGATTCCATGGACTGTATAACCCATGGGGTCACAAAGAGTTGGACATGACTGATTGACTCTCCACTTTTCTAAGTATGAGGATTTATATCTTCACTGGATTCTGCAAAAATTCTCAGCAACTATTTCTTTATTTTAGTTTTTAAATATAAACTTATTTATTTTAATTGGAGGCTAATTACTTTCTTTAATTATTGCCTCTCCCCTATTCTTTCTATTATCTACTTTTCTAACCCGGATTAAATGTATGTTGAATTTCTGTCACTCCGTTCTGTAATTTTCTTAACCAGAGGTTTCCATCCTCTCTGAGCTGTTTTCTGTGTCAGTTCTTCAGATCTATATTTGAGTTCACTGATTCTTTTTTCAGATGTGTCTGTTTTGCTTTTCAAATCTTTCATAGATATTTTCATTTCTATTGTAGTCTTCATTTTTAGAAGAAGTCTTATTTGGTTCTTTTATAGTACATTTGCTGCTCATTTGTATAATTTCTTTCTTCTTTTAAATTCTGTTACTTACATAATCATATTAAAATATTTTCAGTTTGAGATTTCTAATATCTAATCTTTATGAGTAACATTTTTCCCCTGCCAAGTCTTACTCATTACGATGGCTTGTTATTGGGGCATTTTCTGATTTTATATTGTGAGCTCATATATGATGGAACTTTGCCTGTGGGAGTTTTAAGAGACTTGGGTTGGAGGTACATGCTTGCTTCTGTCACGAGTTTTAGGCATTAAAGACCTGGGTCCCTCTAAATTAAATTCTTACCTTGGAATTTTTTTGGTGTATTTCAGTGTACAAATCCATATGAGTGTTGGCCAGTGGCCTTGAAATCTCAGGGGAAGCCTTTTCTCCTCCAGCAGAACTGGTCCTAGGTCCCTGTTTCTTGAAGTCAGCTTCTGATAGGCAGAATGTCTTCTACTTCACCTCGTTTTCAGGGTGTGGCCCCTTCTCAGTCCTGGACTGATGCCAGGTTCGCTCTGTGTCGATCACTATTCACATTGAAATCTTATTCTTTCCCATCCACCCCTCACCCCAGTTTGCTTCTATGTGAGGAAATTCTCTAAAGATGACCTCAGGCTGTGAAGTGCTTTTTGGTTTTTATTTACCTTCAAGGACTGGTATTCCTACTAATTTTCAAATCATGGATGGTTTACTTACTTTACTTTCTTGAAGACTGTTTCGTTGCTGTAGGGGAGACTGTGTGTGTGTGAGAGAGAATGAGTGAGTGTGTTTATCGTGTTAAGATACTTTGTCTCAGAATGCTCAAATTGCTTCTCTTCTCAGTCATTCTGATTCTCTTCATGTTGGTTTGTCGTTCATGACATCTATTCTCTTCATTCTAATTCCATTAATATGTTTGTATTTTTCCTTTGCATTGTTATGATTATTGTAAGTTCTTTTATGGCAATTTGATTTTGAGCCTTCTATTTCTTACAGTTGTAATATTTTAATTATCTCTTTTATGGTATTTTTTGGTCCTAGATTTGTTTTCTTAATTCTGAAAGGTCTAGTTGAACCTGTCTGTTGATTTCGTCAACTCATCGTTCAGTTCTTATGCCACTGAATTTATCGAGTTCATGAGAAGCAGCACTCATGTTCTGTTTTTTGAGTTGTGTTTTCTGTTCTTTCTTTTATTTTTTTAAGTTTAGATTCTCTCTGGAGTTTTCTTCTTCTTTTTGACTGCACTGCATAGCATGTGGCATCTCAGTTCCTGAGCAGGAATGGAACCCACAGCCCCCACATTGGAATTTGAAGTCCTAACCCCTAGACCTCCAGGGAAATCCTCCAAGTTGTGCTCTCTTTTAGAGTATGTTCTTCAACTTATCTGTGGCATGCTTTGTCCTCTCTTTCTTTCTGTTTATCAGTGTCTATTTTCATAGTTTGAATGTGGACAGCAGTATCCAAACAGAATATATTCTGTGGGAAATTTCCCCCAAGTATTCCATCTTCCATCTACCTTTCTGTAACCTGAGAGCATGGGGTAGGGGTGTTCTCCTAATCACTGGGCAGTCCTGAAGCCCTTGCTTTCATCTGAGAAAGAACCTCCCTTCTCCTCTCGGTGGCTGCTTCCACTCCTCTTACTCTCCCTTCCACCCCCCACCCAAACAGAAGAGGAAAAGAAAATGTCACATTCTCTCCAGAATAGGTCTATAAGTAGAAATCTCAGGATCCTGTTGACTCACCAGGGCTACATGTAGGAGGGAGGCTGCACTCCATCATATTCTGAGTTATTTTTTACCCTTTGTCACCACTTCTTGAATTCTTATGTCATTAGATTATGCCCTTGTCTGGCTCCTACTGGTAAAATTGTCTGGTTTATTTATGATTGCTCAGTTAGTAAAGAATCTGCCTGCAATGCAGGAGACCTTGGTTCAGTTCCTGCGTCAGGAAGATCCCCAGGAGAAGGGAAAGGCTACCCGCTCCAGTATTTTAGCCTGGAGAATTTCATGGACTATATAGTCCATGGGGTCGTAAAGAGTCGGACACGACTGAACGACTTTCACTGTCTTTACTTTCTTTCTTCTTACTGTTTTTGTCATCTCCTTAAGAGATGAAAGCCTCTGTGATCTTATTTCACTTTGTCAGATCAGCTTAGTTTCATCTGTTTTCCATCTTTCATGATTCTCTCAGACTTCCAGCTGTAATAGACATTACTGTCTTCCAGCACTTTCATAGTTTCATTCCTTAGACATACACACACAGTCACACACACACAGTCATAAATATTCTGCTTGGGGAGCTGCCGTGTATAAGGACATGTGAGGTTCCCTTTTACTTAGAGTGGCTCACCAGTTTTTGGCTCTTATGGGCTTTTCTGTGCCAACTTGAGAAAGACTTCCCTTGAACTAAGGTAGTACTCTTAAGGTAGGTGCTCCACAGTTGGTTAATGTCACCTACAAACATTAGGTTCATCAGAGCTCCTCAAACAGGGAAATGTCAGTTATCAGTGTTGAAGCATGAGGACATTTCTCTGGGGAAAGAAGCCTCAGTTTTCATCACACAACCTCTCTAAGTCTCTGTTCCGTCATCCATAAAATGAGGATGATAATGGAACCCACCACAGAGGGTCATTATGAGCAGCAGTCCTCGAATGTTTTTGTCACCAGGGAGGGGATTGGTGGAAGATAGTTTTCCACGGACGGGAGTGAGGGTGAGAGGAGGATGGTTCAGCTGGTAGGCACGCAATGGGGAGCAGTGGGGACCAGCAGCTGAAGCTCCTCTCTCTCGCCTACCACTCACCTCCTGCTGGGTGGTCCGTGGCCTGGGGCTTGGGGACCCCTGATTATGTGGATTAAACAATGGGATTCATATTTAATCTTATTTACTTAGGTAAAGCACTTGGCATCAGCCCTAGAATGTAATGAGTACTATTATTATTCTCAAAGGAGCCCATGTATCCCCAATTTTAATAACTCCTGAAATCGATTTTCCTTCTGGTTTTCTACTGCTGTATGACAGAATGCTCTACAATCCAGTAGCTTGAAGAACAGTTTCTTGTCATTTGCTGCTGTGTGAGCTGACTTGGACCCAGCTGAGCAGTTCCCACCTGAGGGTCTCATACAGTTGCCTTCAGATGTTGGCTGGAGGCATCAGAAGGCTTGCCTGGGCTGGCCATGGAGACGGCTCCCTCTCACAGCTGGTAGTTGATTCTAGCGGGTGGCTGACAGCTCAGCTGGTAGCAGGCAGAGCGCCCCCGCTGGCTCCTCTGTGGGACCTGGGGGCTTTGCACAGCATGGGAGCTGGGTCCTAAGGGCAAGTGTCCTAGAAGTAAACTACCCAAGAGACCCAGTCTTGGAAGCCTAAAGCCTCCTTGTGATCTTTTTTAAAATATATTTTTGTTTATTGATTGATTTGGTTGTGCTGGGTCTTAGTTGCAGCCTACAGGATCTTCCATCTGCATGCAGTATGCACTATATTTTAGTTGCAGCTGTGGGGTCTTTTTTTTTTTTTAAGTTGTGGCATGTGGGATCTAGTTCCCTGACCAGAGATAAGCCTAGGCCCCCTGCACTGAGCGTGCAGTCTCAGCCCCTGGACCTTCAGGGAAGCCTCAAGGCTCTCTGTGGTCTAAGAGGGTGAATACGGCAGATGTGAGTTCTGAGAGACTTGGTTCCCTTGTCAGGGGATGAGGGGGGGCATTTTGGAGGAACTAGCTGCCACAGTTAAAGTTCTCTTCTAGCTCTAATATTCCACAGTTACATTGTCATAAACTGTTCTCTTTTCTCATTTCATCCTCATACCCAATCCTGGTACATATACGCAATGGAGTATTACTCAGCCATTTAAAAGAATACATTTGAATCAGTTCTAATAAGATGGATGAAACTGGAGCCTATTGTACAGAGTGAAGTAAGCCAGAAAGAAAAACACCAATACAGTATACTAACGCATATATATGGAATTTAGAAAGATGGTAACGATAACCCTGTATGCGAGACAGCAAGAGAGACACAGATGTATAGAACAGTCTTTTAGACTCTGTGGGAGAGGGCGAGGGTGGGATGATTTGGAAGAATGGCATTGAAACATTGAAACATGTATAATATCATATATGAAACGAATAGCCAGTCCAGGTTCAATGCATGATACTGGATGCTTGGGGCTGGTGCACTGGGATGACCCAGAGGGATGGTACGGGGAGGGAGGA